>JAGFNQ010004542.1:0-171794 GCA_024364735.1 Boesenbergia rotunda
TTTATCTAACAATGATATAGTTTTCAGTTTGGCTCCCCTGGACTAAAGCCACGGTAATGATTAGGCAAGATGTGAATCTAGTCCTTGGGGATCCAATACTGATTTGATCCAGTTGGTTTGTTCAGGTATAGTTTAGGTACCCATGCCTGAACTTTACTTCTGGACTGATTCAGTACAGCAAAGTAAGATCTTTGTCGGGATTTGGTTCTATAGCCAAGTCTGGATCGATTTAGAACGGACTTTTGTTTTCCAAGAATCATGTCAAGACCCTTGGAACCAGAAGTGAATCGTTCTAAGGCAGCTCTAAGATCCTTAACCTGAGTTTTTAGGGAGGAGTTCTCTTTCTCAAGTTTTTCAACTTGAGTAGGAGTTCCTTCTTGAAGTTTCTCGGTTAAGGATTTAGAGTCAGCTCCCTCTTTCAGGAGTTTTACTTCCTGTCAGAGGGATTCGACTCGGAGTTTGGCTTTCGCCAAATCTCGAGAAAGATATGAAATAAGTTCGTTTAATTGACTTCTATTGAAACCACTTACCTTGATTTCGCCGTCTTCTGAAAAGGTTAGTCTGCCGTCATCCTGTTCTGATTCTGACTCGGTCTCGACTTCTTCTGAGGCGGTCAGGGCTAGTAGGTTTGACTGGGGTGCTTCCTCTTCTTCTTCTGAGGAAGATTCGTCCCAGGTTGCTTGGAGTGCTTTCTTTCTTCTTGTCTTTTTGGTCTCCTTTAGGTTTGGACACTCCGTCTTGTAGTGGCCCTTCTTCTTGCACTCGTAGCAAGTCACGTTGGGCTTGTTTTTGTCATTTGTGGGTTCAGCTGGTTCATCCTTTCTTTGGTTAGCCTTCCTTCTGTTGGTTTGGTTCTTCAATTCTTTATAGTAGCTTCGGGCCAATCAGACCAGCTTAGGTCGATCTCCTTCTTCGTCTTCTGAGTCTGAGTCTGAGTTAGACTCGGGTTCAGGTTGAGGCTTTTTCTTTGTTGACCTTCCAGTTTTTCCTGCAACAAAGGCAATACCTTTCTCGGCCATATTGCAGTTAGTCTGTTCATGAAGTTCTAATTTGGAAAATAATTCATCTAATTTAATTTTTGAGAGATCCCTTGAAACCTTGTATGCATCTACCATAGATACCCATAAGGTGTTTCTAGGGAAAGCATTTAAAGAATACCTTATTAGGTCACGGTTTTCGACCTTGTGACCTATAGTGTGAAGACTGTTCATCAATTCTTGGATTCGTGCGTGGAGCTGGGCTGCTGTTTTGTTGTCGGCCATCTTGATGGTATACAATTTGTTCAGGAGCAGATCTCTTTTACTGATCCGAGTGTCTGATGTTCCTTTGTGCAGCTCGATCAATTTTGCCCACAGCTCCTTGGCACTGTTGAAGGGGCCCACCCGGTTCAGCTCCTCTTTTGTTAAGCCACATTGGAGGGTCTGAGTCGCTTTTGCATCTGCTTCGATTCTTCGTTTCAGAGCGGTGTCCCACTCTGTGTAGCTTTGAGGTAGTCCTTCAGCATTTGTGGGAATCTCCAGTCCGGACTGGATGATAATCCACATGTCCACCTGAGTTTTCAGGTGGACCTCCATTCGACTTTTCCAGTAAGAAAAGTCTTCTCCACTGAAAAGTGGAGGTTTGGCGGTGCTGAACCTTCTTGGATGGCCATTTAATCTGAAAAAAAATAACTAAAAAAATTTCCCAAGACTTGGTCATGGATTAGTAGTGCGGGATAAGGAAAATAAAATATCGAGGGGTGTTGCACCAACCTCGATTAATGAAAAAAAAATTCGAACGAAAAATTTAGACGAAATTCAACCGAGAAAAAAATCCGAAAAATATTCAAACTGGTGGTTGCACCAAATTTGAACATCCCCGCTCTGATACCACTTGTTGGATCGAGAGAACCGATAGAGGGGGGGTGAATATCGGAAAACGTTCAGATTTAGGGATAGAGAAATTGCACAGCGGAAATTAAAACACAACACACGAACACGGGTAGTTTTACTTGGTTCGGAGCCTAGGTCGACTCCTACTCCAAGGCCCACGATCGTTGATCGTTTACTTTGGGCAATTCTATATGAGGCGCAAAAGCAGTTTACAAAGATTGATTACAGAATAAGTGCAGTAAATTAACAATCAACTCTTCTTTACCGACGTCCGGAGTAGATGGTATTTTCGGAGCGGGAGGACGTCGTTGGCGCTTGAGTCTCGTATCAGGAGGTTTCTGGAGCAGAGCGCGGGAGCAGAAGAGCGTAGAAGCGTTGAATGAAAATGTTGTCTTGAGCCATGGGGTCGAGGGCCCTTTATATAGCCCCAGGGGCGCCCGGAACGTCGAGGGCGCCCCCCCCCCCACGTGTCACTCGATCCACCTCGGTCTCGGTCAGCTTCTAATCCCTTCAAACTCAGGATCAGATCTTGACCGGGGCGCCCGGGACACTGTGGGCGCCCGGGTTGACCGGGTCAAACCTTATCCCTTGGCTTCGCTAGCTTGTGCTTCGATGGCTTGCTATTGGGGGCGCCCGGAGCACTGGTGGCGCCCGGGAGCAGCGGGGGCGCCCGGGAGCACGGGGGCGCCCGGGACAGTAGCTGTCGAAGCTTGCTTTGCTTTCTTGTGTTTTGTTTTTACCTTGGGGGCGCCCAGGACACTCCGGGCGGCCTGGTCAGCTGTTGCCTCATTCCTTTGAGGCTCTCTGAGCTGCAGACACTCATTCCTTCGGTCCTGCATCCCGGGTTAGTCCAAAACACAATAAAATAATAAAATATTAGTTTATACAGCCTTAGCTGTCTTGGTTCTGACTTTGGGTCTCCAAAATGGAACCCTAGGTCGAACCGACGCCTACTGTTCCCTCGACGGGGAACGCGTCCTCACCTACTCCTCTCGGGAGAATGTACCTGATGCCAACCGCTCCTCTGGTTGGACTTTTGCCTGGCGGTCCTTTGCCAGGTCTTGGATACCGAGCTATCCTTCGCCCGGTGCCTAGCGTTCCTTCGCTAGGGCTTTAGTCCAAGCTGTCCTTCGCCTGGCGCCTAGCAGTCCTTTGCTAGGGCTTTTTACCCTGACATTCCTTCGCCAGTGCCTAGCAGTCCTTCACTAGGACTTTTTACCCTGGCATTTCTTCGCCAGTGCCTAGCAGTCGTTCGCTAGGGTTTTTTACCCTGGCATTCCTTCGCCAGTGCCTAACAGTCCTTCGCTAGGACTTTTTACCCTGGCATTCCTTTGCCAGTGCCTAGCAGTCCTTTGCTAGGACTTTTTACCCTGCACACTAGAGTGACATGTTAGATAACAAGTAAGACTTAACTTTTAACCCTGTTGCCATTATCAAAACACAGGTTTGACTTGGGTGCTTTCTGCACCAACATTTCTGTCAAAGCTGATCCTTATATATGCATTCATCATATGATTTGGAAACCTTTTATTGATATATTATCTAATATGATTTGGTTAGACTCATGCTTTTATAAAAGGATGGACATTTTGACTCAAGAGATAAAGAAAGGGTAATTTTGTCAAAATAATAGCTTCCTATGGGAAAAGGAAGTATTGGGAGTCATTTTGAATGTCAAGATGAATGGATAGAAAGTAGCAACTATAGGATATCATGGTTGGATTCCTAAATTGATACAAACTTGGCACTATTTGAGAATCTTCGAGTTTGTACCAAAAGTCAAGCATGGTTGATGTTTTTCATGAACCAAATTTTTCAAGGGTGGGGAATACCTTAACAATCGTACTTGCAAAATTTCATATTTTTCTGAATTTTCTAGAATTTTTAATTTGTTTCTGAATTTAAGCTGGAAATTCAGTTTACAGCTTCCCAGTCGACAGCCACGGTGGCAGTCGCCTGCGAGAGGGAGCAGATTGAAATATTGTGATTTCTGAGGGGTGTTTCGGAAATCTGCTATGTTCTCCTTAATACCAGGGGTTAGGATTGCTTGGGATAATGTTTTTGATGGTGTCAAAGGGGGGAGAATTTGGGTGTTAAGTTAGGATGAGTTGAAATCTAACTTATTTAGGTTAAGTTGTGACTTTAGAGTTAAGTTGGGAAAACTTAATTTGGGAGTAGCAATAAGGATTGAAATTTGGGAGAAAGCATAGGTTAAGGGGGAGGTTGCCTCTTGTGATATGCTTGAATTTCAATTGCTTTTGCTATTGTTATTGCTATATGTTTACCTAACTTAATATATTGCCACACATCAAAAAGGGGGAGATTGTTGGGGCAATCGACCCTGAAATGGTCTGGAGGAACATGATATTTTGATGTGTGGGCGATATGGTTAAGTTAGGATTTGTGTTATTCTCATATGTGTACATGAGTGTGCAGGTGTACAGGTACACATGGACCTGGTTGATGTCTTCAGGTGAAGGATGGCATGGAGGTAAGCTGGAGGCTTACGTGCGCATCCGAGGGACCGTTGGATAGCAGGAATGATGAGCCGAGGGACGCGGACTTCGGGGCGTACGTGAAGGGTGGCATGAAGGCAAGCAGGAGGCTTGCGTGTGCATCCGAGGGACGAGGGCTAAAGATGAAGAAGGTGTGAAGGCAACAGTCAAGGCTGCTGGTGAAGAGTCAACAAGGTTGTGACGGTCGGAGTATGAGTGCTTGTACTCAGGGTCTAAGCCGAGAGGGTTTGAGTGCGGAAAGTATTGTACTCGGGAGTAAAACCCTAGGCTTAGGTATGGGGCAGTCGACTGCCCTGGGGTAGTCGACTGCTATAGGCTGGAATAGGCTGTCAGATTTCGAACGTTGTGGTGTAATGGTCGAATCTGAGTAGGACCAGGTGACTGTCATTTGGGCAGTCGACTGGTAGCGACTGTTCCAGACTCGAGCCCTATTTAAAGGGGCTCGTTTCCTACCATCTTGCTCGACGAAACCTGCTTGGATAAAGCCGGTTAGTAGTCTATTGTGTTCACAAAGCGTCCGAGGTGTTGTGGTGAGGTTTCTCCACCCACAAGGAGTGACACGTGATAGCCGGAGGTTATCCGGGGAGTGATCCACCGACGGATTCTTGGATTAGTCACCCGACCGGGGTGGATACCAAGTAAATCGGTATGTTAGCAGTGTTTTCATTGTTGTTAGTTTTATTATCTTGTATTTCCGCTGTGCAAACTAACAACGTAGGTTGAAAGAATCGAAGAAACGCTATTCACCCCCCTCTAGCGTACGTAACGATCCTAACACTAATGTTGTCACACAACACTTGCACACCTTTGTAGCTTAATCCATAGTCCTCTAGTATATGAATCATCCACAACAATTGTGATACACTCTCTCCCATGGCAATATATTCAGCCTCAGTCATGCAGAGAGCAACACAATGTTGCTTCTGACTTGACCAACTAACTAATGATGAACCTAAGAATTGGCAACCCCTACTCGTGCTCTTCCGATCCAACTTGCACCCAGCATAGTCGGAATCGGTGTAGCTAATTAGGTCAAATGATTCTGTACGGGGGTACCAAAGACCAACTCCAATTGTGCCCTTAAGTTATCTCAAAATTCTCTTGACAGCAATCAAATGAGATTCCTTGGCACATACTTGATACCTAGCGCACATACCCACAGCAAAGAGTATATCAGGTCGATTAGCTGTGAAGTATAGCAAACTACCTATCATGCTCCGATATTGAGTTAGGTCAACAGGTTTACCACTCTCATCATTGTCTAACCGTGTGTTTGTAGCCATGGGAGTGGTTACCTCTTTAGAATCACTCATGTTAAATTTACGGAGCATCTCTTGAGTGTATTTTGATTGGTGCACATGGATCACATCTCGGGTTTGTTTGATTTCGAGTCCAAGGAAGAAAGTCAACTCTTCCACTAGACTCATCTCAAATTCGCTCTCCATGTGTCCAATAAATTCATTCAAATAACCCTTATTGTTTGAGCCACAAATTATGTCATCGACATACACTTGGGCTACAAATATATTGTCACCATCTCTTCGTAGAAATAGTGTAGGGTCTATTTGTCCTCTCACAAATCCTTTTTCGATGAGAAATGTCGACAACTGCTCATACCAAGCTCGAGGTGCTTGTTTAAGGTCGTAGAGCACCTTCTTGAGCTTGAACACGTGGTTTGGAAATTCGATACTCTCAAACCCCGGAGGTTGTTCGACATAGACCTCTTCTCGTATTAAACCATTTAGAAAGACCGATTTGACATCCATTTGATAGAGTTTAAAACCTCGATGTGCTGCAAATGCAAGCATCAATCGGATGGATTCTAATCAAGCCACGGGAGCATAGGTCTCATTGTAATCAAGGCCTTCAACTTGACTATAGCTCTTGGCTACTAAGCGTGCCTTGTTTCTTATGATTTCTCCCTTATGGTTCAATTTATTTTTGAAGACCCATTTGGTTCCAATAATGGTGGTCTTCTTAGGTCTAGGGACTAAGTCCCAAACTTGGCTTCTTTCGAATTGACTTAGTTCATCTTGTATGGCAATGACCCAATCGGGATCATTTAATGCCTCGTCAATTTTTCTAGGTTCAATTTCGGAAATTAGGGCAACTTCATTAGCCTCATTCCTAAAGAATGATCTAGTCCTAACCCCATGATGGATGTCTCCAACAATTTGGTCTTGGGGAAGACTAGAGGCTAATCTAGTTTGCCTTGGTGTTGGTGGTGCTTCTTGGATGATGTCACTAGACACAGGCTCAGCCTCAGGATCCAGCTGATCTATGGGTTGTCTAGGCTCATGATGGACCCGAAATACTAGGTTAAGTTGTCACGAATGTGGGTTCATCAGATTTTAGAATATGAATAATGCTGGAAACCCTTTTTGCAATCAAAATATGAAAACGTAGTAAAGGGGCCACAGGTCGTATTTTTCCTCGGGACTAGTTGATGTTGTGTGATTCAAGCTTGTATTTATGTGTCGTTTGTGAATTTGGGTTTCGAATAAAGATTTGGGTTTGGTTTCAAATAAAAATGGGAAAAGCAATGAAAAGCAAGAACTCAACTAAATGAGCTAAACAAAATATGACGATTGATGAACTTAACCAATGAACAACTCCATCAAGGCACTTAAACAATTTTGGAAGACCAATCTTGATTTCACATGCAAACAAATTCTAAACAAAGGAATAAGGCAGTGATAGCAATTTTCGGGAACAAACACACTCAACTCAAATGCTAGCTACAAAATTCAGAAAATTAAGCTTTAACCAAACTCCACTCGAACTAGCTACAATGCTTGGAAGCCACTAATGCAGGGAAAATTCAGAAATGCTCGAATCCGATTCTAGCTGATTTTGGACACCATAGCACCCTAAAAATACCATATAGCTTGATACAAAACAGTGCCTAGCTGCCCTTGATACTAAGTGCCGAAATTAACTTAACTTGATATAAGGAATAGAAAATCTGATGTGCCAAGAGGAATTGATGCTAAGTGCCCAAAACCATCTCAAACAATTCGGAGTTAACATGCAGGTCTGAAGGAATTCAGAAACAGGTCAATCAAATCAAATTGAGGATAGAAATGAAATGCATTGAGGTAGAAATTTTTGTGCAGAATTGCAGAAATGCAGGGTATGTGTAGCTGATTAATTCAGCTTGGAAGGCTGAGCTATCAATGAAGTTATCTGTGCATGAGCTGAAAGAATTCCGAAGCTATTTGCTTATAAATCTCAAACACATCCAATGCGGCAACTAAGGCAGGAATGCAGAAATTTAATGACCGCAGGAACAATGTGCAGAAATGCATGCTGAAAATGCTGAGAGGGAGATTTACAGTTTAGAAATTGATTAGATGCGATGGAAGCTAATTCAAGCACAGAAGTACACTACATGGAGTGTTTAATCCCGATACAAATCAGTGCGGAGGTTGAGCTTGATACACTTGCAGAAATTGAAGTTAAATTGCTGCGCAAGGGAGAGAATTGATGTGTTGAAACTAGTACTGAATGCTTAAACTGGAACCATGATAATTCATGCTGAGACTAGCCAAGTTAGCTTGGAAAAGGATAGTACCAGTGAAGTAAAATCCAAGTTTGATCAGTCAAGAAAACTCAATTCAGAAACAGTGGTGCAGAAACAAGAATCTGAATGCAGAAACAGTTGTGCAGAAACAAAATCAGGAAACTAAATGTTGTTTTCAATGGTAGGAATTAAAGTAAACACAACTGAATTCAAAAGAACTTACAAAATCAGAAATAAACTGGCACGCAGCAAGAAAACTGGAAATTACATAAACTAAGGGTGATACGCAGCTACATAAACTGGCACGCAAGCAATTGAACATAAAAGAAACTGAAATTAAAGTCAATTGATCACTAAACAAGTTCACTAACTAACTACCTACAAGAATTAAACCTAATTAAGGCAGAAAATAATTCTGAAGAGTAAACTACAGCTGATACAAAAGACAGTAACATAAATAATCATTCAGAAATAAAATTATAGCTACAAACTGAATTTAACTAAAGAATCTATCATCAGCCCCTTCTCTCAGCTCAAGAACACCTTGTTCGTCACGCAAGGAAGAGCCTCGAACCCCTAAGCTCAACAAACCGATGGGAAAACTGAATCTGCGAGTCAACCAACTCAGCTCTGCTCAAATCTGAAAACCCCTTCGATCTCCTTCAATCTAGCTTTGTCCAATTGTTCTGATGGCTTGGGAATGATCCGAGCTTACCCGAGAACCCCTCCAGATAGCTCAGATTCATTAAGGATGGAACAAAACCATATTCAAGGCAATCGATGGCAGAGTTGATGAGACCTCAATCATACTCTGTTCTTGGGCAATTTAGGGCTGGAAACATCACGGCATCAGCTTCCCGAAGATCTGGAACTTGCTCCAAGATCGGAATTGATGGGTCGCGCCAACGGATTGAAGAAAAATTGAAGAACTATTGAAGAACAAACGAAGGAATGAAAGCTTGTGGTGAAGACGCGACGAGCTGAAGAGCTGTGGAAAATATGCTTAAGTACATAAGAATGGACGGCCCAGATTAATTTGAGGAAATCCAACGGCTGATCTTGCTCTGATTTAATCCAAACTTTGATGATGATGATCAGGGGTCAGGATCTGCCTCGTGGTAGCTCGGATCCTCCAGATTTGCAATGGATGGTCCAGATCAACCTAATCTTTGAATGGGCGATCTAGAGCCCTCCGAGCTTGATCCAACGGTTGAATGAGCTCTGATTGGGATGAAACCTTCAGATCTTGATCAGAGTGCTTGATCAACCCTAACCCTAGCTCGGATTGCATCAGATGGTCCCAAATGGCTCAGATCTAGCCGCTTTTGAATTGGACGACCCAGATTAATCCGAAACTTGATAACTCGATCCGGGTCCACTTCCGACTCAAGTTTGACCCAGTATGCCGTAGGTCCAGGATCCGTTCATGCCTACAAAAAATAGATCAAAAATTTAGTGGCCAAATAATCCAAATATGTGCAAATTTGCAATTAAGTCCAAAATAAGAGAAAGTCCTAAAACCTAGGGTAAATTCACAATTAAGCAAGTAAAACATGGGTCAAACATGGATTTTAGCAATTAAAATAATCAACAAAATGGTACTTATCAGCTCACCGTCATCAGACTCATCACCACAATCTACAACATTTGGACTTTCATTCAAACCTAGTTTCCTAAGTTCGAATTGAACTCCTTCGACATCTTCTGATTGATCATTTGCTTTAGGGATTTCCTCAAAAACAACATCAGAAGACTCTTCAACCAATCTAGATTTCTTGTTGTAGACTCAGTAAGCTTTGCTGACTAGGGAGTACTCGACCAATATCCCTTTATCAGCTTTTGCTGTGAACTTTCCAAGATGGTCCTTGGTGTTTAGAATAAAACCTTACACCCAAACACCCTAAGATGTTTTACTGTAAGTGGTTTTCCAAACCAAAGTTCGTGTGGAGTCTTTCCTAGAAATCTGTGAATGAGGACTCGATTTTGCACGTAGCAGGCTGTGTTCACAGCTTCAGCCCATAAGTACCCCGGTAATGAGTACCAATTGAGCATGCTTCGAGCGGCCTCTTGTAGGACTCGGTTCTTCCTCTCTACAACACCATTTTGTTGTGGTGTTCTAGGAGTGGAGAACTCATTCCTATACCCTCTGTAACGCCCCAAAATTTCCATTTTAAGTTCTTAAAGTCCTTAGAACTATTTAAAAAATGGTTTAGAAATATTCTAGATATTTTTAGGAATTTTTAGAATATTTTTATGGAATTTTCCGAGTCCGTTTAGTATTTTTACTAAAAGAAATAGAGTTTTCGGCAAAAAGTTGCCTGGACGAGTTTTGAACCCGAGACCTCCCATGGGATCAACGACTTAAGTTGGTCGGGTTAACCAGGCGCCCCAGCAGGGGTGTGCTGAAAGAAAATAGAGAGATATTAAGTTAAGTTATAAGTTGGACTTAAATACCCCTTGGTATAAATAGAAGAACTTAAGTGGGGGTTTTATTTTTGGTTCGGCAACTTCTCCCTCTCCTCACCATCCGCCGACCCTCTCCCTCTCTTGTGCGCACGCCAACCACACCAACCCCCTCTCCTCTTCCAAGGGGGCGCCGGCCAAGGCTCTCCTCCGAGAGAGCTTCCAATATTCGGAATCCCCGCGACGAGAGGAACGCGTAGGCGCGAACGGTTCATCGAGATCTCAAGTTTCTCCCGAGCCCTAGACGTCAATTTCGGTTGTAAGTTCAAGATATCAATGTAAGTACTGCTCACCTGCAGTAAGAGGCGGTTTTCCACAAGATTTTCCCGTTAGAAAGTTAAAATGCAATTTTCCTTAAAGTTTATGATTTTGCATGTAATCCTAGGTTGATCCATGCTTGTATAAGTTTGATTAAGCACCCTATATGAGGTTAGGGGCTAAGAAAAGTTATGAGAAAAGAAAAGAGAAGATAAAGATAAGAAAAGAAAAGGCCAAGGCCTTAAGAAATCCCCAAAAGTCAAGACTTAGGGATTTGGGCACACAAGGGGCTCGTTAAAATGCCAAGGCATTTAAAGATAAGAAAGAAAAGAAAGAAAAGCTATTTTATTTTCTAAGGCCAGTACTCGGCGTCCAAGGGCATCGTTAAAGAAATCCAGGTGTCCAATTCCAAGGTCTTGGCCCTGGTAGACCAAGGTCTGCTCTATTAGGATTGGTGGCTCGCTACCCCAACCTTTTAGGGAACGCGCATAAGATGGTACTTACGTCTTAAGTGGATCCAAGTGAGATATTATTTTCAAGTATATGCTTTAGCAAAGTTTTCTAAAGTTTAAGAAAGTTTTCTAAAAGTTAAAGAAAGATTTAAAAGTCAAAGAATTGCTAAAGTTTCAAGTTAAGCCAAAAACAAGTAAGTTAAGACTTATTAGTGCTTTAGTATGCATGTCTTGAGTTATACATGTTGTTTTAGTGTTTCTTTTAAGCATAAAAGTATCTCATGTGATTTCACATTGTTTTAAAAAGCATGCTTGCACATTTCGAGATTTTGTGAGCTAGATAGTACTTACTAAGCTTTTGCTTATTAGTTGCATTTCCTCTTGCTGCAGGTAAAGGTAAAGGCAAGCAATTCTGAAGGAAGGCGACAAGGCGGTGCTGAGTGACGTGTGTGTGGTGGCTGACCTTGGAGAGGTCCTTGGGACAAGATGAATAAAAGACTCAAAGTGTATTTATTATAAAGTCTTAGTTTAAGTTAGATCATATAGCATTTATCCAAGTAATTGCGTTTTAGATATTTTGCATGTCTTAAAACCATGAGTAAAGATTCCATGTCATTTTAATTAGCATACATATCCTTATGATGGCATTGGATGAGTATGAGTGTGAGTAGTTTTGAATATTGATACTTGATGGAGCTATTTGATGCATATGCCAAGATATTGAGAGTTTCCCTTTGAATCAAGTTATTATTGCTATAAATATGCTTAGAAAAGTTGCATTACATCCCAAAATGCTTTAGTGAGGTGTAGAACACGTGTTTTGGTATTATGAATGCATAGGAGTTAAGTTTGGTACAAAACTTTAGTTAAAAGTTCATATAGATTTTCATAACTTAATTACTTCCGTAAAAGTTCTAATTTTGAGTTTATGAAGTTGTTTTGATTGGCTAAAATGTTTAGGAAACTAGTATAGAGTATAGAAATGGTGTTGTGTCTTTGTATGGCTTGAAACTATATGTTTTGTGGACCTTTGAAACAAAGTTCGAATCTGAATTTCAGGTTTTTCAGGCGTGCCAGTTGACTGGTTCAGTATCAGTCGACTGCCCTATCGAACAGTAGCTTCTGTTCGATGCATCAGTCGACTGCCAAGAGGCCAGTCGATTGGTGCCGCGCCCAGAAACTTTCTGTGGCCGATACCAGTCGACTGGTTAGATCGCAGTCGACTGGCATTGCAGAGAAGTTCTATAGATGAAAAGAAGTGTGCCATTGTATCATGCATGACTATTAGAGTTAGAATATTATCCCTAGATGGATTTAAAAGAAAAATAAAGAAGTTCCGCATTCTTAGTCGTGCAGTAGAGTCAAGATAGTAGATAAAGTAGCGGACCGTCTAAGGTAGAGAAGGCGGGTCGCTACACCCTCTATCTTGACAAAACTCTAAAAATATTTGATTTTGAAATTCACCTCCATGATCACTCCTAATTGTTTTAATTATTGATGATTTTTCATTTTCAACCCTTCTACAAAATGAAATAAAAACATCTAGGGTTTGGTCCTTATATTTTAGAAAATATGTCCATGTATATCTAGTAAAATCATCAATGATCACAAAACAATATCTACTACCATTCAAGGATATAATAGTGCTACAATCAAACAAGTCCATGTGAAGTAAATCCAATGCGGTAGAAGTACTTACAACGCTTTTACCTTTATGTGCAAATTTTGTTTGCTTACCTATTTGACATGCATCACAAATCTTTTCCTTTTCATACTTGATGCTTGGTAAGCCACGAACTAATCCCTTGTTTGCCAATTTCCGGATATTCTTCATGTTCACGTGTGCTAGTCTCCGGTGCCAAAGGTTAGACTCATCTTCTCTCGACATGAAACACTTAACCAGAGCATTAGTAGCACTTTTAAAAGAAACTTGGTAAATGTTATCTATCCTTGTGCCTACTAGTACCGTGTCAAATGTGTCATGTTGTCTTACTAGACATTGACTTGATTGAAAATCAATTGTGTAACCCGCATCACACAATTGATTAACACTTAGGAGATTAAATGTCATCCCCTTGACTAGAAGGACATTCTTAATCCTAAGACATTCGGATATTTGAATGTCTCCTATCCCTATAACCTTAAGACTACCATTGTTACCAAAGGAAACATTACCTCTACTTTTTCTTTGAAGGGTAGTGAATAAAGATTTATCACCGGTCATATGTTTGGAGCACCCACTATCAATGAACCAAGTTGATAGATGCTCCCCCTCAATCATGACCTACACAACACGAAAGATAGAAGATTTAGGTACCCAAATCTTGGGACCTAAAACACCTACTATACAAGACTTAGGCACCCATGCCTTGACCAATTTCTTTTGAACCCTAGAAGTCTTAAGTGGTCTAACATCAGTCCTAGACATCAAGGAAACAAATGAAGATTCTTTAGATCGGTAACCAATACCAGCCCTATTATAAACCACCCTTTGTGCATTTAGAATCATATGTAAAGTCTTAGAGCTTGTTGAGAACTTCTCAAGAACATTCTTGAGTCTCTCAACCTCACTCTTCAATGATTTGTTTTCATCTTCTAACATTTCTACATGCAAATCATCAACATCCTCATCCCTAGAGGATTTCAATTGTTCAACCTCTAATTTCAATGATTTAACTTTTCCTTTTGACTTTTTCAACAAATCGATTAAACATGCAATGGTTCTATAGCATTTATCTAATTCGGGAGAGATTACCTCTTCATCATCCGAAGATGATGAAGTCGCATTTGAAGAGTCTGTGGATTCATCACTGCTCTCTTGATCTTCAAGGGCCATGAGTGCTACATGGCGTGTACTCTTCTCCTCCTTCTCTTCATCGGATGAGCTAGACGATGATTCATCCCATGTGGCCTTCAAGGCCTTCTTCTTCTTCTTTGATTTCTCCTCTTTCTTCATTAGCTTAGGGCAGTCCTTCTTGAAGTGTCCTTTCTTGCTACACTCATAACAAGTAACATTAGACTTATCAATCTTAACTTCACTAGGGTTACCTTTACCCTTGAAGCGCCGGCTCTTCCTCATCATTCTTCTAACAAAGTTGGCCATTCGGAGGTAGAAGACCCGCTGCCATCCTCCTCGGATTCAGACTCGGACTCGGATGAAGTTGAAGATGAAGAGACCTCCTTCTCCTTCTTCTTCTCCTTCTTTTTGGTCTTTTCCCCTGCCACAAGAGCAATCCCCTTCTCCTTGGGGCCTTTGTTAGCCATCTCATGTAGCTCCATTTCACAAAATAAGTCATCTAATTTTACAATTGACAAATCCTTAGAAACCTTGTAGGCATCCACCATGGATGACCACAAGGCATTCCTTGGAAAAGCTTTTACCACATACCTCACAAGGACGCGATTCTCGAACTTTTCATCAATGGAGTGGAGACCATTCAATACCTCTTTGAATCTACTATGCAGTTCGCTTACCATTTCACTCTTCTTCATTGAGAGGTTTTGTAGTTGATTGAGAAACAAGTCCCTTTTGGCTATTCTTGAGTCTCGGGTACCCTCATGAAGCTCGATGAGCTTGTTCCACAAATCCTTTGCGCTTGTAAAGGGACCAACCTTGATTAGTTGATCCTTGTTCATTCCACATTGCAAGGTTACCACCGCCTTCACATCGGCTTCACCTTTGCGAGTTTGCTCAACCGACCATCGTGAAGACTCCAATTCTTTTCCCTCCGCGTCTCTTGGAGGAATGAAACCCTCCTTCACGGAGAACCACATTCTGATGTCGGTCTTGAGATACTATTCCATGCGAGACCTCCAATATTGAAAATTGGATCCATCGAAGAAGGGAGGTCGGGTGGTGCTAAATCCTTCTCTCAAAGCCATTGTTGATAGCTCTCGGATGCTAAGCCGCTTGAACAGAGCCCCACAGCTCTGATACCACTTGTTGGAACTTGGATGACTAGAGAGGGGGGGTGAATATAGCTAGACATGAAATTCTCTTTCACTTTGACAGATTCTGCACTTAGGGTTAGCAGCACAGTGGAAGCAATACAGAATAGAGATGCAGTAACTAAACCCTAAACTAAGCACAAGCACAAAACGCTAACAAAGAGGATTTACAAGGTTCGGGGATAACATGCCCCTACTTCTTGGCGTGCCCTTAAGGTGGGCGATACCTTGATCGTCGGCAAATCAAGCCCCAGAAAATCCTGATAAAATGCAACCTCCTTCTCGGTGGAGTAACCTCTGTTGGATCGAGAGAAACGATAGAGGGGGGGTGAATATAGTAAATCATTTTCGGATTAAAATTAGAGAAATTACGCAGCGGAAAATTAAATCACAACACAAAGATGCAAGCAGTTTTACTTGGTTCGGAGTCGTGGTCGGCTCCTACTCCAAGGCCCACGGTCGTTGACCGTTTACTGCGGGCAATTCTATATTTGCGCAAAACCAGTTTACAAAATGTATTACAAGAATTGGTATAGTAAACTTAAAGTAGCTCTTCGTTACCGACGTCCGGTGTAGATTATATTTTTGGAGCAGAGGGACGTCGTCGGCGCTTGTATCTCGAGTCGGGAGGTTTCCGGAGCAGAGCGCGGGAGCAGAAGAGCGTGAATACGTTTTAAGAATTGGTTGTACGAAGCCTTGGGTCGAGGGCCTTTTTATAGCCCCTGGGGGCGCCTGGAACGTCGGGGGCGCCCCCCCCCCCCCCCACGTGTCAGCTGATCCGAGTTCCTCTCGGTCAACTCTGATCCCTTCAAACTCGAGATCAGGCTTTGACGGGGGCGCCCGGGACGCTGGGGGCGCCCGCGTTGACCGGGTCAACTCTTATCCGTTGGCTTCGCTGGCTTCCACTTCGTTGGCTTTAACTGGGGGCGCCCGGACCATGGGGGGCGGCCGGGAGCACGGGAGCGCCCCGCCCATAAGCTGTCGAAGCACTTCTTTTGCTTCATCTGTTTTGTATTCACCTTGGGGGCGCCCGGGACACTCCGGGCGCCCTACTCAGCTACTGCCTCACTCCTTTGAGGCTCTCTGAGCTGCAGACACTCGTTCCTTCGGTCCTGCATCCAGGGTAGTCCAAAACATCATAAAGCAATAATATGTTAGTTTTATACAGCCTTAGCTATCTTGGTTCTGACTTTGGGTCTCCCAAATGGAGCCCTAGGTCGAACCGACGCCTACTGTTCACTCGACGGGGAACGCGTCCTCACCTACTCCTCTCAGGAGAATTTACCTGACGCCAACCGGCTCCTCCGGTTGGACTTTTGCCTAGTAGTCCTTCGCCAGGTGCCTAGCTGTCCTTCGCCAGGTCTTCAGTACCAAGCTGTCCTTCGCCTGGTGCCTAGCAGTCCTTCGCTAGGTCTTTATATCCTGGCATTCCTTCGCCAGGTGCCTAGCAGTCCTTCGATAGGGCTTTGTATCCTGGCATTCTTTCACCAGGTGCCTAGCAGTCCTTCGCTAGGACTCTTCCTGCGCACTTGATTAACATGTTAGATAAACATTATACCTTAACTTTTAAACCCTTTTGCCATTATCAAAACACAGGTTCGACTTGGGTGCTTTCTGCACCAACAATCTCCCCCTTTTTGATTTATGGAACCCTGGTTCAAAAAGTTAAGTTAATCAAAAGAAATGAAATTTTGCTTCCTCCCCCTGGAAGGAATCTCCCCCTAGATTTTTCAAAAGTTCGTGGGGTTTTTGACTAAAGTTGGATTTACTTAGAATAATTTTCAGCAGAACCTTTAAAGATATTTTCCAAAATAATTTTCGTTATGCACTTTGGAAAGTTTATATTTATAGGAAAACTACTTAGGCAGCTTAAGTTAGGAAAATTTTGAAAACTTAAGTACTTAGTGAAATTTTGAAAACTTACATTTTAAGTACTTAGGAAAATTTTGAAAACTTGAGTTTTATGTACTTAGTAAAAAAATTTTAGTTTTAAGTACTTAGTAAGTTTTTGAAAGCTTGAGCTTAAAGTACTTAGAAAGTTTTTGAAAACTTGAGTTTAAAGTACTTAGAATGTTTTTGAAAACTTGAGTTTAAAGTACTTAAAAAGTTTTTCAAAACTTGAGTTTAAAGTACTTAGAAGGTTTTTGGAAATTGAATTAAGTACTTTTGAATAAAGGATATAGTTTGATTTTGGATTTAGAGAAAATGTTATACTCACTCCTTTCCTATCTCTCCCCCTTTGCCATATATCAAAAACAAAGAAATATAGTAGAAAAAGGATAATTAAATTGCATAAAAGCAAATAATAAATTGCATAATTTGCTGTACTGAATCAATTCAGGATATGAACTAAATCAAATCACTTTCAACTATCTCTTTTAGGGTCCTGTCTAACCCAATTAGCTACTTACTAACTGTTATTAAACAGTAGTTTTTGCTGGGGTTAGTCAAGTTAAGTGTTCTGTTTAGGTTAGATTTTCTAAACTTGACACTTAACTTGATTACTGTGTAAGTTGTATTTAGTGCCCCAATTACTGCAGATGCACTGACTTAAAGCATCTTGAAATTAAGGCAAAGACCTAAGCATCTCAACCCATTCTAGATTATCAATCAAAAGTACCCTAGGGTGCTTGTGAGATGCTGGCTTCTAATTCTATAGGTGCATGCAGTTCTAGGGTTAGGGCCTAGGCTAAGTCCATTTGCGAAAAAACCCTAGTTTTGAAGGGGATAGTTTTTAAAATAAAACTAAGTCAAAAAAAATTAATTCTTTTTAAAACTTTTCAAAATTAAGTAAGAGCTGATTTTGAAAGCATTTTTTAAAAACTACTTTAAAAACTGATTTTGAAATCAGTAAAGTAGTAGGAATACCAAGAGTAGACTTAACCTATTCTACCAAACATAATCTTAACTGCCTTCTTAGTGAGCTGAACTCAGACTCAGGTAGGGGTTTGGTGAATATGTCAGCTAAGTTAGATTTAGAGTCTACATGCTTAAGGACTATCTCACCCCTGGCTACATGATCTCTTACAAAATGGTGTTTAACTTCTATGTGTTTAGTTCTGGAATGTTGGATTGGGTTCTTAGTTAGATTAATTGGGCTTATATTGTCAATGAATACCTGAGTTTGGGTATAGTTGAGCTGGAAGTCCTTAAGAGTGTGCATCATCCATAAAAGTTGTGCTACACATTCTCCTAAGGCAACATATTCAGCTTCAGTTGTGGATAGGGCTAAACAGTGTTGTTTTCTGCTGCACCAACTTACTAGACTATTTCCTAACAGTTGGCAGCTTCCACTTGTGCTCTTTCTATCTAATTTACAACCAGCATAGTCAGAGTCCGAGTATCCTGACAAATCAAAGGTTGAGGTTCTAGGATACCAAATCCCTACATTTAGGGTGCCCTTCACATATCTTAGTATTCTTTTTAGGGCTGCTAAGTGTGTTTCTTAGCACAGGTTTGGTATCTAGCGCACATTCCTACAGCAAAAAGAATATCAGGTCTGCTGGCTGTAAGGTACAGTAGACTTCCTATCATACTTCTATAGAGTTTAAGGTCTACTGGTTTACCATCAGGGTCACTATCTATTTTTACATTAGTGGCCATGGGGGTGCTTATGCTTTTAGAGTTATCCATTTTAAATTTCTTTATTAATTCTTTAGCATATTTGGATTGATAGACATAGTTTCCATCTCTAGTTTGTTTGATTTGTAACCCTAGGAAAAAGTTAAGCTCACCAACTAAGCTCATTTCAAATTCATTTTCCATTATTTTAACAAATTCTTTTAGAAAGTTTGTGTTAGTGGACCCAAAGATTATATCATCTACGTAGATTTGGGCAATGAATATATCATTTCCTAAGGTCTTAATAAATAGGGTTGAGTCAATTTGACATTGTTTAAATTCTTTAGAAATTAAGTAAGTTGATAACCGTTCATACCAGGCTCTAGGTGCTTGTTTTAGTCCATATAGTGCTTTAGTAAGTTTGTAAACGTGGTCAGGTCTTTCTAAGTCCTCAAACCCAGGGGTTGTCCTAGATAAACTTCTTCTTTAATGAGTCCATTTAGAAAGGCTGACTTTACATCCATTTGGTATAGCTTAAATCCTTTATGGGATGCAAAGGCTAATAACATCCTAATGGACTCAAGTCTAGCTACTGGGGCATATGTTTCATCGTAATCTAACCCTTCTACTTGGCTGAATCCCTTTGCTACTAAGCGAGCTTTGTTTCTGACTATTTCTCCTTGATCATTTAGCTTATTCCTAAAGACCCACTTAGTGTCAATGATGGATTTACCTTCAGGTTTAGGTACTAGTTCCCAGACTTGGTTCCTCTCAAATTGGGCTAATTCTTCCTGCATAGCTATGATCCAATTAGGATCAGGTAAGGCTTCATCTATAGTCTTAGGTTCTATTTTGGAAATCATTGCTATTTGACTAAGGTTTCTATAAGAAGATCTAGTCCTAACTCCTAGAGTTGGATCACCCACAATTTGATCGGTTGGGTGACTGAGTCTGGGTTTCTTGGTTTTTCTAGAACTTGGTTCAGCCACAGGTCCGGCTGGTCAGTTTGGTTCACTATTTGATTCAACTCTTTGAGCTGGTTCAATAATTGGTTCATTTGACTCACTAATAGTTAGTTCGTTTATGGGTTCAATTAAGGATTCACCAACTTGTTGATTATCTTCTTGATCAGTGTTTGATGAAGTTAGATTTGGATTTGAGTTAATTTCTTCATCAAATATTAGATTAGTTGTTTCTTCGATTTTCTTGGTTTGGTTGTTGTAAACCCTATAGGCTCTACTTGTTGTTGAATATCCTAGGAAGATGCCTGGGGTTGACTTAGACTGGAATTTTCCTAAGTAGTCTTTGGTGTTTAGGATATGGACTTTGCATCCAAAGACCTTTAGGTAGTGTAGATTTGGAAGTCTATGGCAATATAGTTCATAGGGTGTTTTGTTGTGTCGCTTGTTAATCAGGACCCTATTTTGGATGTAGCAAGCTGTGCTAATTGCTTCTGCCCAATATTGGTTGGCTAGGTTGAATTCGTTGAGCATAGCCCTAGCGGCTTCCTGTAGTGTTCTATTTCTCCTTTCGACTATCCCATTTTGTTGGGGGGTTCTAGGACATGAAAATTCATGTATATACTCATTTACCTTACAGAATTCCTCGAACCGTTGATTTTCAAACTCTCCCCCATGGTCACTCCTAAGTCTTTTGATTTTAGTATCGTTTTGATTTTCAATTAACTTACAGAATTCATTAAATAGGTTTAGGGTTTCATCTTTGGTTTTTAGAAACCTAACCCAGTTAAACCTAGAGTAATCATCAACTATTACTAAGCAGTATCAGTTCCCGCTTAGTGACTTGGCTCCATGTGAATCAAATAGGTCAAGATGCAAGAGCTTAAGTGTGGTTTGAGTTAGATCAGATTGAATTAGTTTGTGATTAGACCTGGTTTGTTTGCATTGATTACATGATTCACATATTAAGTTTTTATGATTTTTAATTTTGGGAACACCTTTAATTAGGCCAAGTTGGGTGATTTTTGAAATAATTCTTAGGTTAGTGTGACCTAGTCTCCTATGCCAGAGGTTTGATTGTCATAACTGAGTTAACATGCATTTAGGTACTAGGGGAAGGTTTATAGTGTAAATATTATTTTTCCTAGTGCCCTTAAGCATGATTTCTGAGTCTTGCAAGTTTCTAATCAGGCAGTTAGAATTGTTGAAGGTAACTATATAACCAGAATCACATAACTGACTTATGCTAAGTAGATTAAATTTGAAATTTTCAACCAAAAGGACTTTCTTAATAACAAAGTCAGATTTAAGTTCAATATTACCTGACCCAATTACCTTGAGTGTAGCATTGTTGCCAAATGCCACTGAGCCTAGGTTCTTGAACTTGAGTTTGGTGAATTTCAATTTGTCTCCAGTCATGTGTCTGGAGCAACCGCTATCCAACATCCATTGGTCCAAATCTTTATGTTCCTACACATAAAGAGTTTTGTTGATTTGGATCCAATTAGAGTCAAGAATAGCCTAAATTGATTTTCACAGCCTAGTCTGTCTCACCCAAATCTAGGGTTTTCAATCACGTTAGCCTTATAGGTTTTGTGAGACAGGTTTTGCTAAAAGGAATTTTTAAGAAAAATATGATTTATTTTGAAAAACTTAAATTAAATTTGAAAACAATTGAATTTATTTTGAAAAGAATGTCTACAACTAAGTGAAAGTTTTGTTAGATTCGAATTTGACAGGGACTAATTTGAATTTGAATTTCAAAGATTGGCTTCCAGGTCTTGGCGAGGCACTAGGCCTTCTTTGGCCGTAGCCTTATTGGATCATCAACCCTTTCCTTGACAAAGCCTTTCAGTGAAATTTCATTTTCAAAATTAATCTTTTGAAAAAATTCTGGTCTAACTTGTTTGGGTCTTGGATCGGTAGCTTCGACTAGTTTCACCAGTCTAAAGAGACCAAGTAGAGAATACTTGACCTTATTAGAATTGGTTTCCCTAACGTACTATCATCTCACCTCCACCCAATACTATGTTGTCAAATTTCAGTTAAGTTAGTTCAGTCCTTAAACTAATCATTCACTATGTGAAAATTGATAATAGACTTCGGATATTATCTGAAGTAATAAGTAGATAATTACCGAAGTAGACGCGCATGAAGTAAAAAGGTCAGTTTTTGTAACGCCCGCCCTTATATATACCCTAAAGGCGGGGTTACGGGTCCATACATTCATAATCATTTATCATGTTAAGCATGTATATCAAGTAGAAACAATTACAATGCAAGAAGAGTAGTAAGCATGCTTGTTGAGGACTAATTTACCAAACAAGGTTTCGGATCTCAACATGCATTTACAACATAATAGGAAGATCATTTAACTTCGTAATTTACTGATCTAAACATGGTTTGAGCAAGATAGAGCATGGCATGATCTAAACATAACCTACTGCAGGTGATCCAATTAAACAGCTAAGCATAACATTGAAGGAGAGGAAAACAAGGCATCAATAAATACACTATAGCATGGAATCTCAAGTAGGAATGTAGCATGAGTTATCTAGCCTTAGACACATGCATGAGAAGCATTCATAAGCAACAGGAAATAGGAAATCTATAGCATTTCACTTAGCATGCATACAACAAGAATTAGACATCTAATGATAGTGTCTTCCTCTATAAAGTTCACATGTATCAGTTAAATTCTAAACTCAACCAAGCATAGAGTTATCTAACATGACATAGGTTCCATATCTCTAACTTGACCAACAGTAGAGTAGTCATAGTCATCACACAATCAGAGTATAGTAATACAACTTGTAATCCTTTAGTGGAAGCAATTTAGATTCTAAACACAAAATGGTAGATAAGAATCCTTCTTTCTTTCCCGAACCATCACCACACACATCTTTTAGCTTTCCCTCTGCCTCTTCCTTTAGTTCAAGTATTTCTTACCGCTATCTGCAGCATAAGAAAACAACATGAAACTAGTAAGCAAAACATGCTTAGTAAGAATCCGGGCTTACTCGCAAAAATCCATATCGATACATCATATCATGTACACAGTAATCAAGATAGAATTATAAGCATCATAAGCATCACATCAAATATTTCTAAGTACTTTACAGAACAAGATCATCACATAATGAGAAAATGCTTTTCAAAAGGTTCCATACAGGTAAGTACTTAAAAATATAGTATCATCTAGGGCCCAGTTGTAGTACCACATCAAGCGCGTTCCCTAATGAGTTGGGGTAGCGAGCCACCAATCCAATTAGGGCAGGACCCTTCCGTCCTACCAATGCCATGACCTTCAGTTAACATGTACATTGGATTTTGTTTAACGACCCCCTTCCGAGTCGGGTACACAACTTTCAAAGTAAAGTATCTTAACATGAAATTACACATATATGTATATGCTTAAAGGTACTCCTAATAACATCTTAAAGGGACACACCACTTGTCAAGGGTGCTCATGATCTCCTAAGGACATACCACACATTTAGGGGTGCTCTTGATCCCAATTTCAGTAGAGTATCCTTTTTCAAGCATATTATCAAACACATCATGTTCATGTCATAAGGGTGCCCCATGGGCTATAAGGCATGCTTTTATACCTAACAAGATAGGTCACATAAATTATACACACATCATATAAGGGGTAGCATGCTTCATGGGTTCATTAAGTACTTCCCAACCCTAGAACCATGGTTGGCCGAAAGTCAAGGGTAGGGAATTATTTTGGTTTTTCAATCAAGCATTCATTCATGCATTTCTACAAACACCTCAAGTGCATTTCATGTTAACAATTGAAACATGGTTTATACCTCAAAGTGGGGTTAGCTTCCACTAACCCTAAATTACAAGGGGTGGCCGAAACTTGTAGGATGGCTAGGCTAGGTTTTTGACATCAAATCTTCACACAAACATTTACACCAACATTTTATCTACACTACTAATCATGGGAACATAATAGGATAGCAAGCAACCCAAAAGCCCTAGCCTTTCTCCTCTTGACCGAAAGTTGTAGGGTGGCTAACCCTACTTTTTGTTATCACAACATGATGGGAAGTCATCATACATATGTACCCTAAGTTCCTAGGGGTCTCCTCATGCAACAAGAAGTAACCAAGACCCAAGGCTTGGTGGTGGCCGAATGGTTACAAGGGAAGAAGGTTCCCTTTTTCAAAAACAACAACAAGAAGAACATACAAATCAAACAATAACGATTACACTGCAGGCGAGAGGACACTTACATCCTTGCGCTGGAATTTCACCTTCTCTTTAAACCGTAGGGTACCCTAGACTTGGAGGGCAAGTGAAAATCCTTCTTTTTCAAATTTTCTCTAGGGCTCCTTGGACTTAGTAGAGGGCAAGAACCTTCAATGGGTCCTCTTCCTTCCAATTCCCTAGGGTTAGAACCCTAGGGTGGTGCTTTTTCGAAAATGGAAAGGGAGAGAGGGCTCTTGGTGTTTTCGAAAATGAAGTGGGGAAGAAGAAGAGGAAGTGTAACTTCCTTTCCCCCTCTCTTATTTATACTCTTATCATGAAAAGACATGTCTCTTCGCTTCCCCGAATTCAACAAGAATGTTTCTTATCCTCTCTACAAGAAACATTGCTTGGTTCATTGGTTATGACATGGTGAGTGCAACTAGGAGGTTCAAGGTTCAATCCTTGCTTCCTCCTTTCTACCTCTTCTTTTTATCACAATTTGCACTAATCCATATCAAAGCCCATTAAGCCAAGCCCATCATGAAATTTCATAATATTAATAATATTTCATG
Organism: Boesenbergia rotunda; assembly: GCA_024364735.1. Lineage (NCBI taxonomy): Eukaryota > Viridiplantae > Streptophyta > Magnoliopsida > Zingiberales > Zingiberaceae > Boesenbergia > Boesenbergia rotunda. Next base: position 24,330 of record JAGFNQ010004542.1, read on the forward strand.
GATTCATAATATTTCATAATATCCCATAAATATTATTTCATAATATTTTTAATATTTCATATTCATGAATCCATAATATTTCATGATAATATTTCATGAATTTTATAATATTTCATATTCATGAATTCATAATATTTCATGAATTCCATAATATTTCATATTCATGATTCCATAATATTTCATGATAATATTTCATGATCTTCCATAATAATATTTCATGAATTTCATGATATTTCATAACATTCTATATGGGAAAATTTTGGGGCGTTACAGTTTTTTACTTCACCACGAAATACCGAAGTCTTTCACCGGTTCAAAATCGGTTTAAAGTTGAACCGTTTTCGAAGTAAAATGGCTCTATTACTTCATCGATCTTGCTAAAGTATTTTTTGTTGTATTACTTCAGCATAATGTAAACGTATTAGAGTATATGTTGCTATAACAAATATTTAAATTTAGCGAAGTAATTTATACAAACGACTTCACAAATTAAATAAATGACGAAGTAAATATTTTTTTTAACTACGCTGCTAATTAAATTTGACGAAGTCTGTTATATTGCATTACTACACCATTTATTTGTATGGTCGAAGTAATTCATCATATTTTGTTACAATACAATTTTAATTAATCAAATATTTTTCACCACAATATTTTTCAAAAATATCTATTTGAATTACTACAACACAATATTTTTCACCATCAAAATTAAACAAATATATATATATATATATCAGAAATATCTATTTCTTACAACTCAAAAGTGTATTCATAAAAGACATTAATCAACTTCACCCAAAATCTGTTGTATTCATAAATCTCAAAATACAATCAAAATTTTTTTCACAATCTACACTTAGGCACCCACATAAAAGTAGACAAATTCACTCCATTCGCTTCTGACATCATCATACTGAGATTGATTGTAATACTGTTTATTTTTTGAGACTGCAAAATAAACCATTAATAGAACTGTGAGGGTCAATACAAAATGACTAAATATTTCATAAAGAATATAGTTCATAAAAAGATTTACCTTCCTCTCCAATTGTAAATCTTCTGCCCTATTTTCTTTGTTTAAATATTTGAAAAGATAACTGCACTCAAAAGCCAATTATTAAATATTTTACATAATATTTAAAGCTACCCAACAAATACTCTACAAAAGAATGAAGAAACATACATACAGCAGAGAAATATTTAAAGCTTCTGGAGTATGTATGCATACCATCGGTAAAGCAGTTTCAAGCATGCCATCGGTAAAACACTAAAAACAGCAGTTTCAAGAAGTTTCAAGCAACTAAAAGAGACCAATCAAATTAGGAATATAATCTGAGATCTTGATATTAAGTTTCAAGCAACTAAAAGAGACCACTAAAAGAGGCACTAAAAATAGCAATTTCAAGCAACCAAAAGATGCCATCGGTAAAGCACTAACTTAAAATAACTGAGAAATGAATTCGTGAACAAATTAAGGTAAAGCACTAAAAAAAATTCGTGACCTAACTTAAGGTAACGCACTAACTTAAGGTAAAGCACTAAATCATGCTGATATTTTCATTTTTAAGTGCTCGTCTCTGCCCTTGCATGCATGGCTAAAGAACCAAAATTAAGTAGACCAACTTATTTTGATTATCTGTAGACCTAAAGGTCACATATTTGGTTTGTTAAGAGAAAGAACAATAAAACTTACCTGGTTTCTAAGCTCCGAAATTTGAGGTTCCTTTTCCAAGTTCTCCTCTGCAAATTTTGCTTCTCTAATAAAACAATTTCAAGAAACATTACGTGCACGTAGCAGTTGGAAAGAATACTTACTAGCAAGCTGCAGATTCTCCTTCCTAAGTTCATGTCTTAGCTGACAGAATATTGAACATGTTGTTAGTGATTGTATTGTAAAATGCTCAAACTATATGCAAACTATTCAGTTCCGAGACAATTGACAACGGTAGATATAATATTTTTTATGACGAACAAGATAATATGTTAACCAGAACAAACAAACATATTTTGAAGAAGTATAAAATCCAACTTCAACTTCAAATGTCCACATAGAATTGTTGAAAAATACCAATCAAAATAGCGAACAAGACATACTTTTCTCCATTTGTGAAACTGTCACCTACAAGTATAGAAACCAAAATTAGTATAGAAACCAAAATTTTCACAAAATAACAAGAAATGTATCAGGCAACAATAAAGAAGCATATCGTTTACAGTATTAAAAAAACCATGACTGCAACCAAAATTTCCACCAACAAGAACCTGGAACACAAGCAATCCAATCCGATTGAAACTGTAACATAGATCCTTCTTCATAAAAAATAGAAATCTGGAACACAAGCAATCCAATCTGATTGAAAATAACAGAACCCTCGAGCCGCTGGTAAAGCATAGATCCAAAACATTAGAAAAGACAAAAATATAATCATGCAGTTTCTAAATATGAGCTTTTACCGGCAATGAACCTTCGTAGCGGCGAGGGAGGGAGGACGCAGTGGCGAAACCCTAGCTTCGGCGAGTGAGGGAGGACAGCTTGAGAGAGGGTCAAGCTTCGTCCCTCGGTGAGTTAGGGGGGTGCTGCTTAAACCCTAGCTTCGTCCCTCGGTGAGTGAGGGAGCCACGAAGGCAGGGTGCGACGATGGAGAACATGAGGGAGTCATCTCGCTGAGGATGAGAGAGAATCACGACGAGCAAGAGCTCGGTGAGAGAGAATCGAGGCAAGGAAGAGCTCGACGAGAGAGAATCGCGATGAGGAAGAGTGCGGCGAGAGAGAATCTCGGCGAGGAAGGCTGCTACGGGAAAAATGGGCTTCGGCGAGGAGAAGGGGGAGGTGTTGTGCGATGAAGTTAGGGCTCGAGTGTTTTATGGATTACTAAACCAGTTAATTTATTTATAAAAAAACCTATATTAGTTGATTTAAACTTATTACTTCGGTATAGAAATTTATGGATTTTATTTGGTAACTTATTACTTCATCAAATATTTATTATGAAGTAAAATATCAGATAAATTTAGTAGTAAGACCCACAATTTTTAAGTTACGAAGTTTAAAATGAATTTTACTTCATCAAATTTAGTACCGAAGTTTATTAACATGTATTAGTTCGTTAAAAGATTTCGCCGAAGTAACCTGTGGCGAAGTCTATTCTTGATTTTCACATAGTGCATTCCTAAATCTAAGCATGGCAAATTGTGGGAATTAAGTAAACAATCAAACAAGCAAATTGAAAGCAACAATTTTATCCAACAATAAATATTGTTTTCAATTTGGCTCCCCCTGGACTAAAGCCACGATAATGGTTTGGCAAGATGTGAATCTTGTCCTTGGGGATCCAATATTGATTTGATCCAGTTTGTTTGTTCAGGCATAGTTTGGGTACCCATGCCTGAATTTTATTTCTGGACTGATTCAGTACAGCAAAGTAGGATCTTTGTCTAGATTTGGTTCTATAGCCTAGTCCGGATCGATTTAGAACTGATTTCTGTTTTCCAAGAATCATGTCAAGACCCTTGGAACCAGAGGTGAATCGTTCTAAAGCTGATCTAAGGTCCTTAACCTGAGTTTTCAGGGAGGAGTTCTCTTTCTCAAGTTTTTCAACTTGAGTAGAGGTTCCTTCTTGAACCTTCTCAGTTAAGGGTCTAGAGTCAGCTCCCTCTTTCAGGAGTTTTACTTCCTGTCGGAGGGATTCGACTCGGAGTTTAGCTTTCGCCAAATCTCGAGAAAGATAAGAAATTAACTCATTTAACTAACTTTTAGTAAAACCACTTACCTTGATTTCGCCATCCTCCGAAAATGTCAGTCTGCCGTCGTCCTGTTCCGATTCTGACTCGGTCTCGATTTCTTCTGAGACGGTTAGTGCGAGCAGGTTCGACTGTGGGACCTCTTCTTCGGAGGAGGAGGAGGACTCGTCCCACGTTGCCTGAAGTGTCTTTTTCCTTCTATTCTTCTTGGTCTCCTTTAGGTTCGGACACTCCGTCTTGTAGTGACCCTTCTTCTTGCACTCGTAGCAGGTCACGTTGGGTTTGTTCTTTTCATTTGCGGGTTCAGCTGGTTCATCCTTTCTTCGGCTAGCTTTCCTTCTGTTGGTTTGGTTCTTTAATTCCTTGTAGCAGTTTTGGGCCAGTCGGACCAGCTAAGGGTGATCTCCTTCTTCGTCTTCTGAGTCTGAGTCTGAGTTAGACTCGGGTTCAGGTTGCGGCTTCTTCTTGGTTGTCCTTCCAGTTTTACCTGCAACAAAGGCAATACCTTTCTCAACCAGATTGCAGTTAGTCTGTTCATGTAATTCTAATTCAGAGAACAATTCATCTAATTTAATTTTTGAAAGGTCCCTTGAAACCTTGTATGCATCTACCATAGATGTCCACAAGGTGTTTCTCGGGAAAGCATTTAAAGCGTACCTTATCAAGTCACGGTTTCCTACCTTGTGACCGATGGTGTGTAGTCCGTTCATTAATTCCTGAATTCGGGCGTGGAGTTGAGCTGCTGTTTCGTTGTCGTTCATCTTGATCGTGTACAACTTGTTCAGGAGGAGATCTCTCTTGTGATTCGAGTGTCTGAAGTTCCTTCGTACAGCTCGATCAGTTTCCCCCACATCTCCTTGGCACTGTTGAATGGACCCACCCGGTTCAGCTCCTCATTTGTTAAGCCGCATTGGAGGGTCTGGGTCGCCTTTGCATCAGCTTCAATCTTCCGTTTGAGAGCGGTGTCCCACTCTGTGTAGGTTTGAGGTACTCCTTCAGCATTTTTTGGAATCTCCAGTCCGGACTAGATGATTATCCACATGTCCACCTGAGTTTTCAGGTGGACCTCCATTCTGCTCTTCCAGTAGGAGAAGTCCTCCCCACTGAAGAGAGGTGGTCTTGCAGTGCTGAAGCCTTCTTGCATGGCCATTTTATTTGAAACGACGAAAGAGAAAGAGATATCCCAAGACTTGGTCTTGGATTAGTAGTGCGGGAAGTAAAAGAAGAATATTTTTCGAGGGGTGTTGCACCACCCTCAATTAACGAGAAAAATTTCGAACGAAAAAAAAATATTAAAAAAAATTTAGAAAAAATCCAAAAAAAATTCTCAAACTGGTGGTTGCACCAAATTTGAGCTTCCCCGCTCTGATACCACTTATTGGATCAAGAGAAACGATAGAGGGGGGTGAATATCGTAAATCATTTTCGGATTAAAGTTAGAGAAATTACGCAGCGGAAAATTAAATCACAACACAAAGACGCAAGCAGCTTTACTTGTTTCGGAGTTGCGGTCGGCTCCTACTCCAAGGCCCACGGTCGTTGACCGTTTACTACGGGCAATTCTATATTTGCGCAAAACCAGTTTACAAAATGTATTACAAGAATTGGTATAGTAAACTTAAAGTAGCTCTTCGTTACCGACGTCCGGTGTAGATTATATTTTTGGAGCAGAGGGACGTCGTCGGCGCTTGTATCTCGAGTCGGGAGGTTTCCGGAGCAGAGCGCGGGAGCAGAAGAGCGTGAATGCGTTTTAAGAATTGGTTGTACGAAGCCTTGGGTCGAGGGCCTTTTTATAGCCCCTGGGGGTGCCCGGAACGTCGGGGGCGCCCCCCCCACGTGTCAGCTGATCCGAGTTCCTCTCGGTCAGCTCTGATCCTTTCAAACTCGGGATCAGGCTTTGACGGGGGCGCCCGGGATGCTGGGGGCGCCGGCGTTGACCGGGTCAACTCTTATCCGTTGGCTTCGTTGGCTTCCACTTTGTTGGCTTGAACTGGGGGCGCCGGGACCATCCGGGGCGCCCGGGATCATGGGGGGCGCCCGGGAGCACGGGGGCACCCCGCCCATAAGTTGTCAAAGCACTTCTTTTGCTTCATCTATTTTGTATTCACCTTGGGGGCACCCGTGACACTCCGGGCGCCCTACTCAACGACTGCCTCACTCCTTTGAGGCTCTCTAAGCTGCAGACACTCGTTCCTTCGGTCCTGCATCCAGGGTTAGTCCAAAACAACATAAAGCAATAATATGTTAGTTTTATACAGCCTTAGCTGTCTTGGTTCTGACTTTGGGTCTCCCAAATGGAGCCCTAGGTCGAACCGACGCCTACTGTTCCCTCAACGGGGAACGCGTCCTCACCTTCTCCTCTCGGGAGAATTTACATGACGCCAACCGGCTCCTCCGGTTGGACTTTTTCCCAGTGATCCTGTAACGCCCGCCCTTATATCTACTCTCGGGGCGGGGTTACGTACCATCAATCGTAAAATTTTATTTTAACATAACATAAAAATAATGCAAGAGTGCGAGGACTAAGTACTGAGCATGCTTGTCTAAAACCATCAAGTGATACTTACAAGTACTAAGCATACTAGTCAGTACATGCTAATCAAATATCATGCTTGGATCATTAGAACATGGTAGGTGTATAGTAAGTTTAGTAGCACATAAATCATGATAGTGAGGTTATACATTCCATTGCATAATATTAGTTCATCAAATTGAGTCTAAAGGAAGTCTAGAACATCATGTATAATATCTTAATTAAGAGTAATCACTAACATTCATTATCAAGAAAACATTATCATAAGCATAGTAAAGTAGATATAGAATCATTCTTTCCCGAGCCACCACCCCACACATCTTCAGCCTTCCTGCCTCTTCCTTTAGTTTAAGTGTTCCTTACCCTTATCTGTAGCATAAGACAACACATAAACTAGTAAGCACAAATGCTTAGTAAGGATCCTGTCCTACTCGCAAAATTCATACGAAAGAATACAACATGCACACATAATAAATCATAAGCATGAGTTCATCACAGCATACTGTACATCAAAGTTTCTAAGCATGCAGTATATAGTATCTTAAGCATACCCATCACATATAATAAATGGTTTCAAAACAATTCCATAAAGGTATTACTTAAAAATACATCAACATCATATAGGGCCCAGTTGTGTACCACATAATGCGCGTTCCCTAATGACTTGGGGTAGCGAGCCACCAATCTCATTAGAGCAGGACCCTTCCGTCCTACCGGAGCCATGACCTTAAGTTAACATGCACCCCGGATTTGTTTAACGACCCCCTTCCGAGTCGAGTACACAACTTACAAAGTAAAATACTTATCATGTCTTTACATATATGCTAAGGAGTACTCCAAATTCACTTCTCAAGGGACACACCACTCTTCAAGGGTGCTCATGATCCCATAGGGACACACCACACAACATAAGGGGTGCTCTTGATCCCATACTTAATGGAGTATCCTTTCAAGCATTTTATCATACACATCACATGCAATTCATAAGGGTGCCCCATGGGCTATAAGCATGCTCATACATACATCATATTTCAACCACTTAAGCATACTTTATATATGACAAGATTGGCCACATAAATCACATTCATATCATTGGAAGTGGTAGCATGCCTCATGGGTTGATTTAGTTCTTCCTAACCCTAAACCTAGGGTTTGGCCGAAAGTCAGGGGTAGGGGTAGCTTAGGTTTTTGACATCAAACATCCCATACAAGTATCACATATATATACTTCATGTATCATACTAAGCATAGCATACATCATGGGGTAACCAACCTTCACAAACCCTAATGTTCATGCCTTGGCCGAAAGTTCCATACTAGGGCAAATCAAGTTTTCCAATCAAGCCTTCCATCTAAACATCACATGCATATACATATCATCTTACTAAACATAAACATATCTCATAGGGTAGTTTAACCTTCACGAACCCTAACTTTAGGGTGTTGGCCGAATGGTGTAGGGTAGGGGAATTAGGGTTTTTGAAATCAAACATTCACACGAGCATTTACACAAACACCTCACATACATATCATGCCACTTATTAAGCATAGATTACATCATAGGATAATCATGCAACCCTAAACCCTAATCCTTCTAGGGTTGGCCGAAAGTGTAGGGTAGGGAAAAAGTTGGGTTTTTGTAACCAAACATTTATACAAACACCTTGTCTACACTATCATATAATACACTAAACATAAAATACATCATAGAGTAATTCAACTCTTAATCCCTAATTTCTATGCCTTGGCCGAAACTTGTAGGGGGTGCAAACCCTAGTTTTTGTTATCACAACTTGAAGGAAATCAACATACATATATACCCTAAGTCCCAAGGGGTCTTCTCATGTATCAAGGAGTAACCAAGGTCTTCCCTTAAGGGGTGGCCGAAACTTACATAAGGCAAATCCCCATTTTCGAAAACCACAAGAAGAAGGAAATCATACACAATAATTACACTGCAGGCGAGGGGATACTTACATCCTTTCGCTTGAATTTCACCTTCTCTAAATCTTTAGGGTACCCTTGGTTGAAGTAAGAGTGAGAGTTTCCTTTGTTAAAACTTCTCTAGAACCCTTGGCCCTAGTAGAGGGCAAGATCCTTGGATGGGGTCTTCTTCCTTCCAATTCCCTAGGGTTAGAACCCTAGGGTGTACTTTTCGAAAATGAAAAGGAAAGGGGGAGAGTGAATTTCGGTTTTGGAGTGGGGAAGAAGAAGAAGAAAATGAAACTTCTTTCCCTCTCTCTTATTTATACTATTCTCATGAAGGGACATGTCTCTTCACCTCCCTAGCTTTAACTAGCACTTTTTTTATTCTCTCAACATGAAATACTCCTTGGTGCAATGGTTAAGACATGGTTAGTGCAACTAGGAGGTTCAAGGTTCGATCCTTGCTTCCTCCTTTCTACACATTCTTTTTATCACATTTTGCACTAATCCATATCAAAGCCCATTAAGCCAAGCCCATCATGACATTTCATAATAATGTTTCATGAATTCTTCATATTTCATATGGGAGAATTTTGGGGTGTTACAGATCCTTCGCTAGGTGCCTAGCTGTCCTTCGCTAGGTCTTCAGTACCAAGCTGTCCTTCACCTGGTGCCTAGCAGTCCTTCGCTAGGTCTTTATATCCGGGCATTCCTTTGCCAGGTGCCTAGCAGTCCTTCGCTAGGGCTTTGTATCCTGGCATTCCTTCGCCAGGTGCCTAGCAGTCCTTCGCTAGGGCTTTGTATCCTGGCATTCCTTCGCCAGGTGCCTAGCAGTCCTTCGCTAGGGCTTTGTATCCTGGCATTCCTTCGCCAGGTGCCTAGCAGTCCTTCGCTAGGACTCTTCCTGCACACTTGAATAACATGTTAGATAAACATTATACCTTAACTTTTGAACCCTTTTGTCATTATCAAAACACAGGTTCGACTTGGGTGCTTTCTGCACCAACAACCTCTCCACAGTATTTCAACAGGAATAAAGTATTAAACACAATGAAACACAAGAAGGGATTTTACAGAGCACATAGAGCATCAAGAACACAAGCGAACTCCTCACCGAGATACACCCAGCATAAATCTCACGCAAGAACACCCTGCTCTTCGTGTCTTCTTGCCGATGACTCGCCTAGCTCCTTGTTTCTTCCAAGTGCTCAAGTATCAGAAGGTTGATCAAGATTCATAGTTGCTTGCACAAGAGATGGATTAAAGTTGTCGCAAGAACTCAAGAGTTGTAGCCGCAAGAAGAGTTTGAATCAAGAATTGTTGTTGAGACTTCTTAGCCACCAAGCTCTTAAGTCTCTGCTCACTGATCCCAGGTCCCAGGCGTGCCTCTACAGCTCCCAGCTGCTCACCAGCTTCTCTGCAACAGCCTCAGCTATCCTAACCACCTCTGGTCTCACTGAACTCTCCAGCCAAGCCCAGGTCAGCTCGTCAGCTTCCTTCCATTGCAAGCTCACGCAATCCGTTGTGACCTGAGAAGAAGAAACAAACAAACCTGCTCCAAGGAAAGACTACCATTGACCCTCCTTGAGTGTATGATCCATCCCTATCACCTGCACACTTAATCAGAGGTTTAGCAAATGAAATCAAAGTTACATCAGTGATAGCAGAGAAAATCAGAGCGAAATCGAAACGCAATCAGATGTCTGACACCGCTTTTGAAATAAAGCTGTCAGCTACTGATCGGTCACCGGACCGATCAGGGTGACTCCTGATCGGTCACCAGACCGATCAGGATGGGCTCAGACCGATCAGGATGGGCTCAGACCGATCAGGCTCCAACCTGATCGGTCCCCAACGTGCAATCAGAAATCGAAACTTCTTCGTGATCGGTCACCAGACCGTTCCCAAGTCGTGGATCGGTCACCAGATCGATCCACCCCTTCTCAGAGTGATTTCCCAGCTTCTGATCGGTCCCCAGACCGATCAGGGTGTGGCCTGATCGGACTGGTGACCGATCAGGCCACTCTCTGACCAAACAGGCTCCAGCCTGATTGGTCGTAGTGAGGAACTCGTGACATTTGATCGTTCACCAGAACGATCTGAATAGTATCCCTGATCGGTCACCAGACCGATCAGGAGCCGATCAGTAGGCATCCCAAACTCACTGTATGCTCTCTGATCGATCACCAGACCGATCAGGCATAGCTAGATCAGTCACCAAACTGATTCATGAGGGAACTCCGTGCCAACTTCCCTGATCGGTCACCAGACCGATCCAAGCAAGGTCAAATCCACACTAAGTCACGAGAACAAGCCTCCAGCCCATCTCTGACTGGTTCTTAGTCCCCCTGACCAAGACACCGTGCCCAGTTTCACTCACCGGGACTTCAACCTAGCCCTCCAATCTAGGACCTGACCCTCCAAGCTAGGGTTTCATCCAACAACCTGACCCTCCAAGCCAGGATTTCATCAACCTAGCTCTCCAAGCTAGGACCTGACCCTCCAAGCCAGGATTTCATCAACCTAGCTGTTGAGGCAATCGACCCTTAAATGATTGGAAGATCATGGTTTTGATGTGTGTATGTGAATATGTTTAAGGTTAGAGTGTTATGTGTATTTGATGTGTGTGATTGAGTTTGCAGGATTTGGAGAATCACACAAGGTGGACATATCCGAGGGACGAGAGCCGAGGGAGGAGAGCTCCAAGGGCAAGCCGGGAAGTGGACTTCAAGGGCACACGTGAAGGGTGGCATGGAGGCAAGCCAAGGGAAGGCTTGCGTGCACATCCGAGGGACGATAGCCAGAGGAAGAGGACTTCAAGAGGCAAGCCAAGGGAGCAGACCTGAAGGAACACGTGAAAGAGAAGGTCCTGAGTGGTTGGAACTAGGCTGAGGGGCAGGGCAGTCGACTGGCCCAGGGCCAGTCGACTGACAAAACTCACAGAGAGTTTTGGGTCTCGGACCAGTCGACTGGCCCCAAGGCAGTCGACTGGTATACCCCAAAAACTAGCCGTTGTCTAGCTATTGGCTAGCAATTAATGCTAGGCCAGTTGACTGCCCCAGGGGCAGTCGACTGGTGCGGGGCTGGACAGACTGCGAGTTTGTCCTATTCACCTATAAAAAGAGCACCTTTTTGCATGTGAGCGGTACGGTTCCATACAGTGTCGAAGTGCTGCTCGTCTGAAGATGGTTTTCTACTTCCTCTCACATTCTACTTCATTCTGTAAAGAGGAAGATCACCGTTGTAATGGTTTCTCCACCTGAAGGAGAGTTTTCCATAGTGAAAGTGGTGCTCGCGGCGTGGATCCTTGGACTAGTCACCCATCTGGGTGGATACCAAGTAAAAATATCGTTGTTAGCATTGTCTTGATTTCCTTTGCATATTATTTCCGCTGTGCTAACCATTCTGTAAAGATCAAAATGACAAAAGTGCTATTCACCCCCCCCTCTAGCACGCCTAAACGATCTATTAGTTGGTATCAGAGCCGGTGCGTTTCAAAAGAACTAACCGTCAACCGGAGCAAATATAATGGTGTTTCAAGAGGGATACTCCACCGCACAACCACCATTCTTTGACGGGAACGACTCCGCTTACTGGAAAGGTAGGATGCAATACTACCTTATGAACGATATTGAGAACTGGATTAGTGTTGCAGATGGCTTCGAGGCACCCGTCGATGAATGAGGAGAACCTACACCGATGAGATCCTGGTCGTAGGAGATAATGAAGAGGGCGCAATCCAATGCCAAGGCCACCACCACACTGCAGTGCGGTCTCTCAAAGGAGCAACTGAACAAGGTAGGGTCGTTCAAGAGCACCAAGGAACTGTGGGACAAGTTGGTGGAACTGAACGAGGGGTTAAACGAGTCCAGAAGAGCCAAGAAGGACCTGCTCGTGGCCCAACTCCAATCCCTATCCATGAAGAGCAACGAGACTGTCAGCCAACTACATGGAAGGGTGAAGGAGGTAATCAATGAGCTCTACGTGATTGGAGAGAAGATCGAGAACCGGGACATCGTCAGGTACGTTCTACAAGCCTTCCTGAGAACCACCTTGTGGGCATCCATGGTTGATGCATACAAGGTATCAAGGGATTTGTCCATTGTAAAATTAGATGACTTATTCTGTGAATTCGAGCTACACAAGCAAGCTAATGTCTCTGCCAAAGAGAAAGGTATTGCTTTTGTTGCAGAAAAGGAGAAGAAGAAGAGGAAGGAGAAGAAGAAGGTGGTATACTCTGTTGGTGCAAGTTGCATCAATGATGTTCTCCTTTAAGTGTTTCAATGTTTGACAATACACTTAAGTCAGTGATACATTGAACAAACAAAGGGGAGCAAAGGAGAAGTAACTTAAGTTGAAGAAAAGTCCTAGTTAACCTAGGCATTGAAACCCTAAGACCCGGCGAAGGGCTGCTGGGCACCTAGCGAAGGGCTGCTAGGCATCGAAACCCTAAAGACCTAGCGAAGGGCTGCTGGGCACCTAGCGAAGGGCTGCTAGGAGTCTAAGACCTAGCGAAGGACTACTAGGCACCAGGCGAAGGAATGCTTGGTACCGAAGACCTGGCGAAGGATTGCTAGGCACCAGGCGAAGGACTGCTTGGTAACGAAGACCTAGTGAAGGGATGCTAGGCACCTGGTGAGGGACTGCTAGGCTTTGAAGACCTGGCAAAGGGATGCTAGGCACCTGGCGAAGGGCTACTGGGTAAAAGTCCAACCGAAGGACTGGGTGGCAACCATCTCTTGATAGGAGTAGGTGAAAGGCGCGTTCTCGGGGGGGTGAGAACTTGCGTCGGTTCGACCTAGGGTTTCGTTGAAATCCGAAGTCCGAACCAAGTCCTTAAGGCTAATATTGTATGTATATTTGTTTTGTGTTTGTGTATCTTGCAGGTACCAAGAACCGGAGACAAAGCAGGTAACTGGGCTGGAAAGCTTGAGGCCAGGCGCCCCCATCAGTGGGGGCGCCCCCATGCATCCAGGGCGCCCCCATCAGTGGGGGTGCCCAAGATAAAGAAGGAAAAGCAGTGTTTTGTGTGGTAGGCAGAATAGGCTTCAAGTGGGGCGCCCGGGAGGTCCGGGGCGCCCGGGTTTAAAGCTGTTTTGCTGTTTCGAGGTTGAAACACAAGATAAGCCTTCAATCATGCGCCCGGGAGGTCCGGGGTGCCCTGGTCAAAGGCTTTATCAGCTGCGGCGAGGTCGGCGCGGGGATAAGGTATGACCGGGTTTATAGGGGCGCCCCAATGTCCAGGGTGCCCCCAGGAGTGCTATAAAAGGGGATTCGACCCCTCTGCTTCAAACACAACTGCTGTAAGCCATTCTGATCATTCTGACCAACAACAACGCGCTAAAGACGATGCTCTACGACCGAGAGGCTCCAGGAGGAAGTGTGCGGCACTTCGGAGGTCCAGATTGGCCGAGTTTCAGATCTTGTTTGTTCGGTTTGATTTTATTGTTCTGCATTCAATTCAGTTATCTTTTTTATTGTAATCTTGCACTGTAAGATGAGTTTCTCCACCTCCGGAAAGTCCGAAAAGGAGATCAATAGTGGGTGGGCGTTCCCGTGCATAGGCCTTGGATGTACTGACCCTGGGGGTCGGGAACCAAGTAAAAATCCTGCGTGCAATCTGTGTTGGTTTTTATTTTCTTTGTTCTGTTTATTTTTCGCTGCACTAACGCTCTGAGTCTAGAACGAAGATTCGAAAGTCTACGGTTTTCTACGACAAGTCTCTAACGGTCGATATTCACCCCCCTTCTATCAACGACACCGGTCCTACAATTGGTATCAGAGCTTATGAGTCTTGAAAATGTAAAAATACTTAGTATAACTCTTGAAAGCATAGCAAAAGCTTAAATTGTATCAACAGAACTCCACTTTGAAAAGTATTGTACAAAAAACTATTTTCTATTTTGAAAAATATAAGTACTTTTAAGCATAATATGCATTTTTTGAAAAACATAAGTACTTTCGAAAGATAATATTAATTTTATTTTGACCGTTTACTGGGGGTTATTCTATTGTTGGTGCAGACAGCACCCAAGTCGTACCTGTGTTTTGATAAATGGCAAAGGGTTCAAAAGTTAAGATGTTATGTTTATCTAACATGCTACCTGAGTGTGCAGATTGAAGTCCTAGCAAAGGACTGCTATGCACCTAGCGAAGGATTGCTAGGCTCTGAAACCCTAAGTCCTGGCGACGGACTGCTGGGCACCTAGCGAAGGGTTGCTAGGAGTCAAAGACCTAGCGAAGGACAGCTAGGCACCAGGTGAAGGACTGCTTGGAACCGAAGACCTGGCGAAGGACTGTTGGGCACCTAGCGAAGGACTGCTAGGAGACAAAGAACTAGTAAAGGACTGCTAGGCACCAGGCGAAGGATTGCTTGGTAACGAAGACCTGGCGAAGGACAGCTGGGCACCTGGCGAAGGACTGCTGGGCAAAAGTCCAACCGGAGGAGCCGGTTGGCGACAGGTAAATTCTCCTGAGAGGAGTAGGTGAGGACGCGTTCCCCGTCGAGGGAAAAGTAGGCGTCGGTTCGACCTAGGGTTCCATTTTGGAGACCCAAAGTCAGAACTAAGACAACTAAGGCTGTATAAAACTAATATTTTATTACTTTGTGTTGTTTTGGACTAACCTTGGATGCAGGACCGAAGGAATGTGTCACTGCAGCTCAGAACGCCCCAAAGAAGAGGGGCAAGCAGCTGGGGAGGGCGCCCCCAAGGTCAAGGCAAAACAAGTTAAGCAAGAAAATACTTCGGATGCTCACTGGGGGGCGCCCCGGATGCTTAGGGCGCCCTGGGTTCAAGCCAACAAAGTGAACCAGCCGAGAAGCCAGCAGACCATGTCAACCGGGGCACCCCCAGCGTCCCGAGTGCCCCCACAGTCAAACCTCAGCCCTACTCGAGCGGGATAAGGGCTGACCGAGATTGTTGCGGATCAGAGGCCACGTAGAGGGCGCCCCCAACGTCCAGGGCGCCCCCAGGACTGCTATAAATAGCCCTCGACCCCCAAGGCTTCAGAACACATCATTCCAACGCCACTATGCTCTTCGACTCAAGCGCTCTGCTCCAGAAACCTCCCAACTTGAGATTGAAGAGCCGACAATGACCCTCTGCTCAGAAGTACAATCTACAACGGGTGTCGGTAACGAAAGAGCTTAAGTTTAATTTACTGTACTCCAACTGTAATCTTTCTGTAAACCTTTTTGCGCACATATAGAATTGCCCCCAGTAAACGGTCAACGACCATGGGCCTTGGAGTAGGAGCCGACTGCGACTCCGAACCAAGTAAAATCGTTGTGTTCGTGTCCTTCTTTATTTTTAATTTCCGCTGCTTATTCTTTTTTACGAATCCGAAACGTTTTACGATATTCATCCCCCCCTCTATCATTGTTCTCGATCCAACAAGTGGTATCAGAGAGGGGAAGCTCAAATTTGGTGCAACCACCTATTTGAGAGTTTTTTTTGGATTTCTTTTTATTTTTCTTTGAATTTTCATCGTTAATCTAGCTTGGTGCAACACCCCTCGATAAATATGTTTTTTACTTCCCGCACTACTAATCCAAGACCAAGTCTTGGGATATTTCTTTCCTTTTTACTCTTATTTTCAGATAAATGGCCATGCTAGAAGGATTCAGCACAGCCAGACCACCACTTTTCAGTGGGGAGGACTTCTCCTACTGGAAAAGTCGGATGGAGGTCCACCTGAAAACTCAGGTGGACATGTGGATAATCATCCAGTTGGACTGGTGATTCCAAAGAATGCTGAAGGAGTGCCACAGTCGTACACTGAATGGGATACCGCTCTGAAAAGAAAAATTGAAGCTGATGCTAAAGCGACCCAGACTCTTCAATGTGGCCTGACCAAGGAGGAGTTGAATCGGGTAGGACCATTCAACAGTGCAAAGGAGCTGTGGGGTAAGTTGATCGAGTTGCACGAAGGAACTTCAGATACTCGAATCATCAAGAGAGATCTCCTCCTGAACAAGCTATACACGATCAAGATGAACGACAACGAAACAGCAGCCCAGCTCCACGCCAGAATTCAGGAGTTAATGAACGGACTACACATAATCGGTCACAAGGTAGAAAACCGTGATCTAATAAGGTACGCCCTTAACGCTTTCCCAAGAAACACCTTATGGGCATCTATGGTAGATGCATACAAAGTTTCAAGGGATCTTTCAAAAATTAAGTTAGATGAACTATTTTCTGAATTAGAATTGCATGAGCAGACTAACTGCAATCTGGCCGAGAAAGGCATTGCCTTTGTTGCAGGTAAAGCTGGAAGGACAACCAAGAAGAAGCCTCAACCTGCACCCGAGTCTGATTCAGACTCAGACTCCGAAGACAGCAAGGGAAATCGGCTTAAGTTGGTTCAGCTAGCCCGGGACTACTACAAAGAGCTAAAAAACCAGACCAACAGAAGAAAAGTCAGCCGAAGAAAGGAAGATCAAGCTGAACCCTCAAATGAAAAGAACAAGCCCAACGTCACCTGTTACGAGTGCAAGAAGAAGGGCCACTACAAGACTGAATGCCCCAACTGAAGGAAACAAAGAAGACGAGAAAGAAGAAGGCACTTCAGGCAACGTGGGACGAGTCATCCTCCGAAGAAGAAGAAGAGGTCCCACAGTCGAACCTGCTCGCACTAACCGCCTCAGAAGAAATCGAGACCGAGTCAGAGTCGGAGCCGGACGACGACAAACTTACATTCTCATAGGATGGCGAAATAACTGTAAGTGGTTTTTCAAGAAATCAGTTAAATGAATTAATTTCCTATCTTTCTCGAGATTTGGCGAAAGCTAAACTCCAAGTCGAATCTCTCCGACAGGAAGTAAAACTCCTGAAAGAGAGAGCTGACTCTAGATCCTTAACTGAGAAGGTTCAAGAAGGAACCTCTACTCAAGTTGAAAAACTTGAGAAAGAGAACTCCTCCTTGAAAACTCAAGTCAAGGACCTTAGATCAGCCTTAGAACAGTTCACTTCTGGTTCCAAGGGTCTTGACATGATTCTTGGAAAATAGAAGTCGGTTCTAAATCGATCCAGACTAGGCTATAGAACCAAATCTAGACAAAGATCCTACTATGCTGTACTGAACTAGTCCAGACCTAAAGTTCAAGCATGGGTACCCAAACTGTGCCTGAACAAACAAACTGGATCAAATCAGTATTGGATCCCCAAGGACAAGATTCACATCTTGCCGAACCATTATCGTGGCTTTAGTCCAGGGGGAGCCAAATTAAAAACAATATTTATAGTTAGATAAAATTCAATTCTTGTTTTCAAATTGCATGATTGCTTGTTTATTTAATTTCTACAATTTACCATGCTTAGACTTAGGAATGGTTAGTTTAAGGACTGAACCAACTTAACTGAAATTTGAACAACATAGTATTGGGTGGCGGTGAGATGATAGTACGTTAGGGAAGCCAATTCTAATAAGATCAAGTATACTTGGTCTCTTTAGACTGGTGAAACTAGCCGAAGCTACCGATCCAAAACCCAAACTAGTTAGACCAGAATTTTTCAAAAAATAATTTTGAAAATAAAATTTCATTAAAAGGCTTTGTCAAAGAAAGGGTTGATGATCCAATAAGGCTACGGCCAAAGAAGTCCTAGTGCCTCGCCAAGACCTGGAAGCCAATTTTTGAAATTCAAATTCAAATTATTCTTTGTCAAATTCGAATCTAACACAAATTTTCAGCTAATTATAGATTCACACATTTTTTTCTTAAAAGGTAAACTCAAAATCAATTGTTTTTAAAATTAATTTAAGTTTTTCAAAATAAATCATAATTTTTTAAAATAATTTGATCTACCAAAACCTGTCTCACAAAACCCATAAGGCAAAACGTGATTGATAACCCTAGATTGGGTGAGACAGACTAGGCTGTGAAAATCAATTTAAGCTATTCCTGATTCTAATTGGATCCAAATCAACAAAACTCTTTATGTGTAGGAACATAAAGATTTGGACCAATGGATGTTGGATAGCGGTTGCTCCAGACACATGACTGGGGATAAATTGAAATTCACCAAACTCAAGCTCAAAAACCTAGGCTCAGTAGCGTTTGGCAACAATGCTACACTCAAGGTGATTGGGTCAGGTAATATTGAACTTAAATCTGACTTTGTTATTAAGAAAGTTCTTTTGGTTAAAAATTTTAAATTTAACTTGTTTAGTATGATTCTGGTTATATAGTTACCTTTAACGATTCTAACTATCTGATTAGAAACCTGCAAGACTCAGAAATCATGCTTAAGGGCACTAGGAAAAATAATGTTTACACTATAAACCTACCTCTAGTACCTAAATGCATGTTAACTCAGTTAGAACAATCAAACCTATGGCATAGAAGATTAGGTCACACTAACCTGAGAATTATTTCAAAAAACACCAAACTTGGCCTAATTAAAGGTATCCCTAAAATTAAGAACCATGAAAACATAATATGTAAATCATGTAATCAAGGTAAACAAACTAGGTCTAATCACAAACCAATTCAGTCTGACCTAACTCAAACCACACTTGAGCTCCTGCACTTGACCTATTTGATTCACATGGAGCCAAGTTACTAAGCGAAAACCGATACTGCTTAGTAATAGTTGATGATTACTCTAGGTTTACCTGGGTTAGGTTTCTAAAGACCAAAGATGAAACCCTGAACCTACTCAATGACTTTTGTAAGTTAATTGAAAATCAAAACGATACTAAAATCAAAAGACTTAGGAGTGATCACAGGGGAGAGTTTGAAAATCAACGATTCGAGGAATTTTGTAAGGTAAATGGGTATATACATGAATTTTCGTGTCCTAGAACCCCCCCAGCAAAATGGGATAGTCGAAAGAAAAAATAGAACCCTACAGGAAGCCGCTAGGGCTATGCTCAATGAATTCAACTTAGCTAACCAATATTGGGCAGAAGCAATTAGTACTGCTTGCTACATCCAAAATAGGGTCCTGATTAACAAGTGACACAACAAAATACCCTATGAATTATACTACTATAGACTTCCAAACCTACAATACCTAAGGGTCTTTGGGTGCAAAGTCCATATCCTAAACACCAAGGACTATCTAGGTAAATTCCAATCTAAGGCAACCCCAGGCATCTTCTTAGGATACTCAACAACAAGTAGAGCCTATAGGGTTACAACAAACAAACTAAAAAAATTGAAGAAACAACAAATTTAATATTTGATGAAGAAATCAACTCAAAATCTGATAATCCAGATCTAATGTCATCAAATATTGATCAAGAAGACAATGAACAAACTGTTGAACCTTTAATTGAACTCTTAAATGAACTAATTATTGAACCAACTTCTGAGTCAATTGAACCAAATATTGAACCAAATCGACTAGCCGGACCTGAGGCTGAACCAAGATCTAGAAAAACCAAGAAACCCAGACTTAGTCACCCAACTGATCAAATTGTGGGTGATCCAACTTTAGGAGTCAGAACTAGGTCTTCCTATAGAAACCTTAGTCAGATAGCAATGATTTCAAAAATTGAACCTAAGACTATAGAGGAAGCCCTACCTGATCCTGATTGGATCATAGCTATGCAAGAAGAGTTAGCCCAATTTGAAAGGAATCAAGTCTGGGAACTAGTACCTAAACCTGAGGGCAAATCCGTCATTGACACTAAGTGGGTTTTTAGGAATAAGCTAAATGATCAAGGAGAAATAGTCAGAAATAAAGCCCGCTTAGTAGCAAAAGGATTCAGTCAGGTAGAAGGATTAGATTATGACGAAACCTATGCCCCGGTAGCTAGACTTGAGTCCATTAGAATGTTATTGGCCTTCACATCCCATAAAGAATTTAAACTATACCAAATGGATGTAAAGTTAGCCTTTCTAAATGGATTCATTAAGGAAGAAGTCTATGTAGGACAACCCCCTGGTTTTGAGGACTTAGAAAGACCTGATCATGTTTACAAACTTACTAAAGCACTTTATGGACTAAATAAGCACCTAGGGCTTGGTATGAACGCTTATTAACTTACCTAATTTCTAAAGAATTTAATCAAGGATAAATTGACTCAACCCTATTTATTAAAACCTTAGGAAAAGAGATCTTTATTGCCCAAATCTACGTCGATGACATAATCTTTGGGTCAACCAACTCAAATTTTTTAAAAGAATTCGTTAAAATAATGGAAAATGAATTTGAAATGAGCTTAGTTGGTGAGCTCAACTTTTTCCTAGGATTACAAATTAAACAAACTAGGGATGGAAAATATGTCCATCAATCCAAATATGCTAAAGAGTTAATAAAGAAATTTAAAATGGATAACTCTAAAAGCATAAGTACCCCCATGGCCACAAATGTAAAAATAGATAGTGACCCTGATGGTAAATCAGTAGACCTTAAACTCTATAGAAGTATGATTGGAAGTCTACTGTATCTTATAGCCAGCAGACCTTATATCCTTTTTGTTGTAGGAATGTGTGCTAGATATCAAACCTGTGCTAAGGAAACGCACTTAGCAGCCCTAAAAAGAATACTAAGATATGTTAAGGGCACCCTAAATGTAGGGATTTGGTATCCTAGGACCTCAACCTTTGACCTGTTAGGATACTCGGATTCTGACTATGCTAGTTGTAAATTAGATAGAAAAAGCACAAGTGGCAGCTGCCAACTGTTAGGAAATAGTCTAGTAAGTTAGTGCAGCAGAAAACAACACTGTGTAGCTCTATCCACGACTGAAGCTGAGTATGCTGCCTTAGGAGAGTGTGTAGTACAACTCTTATGGATGATGCACACTCTTAAGGACTTCCAGCTTAACTACACCCAAACTCAGGTCTTCATTGACAATATAAGCTCAATTAATCTAACTAAGAACCCAATCCAACATTCCAGAACTAAACACATAGAAGTTAAACACCACTTTGTAAGAGATCATGTAGCCAGGGGTGAGATAGTCCTTAAGTATGTAGACTCTAAATCTAACTTAGCTGACATATTCACTAAACCCCTACCTGAGTCTGAGTTCAGCTCACTATGAAGGCAGTTAGGATTATGCTTGGTAGAATAGGTTTACTCTATGTTTCTGTCTTTTTAACTGCTTTATTTTTGAAAAATCAGTTTCTAAAATAAATTTTAAACTACTTTACTTAATTTTCAAAATCTTTTTATCACTTTTAATTTTTTGACTTAGTTTTCATTTCAAAAAACTACCCCCTTCAAAACTAGGGTTTTTTCGCAAATGGACTCAGCTTAGGCCCTAACCCTAAAACTGCATACACCTATAGATCTAGAAGCCAGCATCTCACAAGCACCTTAGGGTACTTTTGACTGATAACCTAGAATGGGTTGAGATGCTTAGGTCTTTGCCTTAATTCAAGATGCTTTAAGTCAGTGCATCTGCAGTAATTGGGGCACTAAATACAACTTAAACAGTAATCAAGTTAAGTGTCAAGATTAGAAAATCTAACTTCAACAGAACACATAACTTGACTAACCCTAGCAAAAACTACTGTTTATAACAGTTAGTAAGTAGCTAATTGGGTTAGACAGGACCCTAAAGAGATAATTGAAATTGACTTGGTTCAGTTTATCTTGCATTGGTTCAGTACAGCACATTAATTTTTTTTCTTTCTTACGCAATTTGTTTACCTTTTTTGCTATATTGCTTTGTTTTTGATATATGGTAAAGGGGGAGAGATAGGAAAGGAGAGAAGTTTTTTTAAAATTTTTCAAAATTCTAAATTTTCAAAAACTTTATCCTTTCTTTCAAAAAGTACTTAAGCTAAGTTTTTTTCAAAACTGCTTTCTTCAAAGGTACTTAAGCTAAGTCTTTTCAAAACTATTTTCAAAGTACTTAATCTATTTTTTCCCAAAACTGTTTCAAAAGTACTTGATCTAAATTATTTTCAAAATTGATTCTAAGTACTTGACCCAAGCAGTTTTCAAAAGTATTTTCTAAGTACTTAAACTTAAGCTATGTTCAAAATATCTCTAAGTACTTATCTCTAAACTTCTCTAATATAAAAGTTTCTAAGAGTACTAAAGAGATTGAAAATTGTTAAAAGTGCTTCTAAGAACTTAAAAGATATTTTAGAAAATTTTCTACTAAGGTAATTTTCTAAATTTCTAAGTATAATTTTTTTTTCAAAAGTGCCCAATCCAAATGTATTTTTGGAAAATATTTTCTAAAACTTCGTTTGAAAAATCTTCTAAGTTTAGAAAAATTAATTCCATTATTTTGACTTAGAAATTTCTCAAACCCCATGAAACTTTGAAAAACCTAGGGGGAGATTCCTTCCAGGGGGAGGGAACTAAACTGTTATATCAACTGTATGAATTAACTTAACTTTTTGAATTGGGTTGCCATAAATCAAAAAGGGGGAGATTGTTGGTGCAGATAGCACCCAAGTCAAACCTGTGTTTTGATAAATGGCAAAGGGTTCAAAAGTTAAGATGTTATGTTTATCTAACATGCTACCTGAATGTGCAGATTGAAGTCCTAGCAAAGGACTGCTAGGCACCTAGCGAAGGACTGCTAGGCTCTGAAACCCTAAGTCCTGGCGATGGACTGTTGGGCACCTAGCGAAGGACTGCTAGGCTCTGAAAAATATAAGTACTTTTAAGCATAATATGCATTTTTTTGAAAAACATAAGTACTTTCGAAAGATAATATTAATTTTATTTTGACCGTTTACTGGGGGCAATTCTATTGTTGGTGCAGACAGCACCCAAGTCAAACCTGTGTTTTGATAAATGGCAAAGGGTTCAAAAGTTAAGATGTTATGTTTATCTAACATGCTACCTGAGTGTGCAGATTGAGGTCCTAGCAAAGGACTGCTAGGCACCTAGCGAAGGATTGCTAGGCTCTGAAACCCTAAGTCCTGGCAACGGACTGCTGGGCACCTAGCGAAGGGTTGCTAGGAGTCAAAGACCTAGCGAAGGACAGCTAGGCACCAGGCGAAGGATTGCTTGGAACCGAAGACCTGGCGAAGGACTGTTGGGCACCTAACGAAGGACTGCAAGGAGACGAAGACCTAGCGAAGGACTGCTAGGCACCAGGCGAAGGATTGCTTGGTAATGAAGACCTGGCGATGGACTGCTGGGCACCTGATGAAGGACTGCTGGGCAAAAGTCCAACCGGAGGAGCCGGTTGGCGACAGGTAAATTCTCCTGAGAGGAGTAGGTGAGGACGCGTTCCCCGTCGAGGGAACAGTAGGCGTCGGTTCGACCTAGGGTTCCATTTTGGAGACCCAAAGTCAGAACCAAGACAGCTAAGGCTGTATAAAACTAATATTTTATTGCTTTGTGTTGTTTTGGACTAACCTTGGATGCAGGATCGAAGGAATGTGTCTCTGCAGCTCAGAACGCCCCAAAGGAGAGGGGCAAGCAGCTGGGGAGGGCGCCCCCAGTGTCCCGGGCGCCCTCAAGGTCAAGGCAAAACAAGTTAAGCAAGAAAATGCTTCGGAAGCTCACTGGGGGGCGACCCCATGCTCCCGGGCGCCCCGGATGCTTAGGGCGCCCTGGGTTCAAGCCAACGAAGTGAACTGGCCGAGAAGCCAGCAAACCAAGTCAACCGGGGCGCCCCCAGCGTCTCTGGCGCCCCCACAGTCAAACCTCAGCCCTACTCGAGTGGGATAAGGGCTAACCGAGATTGTTGCAGATCGGAGACCACGTAGAGGGCGCCCCCAGGACTGCTATAAATAGCCCTCGACCCCCAAGGCTTTAGAACACATCATTCCAACGCCACTACGCTCTTCGACTCAAGCGCTCTGCTCCAGAAACCTCCCAACTCAAGATTGAAGAGCCGACGACGACCCTCTGCTCAGAAGTACAATCTACAACGGGCATCGGTAATGAAAGAGCTTAAGTTTAATTTACCATACTCCAACTGTAATCTTTCTGTAAACCTTTTTGCGCACATATAGAATTGCCCCCAGTAAACGGTCAACGACCGTGGGCCTTGGAGTAGGAGTCGACCGCGACTCCGAACCAAGTAAAATCATTGTGTTCGTGTCCTTCTTTGTTTTTAATTTCCGCTGCTTATTCTCTTTTACGAATCCGAAATGTTTTACGATATTCACCCCCCCCTCTATCGTTATTCTTGATCCAACAAGTCTAAAAGAAACTTTAAACTTCCGAAAAAGTTCAAAATTCCTGCACTATCTTTAGATAATTTAGTTAATTTTTCGGATAAATTAGATTTACTGCATAGTAAAATTAATATTTTGCATGACAAATTAGAAAATGCAGATGTGACTAAATATTAGAAATTAATTATTTAATTCAGAACATTAATTTAGTAATTTCTAAAATAAATTATCATAACTTTAATACTGATAATGTTAATCCTAATAATTTTATTTCTGATAATTTTAAACTTAATTTTGATTCTGATAAGTTTAATTCTAATAATGTCAATTCTGATAATTCTAATTCAGATAAATTTAATCCTAAGGATAAATCTGAATTCAAAAATCCTAAGGATAAATCTGAATTCAAAAGTCTTAAGGATAATTCTAAATTTGAAAATCCTTTAGATAATTATGAATTCAAATTTGAAAATCCGTTGTATAACTATGAATTCGAGATTAAAAATCTCAAGGATAATCCAGAAAATAATTCTGAAAATCTTAAGGATAATCCATAAATTAATTCTAAAAATCTTAAAGATAATCTAGAGATTAATGTTGAATTTCTTGAAAATATTGAAGATGAAATTCTCCTAGATAATAACTTAATTATAGATAATCTTTAAAATTATTCAAATGAAATTAAATTCAAATTAAATTAAATTTAAATTCAAATTAAATTAAATTCAAATTAAATTAAATTCAAATTAAATTAAAATTTCAAATTAAATTAAATTCAAATTAAATTAAATTTTCAAATTAAATTAAATTCAAATTAAACCTTAATCAAATCTTAATTAAATCAATTAAATACAATTAAAGTCTTAATTAAATCAATTAAATACAATTAAAATCTTAATTAAGTCAATTAAATTCAATTAAAATCTTAATTAAGTCAATTAAATCAATTTAATTCAAATAAAGTTAATTAATTCAATTTACTTCAAATAAATTCAACTTTAATTGATTCAAATTAATTCACTTCAATTAATTCCTAATTAATTCATTAATTCATACTTCAATTAATTCTTAATTAACTTGAATCCAAAAGAACTTAAACTCTAACTAAACTAAAACCTTACCTAAAATGCAACAATTAATTTAATAAAATTAAATATGTCAAAGTAGGTTAGCATATTCGCGGGTTCACATGACATGTATCAAATCGGGAATTTGATACATTTTTAGAAACTTAAATAAAATGATTTGAATTGTTTGACTCATGCATAATTGTCATGCCATGCATTTGCTACTTCTTTTAAATATATTACATCTCATTCATATTTAAATTTTATGCATATATTAGAACGGCTATAGTAAAAAGAATAATTGAAACTTGATCAACCTAGTATTGGGTGGCGGTGATATGATAGTACGTTAGGGAAGCCTCTTCTATTAAGGTCAAGTATACACTACTTGGTCTCTTTAGACTGGTGAAACTAGCTGAAGCTACCGATCCAAGACCCAAACTAGTTAGACCAGAATTTTTCAAAAAGTAATTTTGAAAATGAAATTTCATTAAAAAGCTTTGTCAAGGAAAGGGTTGATGATCTAATAAGGCTACGGCAAAAGAAGGCCTAGTGCCTCGCCAAGACCTGGAAGCCAATTTTTGAAATTCAAATTCAAGTTACTTCTTGTCAAATTCAAATCTAACACAAGCATCAATTAAATCTTAGAGTTAATAATAAATTATGAAAAATGATTCAAGCATCTCACAATACACCTATAAGGCAACCATGCTTGTTGTATTGATACATCTAAAATGGGTGAGATGTTAAGGACTAATGAATTGAAAAATATTTTTCAAAATTATTTTTCAAAATTGTTAGAATATTTTCCTAAAAATATATTTTCAAAATAGTGCTTCAACATAATAATGTTTTTATGGAATTCATGCTTGTCTGATTGATTATACATATTATACATTTTTCAAAAATATATCTTTTCAAAAATTGTTTGACTCACTCAATTAAACACAAGCCTCTTAGGACAACACTAAAGTTCCTTAAGGCACTTAGATAGAGTCAAACGATGTTGGGTACAGGGGGAGTGGTTTATTCTTTTTCGAAAATTATCCTTGAAAAACCACTGTCTTTTAAAACGGTTTTCTAAAACTGGGCTTTAAACACTATTACTTATGTTTTTCGAAAACTATGTAGGATAAATTACCTTAATTTCAAAATATGTTTCGAAATTTCAAAATACATTCCAAGAGTATGCTTTGTCTTGTTTGATTTTGATAAACCCTAATGACACAGAGGAAGGTCCACTTCATAATCTACAAGGACTCCTAGGATGTGTCAGATTTAGGGAGAGTCTGAATCAAACTTCTGAAAAAAGTTTTTTTGTGTAATTAATTGTTTTGAAATTATTAGGTAATTCCTTTGATTTGAATCAAGCCTTAAGACTCAGAGGAAGAGTACTTGTGGTCAACAAGCTTCCCAGCACTGGGTCAAGTTTAGGGAGAGGTCAAATTAAAAGAATTATTGAATGTTTCAAATGTTTTCATGCGCGGTATTTTCAAATCCTGTTGAAAACATAAGCATTCTTTCAAAATACTATCAATTTTTTTTTAAAAAAATATACTATTATTTTCAAAAATTCATCTGGTTTTTGATCAATTTGAAATAATGTTTATCTTGAGTTTGGAAAATCTTCTAGGACACTTAGGAAAATGTCCCTGTAGTCAACAAGGTTTCCTATGATTGTGTCAAACTGGAAGATAAACCAAATCAAGTATTATGACTTCAAAAATTTATATATTTTTCAAAATGTTCTTACATCCTATTATTCTATTTTTCAGAATTTGTGTGACTTATGAAATTCTTTTTATTTACTTGAGTTTGAAAATTTTCCAGGACACATAGGAAAATGTCCTTGTAGTTAACAAGATTTCCTAGGATTGTGTCAGACTGGAAGAGAAACCAAGTCAAGTAAAATATTATGTTTTCAAAATGCATAATACTTTTCAAAAATTACTTATATTTTTCAAAGTCTCATTTTTTTTCAAAAATTGTTAGTACTTGCAAAATATATATAATATTTTTCAAAAAAACTTATATTTTTCAAAATATCTTTCAAAAACGCATCAGATCTTTCAAAGTACTTGCACCTTTCAAAACTCACAGTATTCTTTCAAAAATACGGTATTTTTCTCAAATGCAATATTTTGTAAGTTTTCTAAGATCAAAATATGTAAGTACTTAGGTTTATGTTATGCCTTCAAAAATTTACACTAAGTATTGTCAAAAAAGAACCAAATATTCTCATTTTTGGCGCAAGTATTTCTGGTGATTTTTTTTTATGTATGACAAAGGGGGAGAGGTATGCTTAAGTTAGAATTTTTTTTCTCTTATTTTTACCAGAGGATCAAAAATATATTTTAAAACTAAGATCATTTTTTTATCCCAAGGACAGTAAGTTAGCCCCTTCAACCAATCTAACTTAAGTTATTGTCAAACATCAAAAAGGAGGAGATTGTTGGTGCAAGTTGCATCAATGATGTTCTCCTTTAAGTGTTTTAATGTTTACAATACACTTAAGTTAGTGATACATTGAACAAACAAAGGGGAGCAAAGGAGAAGTAACTTAAGTTGAAGAAAAGTCCTAGTTAACCTAGGCATCGAAACCCTAAGACCTGGCGAAGGGCTGCTGGGCACCTAGCGAAGGGCTGCTAGGCATCGAAACCCTAAAGACCTAGCGAAGGGCAGCTGGGCACCTAGCGAAGGGCTTCTAGGCATCGAAACCCTAAAGACCTAGCGAAGGGCTGCTAGGTACCTAGCGAAGGGCTGCTAGGTATCGAAACCCTAAGACCTGGCGAAGGGCTGCTGGACACCTAGCGAAGGGCTGCTATGAGTATAAGACCTAGCGAAGGACTGCTAGGCACCAGGCGAAGGATTGCTTGGTGCCGAAGACCTGGCGAAGGATTGCTAGGCACCAGGCGAAGGACTGCTTGGTAACGAAGACCTAGCAAAGGGCTGCTAGGCACCTGGCGAGGGACTGCTAGGCTTTGAAGACCTGGCGAAGGGATGCTAGGCACCTGGTGAAGGGCTGCTGGGTAAAAGTCCAACCGAAGGATTGGGTGGTAACCATCTCCTGAGAGGAGTAGGTGAAACGCACGTTCTCGGGGGGTGAGAACTTGCGTCGGTTCGACCTAGGGTTTCGTGGAAATCCGAAGTCCGAACCAAGTCCTTAATGCTAATATTGTATGTATATTTGCTTTGTGATTGTGTATCTTGCAGGTACCAAGAACCGAAGACAAAGCAGGTAACTGGGCTAGAAAGCTTGAGGCCAGGCGCCCCCATGTATCCAGGGCGCCCCCACTAGTGGGGGCGCCCAAGATAAAGAAGGAAAAGCAGTGTTTTGTGTGGTAGGCAGAATAGGCTTCAAGCGGGGCGCCCGGGTTTAAAGCTGTTTTGTTGTTTCGAGGTTGAAACACAAGATAAGCCTTCACTTAGGCGCCCGGGAGGTCCGGGGTGCCCTGGTCAAAGGCTTTATCAGCTGTGGCGAGGTCGGCGCGGGGATAAAGTTTGATCGGGTTTATAGGGGCGCCCCCGACGTCCAGGGCACCCCCAGGAGTGCTCTAAATGGGGCTTCGGCCCCTCTGCTTCAAACACAACTGCTATAAGCCATTCTGATCATTCTAACCGACAACAACGCGCTAAAGATGAGGCTCTACGACCAGGAGGCTCCAGGAGGAAGTGCCCGGCACTTCGGAGGTCCAGATCGGCCGAGTTTCAGATCTTGTTTGTTCGGTTTGATTTTATTGTTCCGCATTCAATTCACTTATCTTTTTTATTGTAATCTTGCACTGTAAGACGGGTTTCTCCGCCTCCGGAAAGTCCGAAAAGGAGACCAATAGTGGACGGGCGTTCCCGTGCATAGGCCTTGGATGTATTGACCCTGGGGGGTCAGGAACCAAGTAAAAATCCCGCGTGCAATCTGTGTTGGTTTTTATTTTCTTCGTTCTGTTTATTTTCCGTTGCACTAACGCTCTGAGTCTAGAACGAAGATTCGAAAGTCTACGGTTTTCTACGACAAGTCTCAAACGGTCGATATTCACCCCCCCCCTCTATCAATGACACCGGTCCTACATACTCCTCCTCATCCAACTCAGAGGAATCCAGCGCCTCCTTGTATAGCGATCAAGAGGCGTTCATGGTAAGAAAATTTCGTAGAGCTTTTAAAAGTTTGTCTAACAAGTCCTATGCTAGGAAAGGGTCCAAAGGTAAGAGTAAGGCCAAGGATATCATATGCTACAACTACCACCAAGAGGGACACATGAAGAACGAGTGCCCTTAATTGAAGAGAAGAGACGACAAGAAGGAGGAGAAGAAGAAAGGTGACAAGAAGAAGTCAAAGGGAAAGGAGAAGGGTGCCACCAACCTCAAGGCAACTTGGGATGATCCATCATCCTCAGAGGAAGAAGAAGAGCAAGTCTCCCACTTCGCTCTTATGACACAAGACCACTCAGATTCATCAGATGATGAAAGAAGCTCAAGTAGTGAAGATAAGAGCTCCTCCACTTCATCATCCGAGTCAGAAGCTTCGGTAAGTGAGGTATACAACTTACCCTCATCTACTTTAGTAAAGATCATTTCTAGCACTAACATGGACTTAGCTAAGGCTAGAAGTAAGATTAAGGATCTAAAAGAAGAAATTGTCATGCTTAGAGTAGAATCTACCAAACTTAAAGAATTGCATGCTAGTTCTATTTCATCACATGCCTCATGTCTTGAAAATGAAAATAGGGAATTAAGGAAAAAGGTAGATGACCTCACAAAGGCCCTTAGGAAATTCCAAGTAGGATCTAGTAACCTAGACATGATAATCAACAGTCAAAGGGTCGTTTATAACAAGGTTGGCTTAGGATATAGGTCAAGGACAAAGGAAGTAGCCTTTGTCTCACTCGCCGGTAGGATTGGTGCATCTAGGAGACTAGGGGCTAAGGGAAACACAAAGAAGGCATGGCTACCTAATAGATTTCTAAATGATGCTTATGGATCAAAGATTTGGGTACCAAAAGAGTATGTTTTCCATGTTGTATAGGTAAAGGTGAAGGAGGACTCAACTATATGGATAGTAGATAGTGGATGCTCAAGACACATGACCAAGGATGTGAGCAAGTTCACTACTATTAGCTACTTAAGAGAAGGGACGGTCTCCTTTGGAAATAGTGAAAAATTGAGAATCATTGGTAGGGGCACCATTGAGGTATCTTCCACGATTTCTATTCATAAGGTACTCCTAATCAAAGATATGAAATTCAATTTACTAAGTGTGAGTCAATTATGTGATGCCGGTTTTAGGGTAGAATTTCATGCTAGGAAGTGCATAATTAAACATATTGAATCAAATAATGTCATATTAGAAGGGTTTAGAGAGGCAAATTTATATTATCTTGATCTTGCCTATGCTACTAACAATGTTGTTAAGTGTCTCATGTCTAAAGAAGAAGAAGGATGATTGTGGCACCGGAGACTTGGACATGTCAACATGAGGAGCATTGCAAGAGTGGCTAAGGAAGAGTTGGTGAAGGGGCTACCAATGATCAAATATGAGAAGACCAAATTGTGTGATGCATGCCAAGAGGGTAAGCAATCAAAATCATCACACAAAGGTAAAACCCTAACCACTACCTCTTTACCATTAGAGCTTTTACATATAGATTTATTTGATTGCCATAGTACTCCCTCACTTGTAGGGAGTAAATATTGTCCAGTCATAGTAGATGATTTTTCTAGGTTTACATGGGTTTACTTTTTGAAACATAAGGATGATACCCTAGAGATTTTTATAGGATTTAGTAAAAGGGTAGAAAACGAAAAACATATCAAAATAAACCGAATTAGGAGTGACTATGGTGGGGAGTTCCGAAATGCAAGTTTCACATAATTTTGTGTTGAAAATGGATACAAGAATGAATTTGCATGCCCAAGGACTCCTCAACAAAATGGGGTAGTTGAGAGGAGAAACCGAGCCCTACAAGAAGCTGCTAGGACTATGCTTAATGCATATTCCCTTCCTAGCTATTTTTGGGCCGAAACGGTTAACACCGCTTGCTATATTCAAAACCGGGTATTGGAACATAGGTTCCTAGGAAAACTACCTTTTGAGTTATGGAATGGAAGGGTACCACAAGTCCACTACTTTAGGGTCTTTGGATGTAAAGTTTACATCTTAAATACCAAAGATGACCTAAGAAAGTTTGAGTCAAAAGCCGATGAAGGAATTCTAGTAGGGTACTCACTAGCTAGTAGGGGTTATAGAGTTTACAATAAGAGAACAAAAGTAATTGAGGAGTCCTCGAATGTTAAATTTGATGAAACAATAAGTACCTACCCTAGAAAAGCCTTAATTGATAAGGATATAGAAGAGGTCCAACCCCTTGCCCAAAGAATCCAAGACCTACAGTTGGAGGGCAATGATCAAGGGGGAGCTAGAACTACCCTAGAGGATGAGGAAGAAGGAGTAAATGAACCCACAACTTCTAGGCCATTGAGACATCACCATGATCACCCTATTGACCAAATAGTGGGTGATGTCACTCATGGAGTAAGAACTAGGTCCTATTTTAGGGATCAAACTAGTCAAATAGCTCTAATCTCTCAATTAGAACCCAAGTCCATTGATGAAGCATTGGGAGATGTTGATTGGGTCTTAGCCATGCAAGAAGAGCTAAATCAATTTGAGAGGAGTAAAGTTTGGGAGTTAGTTCCTAGGCCCACTGATTGCACCATTGTAACCACATGATGGGTCTTTAGGAACAAACTAGATGACCAAGGCAAAATCACTAGGAACAAAGCTAGATTGGTCACTAGGGGGTTTAACCAAGTTAAGGGATTGGATTATGATGAGACTTATGCCCCCGTAGCTAGATTAGAATCTATTAGAATTCTACTAGCCTATGCCGCTCACATGGGTTTCACACTTCACCAAATGGATGTGAAGTCAGCATTCCTTAATGGGATCATTAAGGAAGAGGTCTATGTAGAACAACCCCCCGGGTTTGAGAACCCTAACTATCCAAGACACGTTTACAAATTAAGAAAAGCCTTATATGGATTGAAACAAGCTCCCCGGGCTTGGTATGAAAGGTTATCTTCATTTTTAGTGTCTAAGGGGTTTAGGAGAGGAATAATTGACCCTACTTTGTTCCTAAAATCTAAGGATAAGGACATATTTGTTGCCCAAGTCTATGTAGACGATATCATTTTTGGGTCAACAAATAATGACTTCCTACAAGAATTCATTAAGTGTATGGAAGATGAATTTGAGATGAGTCTTGTAGGAGAACTAACCTTCTTTTTAGGCCTTCAAGTTAAGCAAATTAATAAAGGAACACATGTATTCCAAACCAAATATGCTAAGGAAATGTTAAAGAAATTTGGTTTAGAAAATGCTAAGGTAGCATCTACACCCATAGGAACCAATGTGAAAATGGATAGTGACCTTGAAGGGAAAATGGTAGACTCTAAGCAATACAGGAGCATGATTGGTAGCCTTCTATACCTAACCACTAGTAGACCCGATATACTTTTTGCGGTAGGTATGTATGCAAGGTACCAATCATGTGCCAAAGAGTCCCATTTAGTTATAGTCAAGAGGATTCTAAGGCTTGTGAAAGGTACTCTCAATGTCGGACTCTGGTATCCAAGAACCCCTAGTGTTGATCTAATTGGATACACCGACTCAGACTATGCGGGTTGTAAGTTAGATAGGAAGAGTACTAGTGGAGGGTGTCAATTCTTTGGGTCTTCCTTAGTTAATTGGAGTAGTAGGAAACAACCATGCGTTGCCCTATCAACAACGGAGGCGGAATATGTGGCAATGGGTGGGTGTGTTTCCCAACTCCTTGGGATCATGCACACCTTAGAGGATTATGAGTTACATTACACCAAGGTCAAAGTCTTGTGTGATAATGTAAGTACAATCAACTTGATCAAAAATCTGGTTCACCATTCTAGGACAAAATACATTGAAGTGAAACATCACTTCATTAGAGACCATGTGGCAAGGGGAGACATAGAACTACACTATGTTGAATCAAAGTCTAACCTAGCCGACATCTTTACCAAGCCTCTTCCCGAATCGGAGTTTACATCCTTAAGAAAAGGCCTTGGAATGTGTTTGTGGAAGTATAGGATGAACTTTGAGATTTTAAACCTGAACAAGGGTGCTTGATCCATTAGGGTGATACTTTTGGCTCACTTGTGCTTGTGGCACATTGTTGAACCATTAGAAGTATCAAAATATGAAAACTAGACCAACTATGGGGAAGGCAAGTGTTTAATCAATGGACACTTTGCCCAAAGATCATAGTTGGACATTTTAAGCCTTTGAAAACCATTTTATGCTTTATATGCTTTGCTATGCTTTTAAAAGTCATATGATTGCAAAATTAGATTGTAAGTTTGATACAAAATGTAGTGGTTTTCAAAGATTTTGGATTTTATCAAAAGTCATGCATGTTTGAAATTTTATATGGACTAATATTTTTCCGAGATAAAGTATATCATTTCAAACATCTTTGCAAAATTTTACAATTTTTGGAATTTTCTGGAAGTTTCTGAAATTCGGCAGAAAAGCTGAAAATTCAGACTGATAGCGTATCAGTCGAGTCGACTGGCATGCTTGGTTTCAGATTCTGAAACTTTCTTTCAGAAATCAATATCTCCTTCGTTTGATGCCATAGGGTTGGGTTGCTTGAGGCAATCATTTTGATGGTGTCAAAGGGGGAGAATGGGTGGTTTAAGTTAGAATTTTAACTTGGAATGGATGGTTTAAGGTTTTCTTTCTCACTTAGACCTTAAATGATTAAAAATGGGGAGAAGACATGGATTAAGGGGGAGGTTACCTCTTAAGTTTTAATATGTCTTACATTTTTAATGATGCTTAGTGTTAAGTGGAAACTTAACTTGGATTATGATTAGAATTGAAAATGGGGAGAAGACATGGATTAAGGGGGAGGTTACCTCTTAGGGCTACTATGTCTTATGCTTTTTTCAATTGTTATCTATTGTTATTACTGTTATTGACTGTTATTTATCTCTAAACTTAAACATATTGCCACGCATCAAAAAGGGGGAGATTGTTGAGGCAATCGGCCCTTAAATGATTGAAGATCATGGTTTTGATGTGTGTGTGTGAATCTGTTTAAGGTTAGAGTGTTATGTGTATTTGATGTGTGTGATTGAGTTTGCAGGACTTGGAGAATCACACATGGTGGACATATCCGAGGGACGAGAGCCGAGGGAGGAGAGCTCCAAGGGCAAGCCGAGAAGTGAACTTCAAGGGCACACGTGAAGGGTGGCATGGAGGCAAGCCAAGGGAAGGCTTGCGTGCGCATCCGAGGGACAATAGCCAGAGGAAGAGGACTTCAAGAGGCAAGCCAAGGGAGCAGACCTGAAGGCACACGTGAAGGAGAAGGTCCGGAATGGCTGGAACTAGGCTGAGGGGCAGGGCAGGGCCAGTCGACTGACAAAACTCAAAAGAGTTTTGGGCCTCGGACCAGTCGACTGGCCCCAAGGCAATCGACTGGTATACCCCGAAAACTAGCCGTTGGCTAGCAATTAATGCTAGGCCAGTCGACTGCCCCAGGGGCAGTCGACTGGTGCGGGGCTGGACAGACTGCGAGTTTGTCCTGTTCACCTATAAAAGGAGCACCTTTTTGCACGTGAGCGGTACGGTTCCGTACAGTGTCGAAGTGCTGCTCGTCTGAAGAGTGTTTTCTACTTCCTCTCACATTCTACTTCATTCTGTAAAGAGGAAGATCACCATTGTAAAGTTTCTCCACCTGAAGGAGAGTTTTCCATAGTGAAAGTGGTGCTCGCGGCGTGGATCCTTGGACTAGTCACCCATCTGGGTGGATACCAAGTAAAAATATCGTTGTTAGCATTGTCTTGATTTCCTTTGCATATTATTTCCGCTGCGCTAACCATTCTGTAGAGATCAAAATGACAAAAGTGCTATTCACCCCCCCCCCTTCTAGTACGCCTAGACGATCCATCACTAGCTCTCCAAGCTAGGACCTGACCCTCCAAGCCAGGATTTCATCAACCTAGCTCTCCAAGCTAGGACCTGACCCTCCAAGCCAGGATTTCATCAACCTAGCTCTCCAAGCTACGACCTAACCCTCCAAGCCAGGATTTCATCAACCTAGCTCTCCAAGCTAGGACCTGGCCCTCCAAGCCAGGGTTTCCATCTACCTAGTCCCACTAGGTCTTTTCTACTTCACCTAGTCCCCGACCAGGACTTAATCTCAATCATCTCATTAACCTAAACTAAAATCGGTGTCAACACCAAAACAACAATTAGGGTCAGACTGCATCAACAATAAGATTCTTCAAAAGTACTTATACCTCTCAAAAATTCTAATATTTTTTTCAAAAGTACTTATACCTCTCAAATTCATAAAATTTTTCAAAGTACTTATGTTTTAAAGACAAGTGTTCAAAAAGTACTTGTTTTTTTTGGTATTTGTATTTTTCAAAATATTCAAAACATGTAAACTTATTGATTAAATATTTTTTTTGATTATCATGCATGGACTCAATAAGAATATACACTTGAATCCAGTTCTGTTTTTGAGCATCTATTCTTCATTATTTCAAAATTGTGTTACATAGAAATTATCATAATTTTTTACATTATTCTCTCACTCAAATATTTATGTTTTCAAAACCCATAAGCTCTGATACACAAATTTAAAATGTCTTTCAAAATATATTTTTCAAGAGTTCTTTATTGATATATGACCAAGGGGGAGAGTAGAAAAAGTGAAAATTAAATTCTTCCTTAAACTTTTTCCCCTTTTCAATGAAAGTTTATCATAGAAATGGTCTAAAACATAAGGAGAAGAATTTCACATTAAGGGGGAGAGAAAGGAAAGAGAGAAAGGAATTTTTTTTAAATTTTTATCTCTTTTTCAAAAAGTGTTTCAAAATTTTTTTAAGTGCATGTTTTTTCCTAAGTAAAATTTTTCTTAGTAAATAAAATTTGTCTAAGCAAAAACTTTTTGAAAATTTTGGTAAATGTTTCTATGAAAAGTTTTTTGGTGAAAAACTTGTCGAGAAATTTCTTAAAGATTTTGTTTTTCAAAATGCACAAAGTGTTTCCAAGCAAATTTTTCTAAATGTGCACATTTTTTTGTAAACAAATTTTTTCTCAATTCTCAAAGTTGAATTTTTTAAAGGAAATTTGGCTTCAAAATTTTGCCTAAGTAAACTTTTTTAGTAAAATTCTTTTTGCAAAGCCTTGTAAGTAAAAGTTTTTTTAACAAAATTTAGGATTGTAAAACTTTTCTAAGTGTAAAAAGTTTTTTGGTGCAAACGCTTTAACTCTATTTTTTGAAAAAAAAAAATACTTTGTCAAAAACATGAAACACTTAGAAGTTTTATAAAAACTGCTTCCCTATTAGATATCTTGCTCACCCATGATGTCACGCCCCAAGACCCAGGAGCCGCTGATCCAATATAAAATCGGACAGCACCTCCCCTGTCCGACGGACAATTTACACATACACAGAACACGACCACGCAGTTTAATTAGCCTCAGGCCTCAAAATACATATATAGACACTAAGAAAACCATAACACGAGGTAAATCATACCTGACTGCGGACCGATCCGACTTAGGACAGAACAACCAATACAACAACCCCTTAGGGCACCCGACACACTCGTAATACATATACAAATCGCTAAGGACATATGAAACAAATACACTGTCCAGTACAAACACATCACCCTATCGTCACAATGGGTAGGGACTGGCTGCTGGGCTCTTCTGGCGACTCCAAGTATCTCAACCTGAAATAAACATGTATGGCAATGGGGTGAGTCCATAACTCAGCGAATACCCAGCAGATATGCATAGTATGTTATAATAACAATAGGAGTCTACGCTGATACCGTCTCATATGAACAATAGGAAAGGGTATACTGAAGATACTGAATAAAGATACATACCAGAATCCATCTATCCAGCAGAGGGTGAAATAAATCCCTATGGAACAAGTATAACATATAAACCAAGGTATACAGGTATCCAGTATATGCATGTCAATCAAGTGCAGAAATCAAGTGCAGCAAATAATGCACGATGCAAAATATGCACATGGTGCAATGTCATGGTCACCCCTGACGCCAATCAAGCCACCGAGACAGGCGATACTGTGTCGGCCGAGTGGGTAGAGCTGTGACACTGTACGCACCCTGATATCACTGCTCCTGAGTGACCGAGTGGACAGGATGCTGTCGGGGGACCGCCCCCCTACCCCATGTATATATGAGGGAGCGTCGCTCTCATCTCCTCTGGTCTATGGGAAGAGAAGGGATCTCCGCCTGCTACCACGCTCCGAAGCCACTACCCCTGAGCGGTCGAGCGGAGCAATACAGAGCAAATGCACACATCCTACGGTATCCACTAACCCATGAGTGGCCGTGTGCGCATATCATGTACCGGAAGACGATAGGCTCAACCACAAGGGAGTCGCTGATCGCCGGCATGCAACAATGCAAGGATGGTGTATGATAGATACCCATACCTCCCTCCCCAAGTCCTCAGTATACTAAGTCTCAGTCTGAAATCCTATAACAGGAAATATAGGTAACCTACAAGGTATACTGGCCGAAATCTACAGATCTCTCAATGTCAAACGCAAGAGATACCTCACGATATCTAAGCATACATATAGATATGACAATACTTGAGACTGGGTAGAACTAACTGCATAATAACTCAAGGATAACCAACAAATAATCCAGAACAGGCATCATAACTCAGGGATAACTAACAAGTATCCAGAGCGGGCATAATAACTCAGGGATAACTAACAAGTATCCAGGACATGCATAATAACTCAGGGATAACTAACAAGTATCCAGAATAGGCATAATAACTCAGGGATAACTAACAAGTATCCAGAATAGGCATAATAACTCAGGGATAACTAACAAGTATCCAGGACAGGCATAATAACTCAGGGATAACTAACAAGTATCCAGGACAGGCATAATAACTCAGGGATAGCGTATAATCTTACTGCTATCTATAACAGTCTATGCATAACAATATGACAATATCAATAAGATAAGTCAAGGGGTACCCGCCTCAAATGAAGATGCTCGTACCAACAGAGAACCTCCCGTCCAATGGTCTGCGACCAAAATCCAAATCAATATCCTGTATCAAAGGATACATTTATTTAGCTATTTACACAAGTAATAACTAGCTAAATAAATTTACTCCCATCAAGTCATTGAGATTGGATTCCATGTCAGTTTAATGTGAGGTTAACCCAAAATCCAACACTCCTCTACCAATGCCAAGGACTCCTTTGGCTCACGGCAGGGATCCCAATTGATCATCAATACCTCACTTAGATTATCAAGTTTAAGTTTCAAATCAAACTCAATCTCAACCTAGATCAAATTCCACTCAACCACTAATCTGCCAACTTGAGGAAAATAAACTAACACAAATCCAATTCCCCTTTCCACTCAAAGCTCGAGACCAAGAAAACAAAATCTCTACAAAACATTAATAAGAATCTGATCAAAGCCAAGTCATCTCTAAAATCCATCAGAAGTTAATTCCAAAACAAAGGGTTGCTACAAGGGAACCCAAATCCGAATTTATACAATGAAGTATAGGTATCCTATGACATAGATACATAAAACCAACTTAGGTCTATCACCATACCTCATGGCAGGAGATCAAAAATCCAAAAGAGTTTAACCCCTCACCGAATCCTAATCATATGTGACTACAACCAAATCTAAACCTCTGATTAAATTAGAGTTAATCCTGTTATCAATCCCTAATTAATCCTTATCAAACCATCCAAAATCGATGCAAAACAATAATCCTTACCTGCGCCTGGCACAACTCTCCCCGGCAGCCAATTCTAGTCGGCACAGTGTGGTGAAACAGAGAGGAAGAAATGGAACCCGAATTCAATTTCGAATTAGCCCTGCCATCACACACGAGAATCAATTCGTGTTCATCTCCTCAAATTCAATCCTTCAGTCCCACAACAAGAAACAGAACAATGAAGCATGCTCAGATCGTAAGCTAGCTATTCTAGTTAATCTAGAGATCTTCTTACCTCTGCCATCGTTGATGAGTACCCAACTCTAAGTCACCTATCTGATACGCTGCCAGCCCAATCTCTGGATCGTCCTCAAGCAGAGAAACGAAACTCGAATCAGTGAGGAAAACAAATCCGACTACCTCGGCTTGAAAGATCCAGACGGAAAGAACCCTAACTCACCTCTAGTGGGGCTCTTGCAGCGCGATGACGCTGTCGACTTGTTGACAGATAACAGCGGCCCCCAAATCGCCCGAGGTCAAATCCCTAGCTCTCGTTCACGAGAGGGATTGCAGATCAAGGGATTGAAGCTTCGACGCCGGCTGGTTTCCGAGGGTGTTGTTCGCCGGAGGTGGGGAAGACGAAGGAGTCCGTGGAGGCGTCGGCTCTCGATCGGGCAGAAGCGGCGTGCGGCTAGGGCATGCGGTGAAGCAACTATTGCTACGATCGGCTGTGATGGTGACTTAAGTGGTGGCTTTTTACAGAAAAGTCCCTCAATGTTTGACTAATCTCACATCAGCCCTTAACAATTAGTGCATATTCGCAAATCCACCCTTAAAACTAAAATCTCAAAACGATTTAATCCTCTAATTATAGTTTGGGTCTCGGAATCC
The DNA here is from genome assembly GCA_024364735.1 of Boesenbergia rotunda. Lineage (NCBI taxonomy): Eukaryota > Viridiplantae > Streptophyta > Magnoliopsida > Zingiberales > Zingiberaceae > Boesenbergia > Boesenbergia rotunda. The sequence goes on from JAGFNQ010004542.1 coordinate 64,325, forward strand.
ATAAATCTTCTTCCGAAAAATTTTCTGGCTCGCGTCAAAAGTGTCGGATTTAACACATGAATATTTTTGATATATGTCAAAGGGGGAGGAAAGGTCAAAGTTAAGTGTTTTATGGTCAAAGTTAAGTGTTTTATGTGTTTTATAACACAAATATTCAGGGGAAGTATGAGAAAATTTTTATTTTTTCTGTTCAAAATTACATTGGTCTTAGACTTTATACTATTCAAAATTGCTATATTTAATTGGTCTTAACCTTATTGCTTAATCTGTTATAATTTTTACTTAACTTTGAATTGTGTTGCCATAAATCAAAAAGGGGGAGATTGTTGGTGCAGGAAGCACCATATCGAACCTTGTTTTGATATTGGCAAAGGATTCAAAGTTAAGTAGTATTTGTGATCTAACGAAGTTACTCAAGTATGCAGAAAGAAGTCCTAGCGAAGGGCTGCTAGGCGTTGAAGACCTGGCGAAGGACTGCTAGGCACCTAGTGAAGGGCTGCTAGGCATTGAAGACCTGGCGAAGGACTACTAGGCACCTAGCGAAGGGCTGCTAGGAGTTGAAAACCTGGCGAAGGACTGCTAGGCACCTAGCGAAGGGTTGCTAGGCATTGAAGACCTAGCGAAGGGCTGCTAGGCACCTGGCGAAGGACTGCTGCGCAAAAGTCCAACCGGAGGAGCCAGTTGGCAAAAGGTAAACTCTCCTGAGAGGAGTAGGTGAGGACGCATTCACTGTTGAGGGAACAGTAGGCGTCGGTTCGACGTAGGGTTCCATTTGGGAGACCCGAAGTCAGAACCAAGACAGCTACGGCTGTAAAAACTAACTAACTTTCTTGCCATGTTTGTTGTGGAACTAACCTTGGATGCAGGGACCAAAGGAATGTGTTTCTGCAGCTCAGAACACCTCAAAGGAGAGGGGCAGCAGCTGGGCTAGGCGCCCGGGAGGTCCCGGGCACCCAAGGTCAAAGACAAACGAGCAGTTAAGCAAGAATCGCTTAGAAAGCTTACCGGGCCAGGCGCCCTGATGGTCCCGGGCGCCCTGAAGGTCCCAGGCGCCCTGGGTCCAAGCCAAATTGTGATCGAAGCAAAATCAGCCATGAAGCCAGCAGACCAAGTCAACCGGGGTGCCCCCAACGTCCCGGGCGCCCCTGGAGGGATAAGCGCTGACCAAGCTGCGGATGAGGTTTCTTGGATCCGAAGGCACGTGTCAGGTGCCCCCAGCGTCCAGGGCGCCCCCAGGAGCAGTATAAAAGGGGCTCGACCCCTAAGGCTTCGACATCACTTTTTTCAACGCCTCCAAGCTCTTCATTCAAGCGCTCTGCTCCGGCAAACTTCGTTCTCGACATTCTAGCGCCGACGACGACCCTCTGCTTCGAAGTACGATCCACACCGGGCGTCGATAATGAAGAGTACATTTGTTTATCTACTGCAATAATATTGTAACAATTTTTGTAAAATTTTGTGCTATTATAGAATTGACCGCAGTGAATGGTCAAGGACCGTGGGCCTTGGAGTAGGAGCCGAATGCGACTCCGAACCAAGTAAAACTACTTGAGTTCTGTGTGTGTGTTTTATTTAAATTCCGCTGCATACTTTCTCTTTTCAATCCAAAACGTTTTCACGATATTCACCCCCTCTATCGTGTTTTCTCGATCCAACAAAAAGCTCTCTTACAACTCAGGCACGCCAACGCTCTTCGGACTTCTTCCGTGCTCGAGTTTTTCAGAGCCGCCAATGATCAAGATCGATGACACGCCACCCAAGACACTCCTCAACTTTTCTGGTTTCGTCGATATACCTTACATTCATTGCTTAAATTCTGTACTCGACTTACATATTTGTAATATTTACTCGATCTATAGAATTGCCCAACGAAAATGGTCAAGGACCGTGAGCCTTGGAGTATGAGACGTTAAAGACTCCGAACCAAGTAAAAAGAAAGTGTGTTGGCATTGTGATTTCATCTTTGCTGTCTTTCTGAATATTATTCTGAAAATTTTACGTAATCGCTATTCACCTCCCCTCTATCGATTACAACGATCCCACATTTAACCCCTGTGTCTAAGTGTACAAGAACTTAGGAGCGCAGGAAGTCGAGCGAAAGATGCAGCGGTCTAGAAGGATGACACGGAAAGGGAGTTGACTGGCTCGGTGCATCCGAGGGATGCGGAGCTCTACGGAAGAGTACGTCAGTGGAGCGAGAAGGATGCGCGCAGTGTCCGAAGGACGAGAAGACGGGAGGAAGTACGCTCGAGGGGTGAAAGGCCGGAATCGGGTTCGGGTGAGCCTAACTCCGGTTAGCCAGAAATCACCCAAGAAGGCGAAGCAAGTCAAGCTGGAGACTGGTCAACATTGGCTAACCAAAACCACTGTTGGGCGCCCATAAGTTCACAGGCGCCTGGGAAGGTAGGGCGCCCGACCACTCAGGCGCCTGTGTGCTATCGGACGCCCAAGAAGGATTTCCTAGCCATTTGCAACCGTTGGCTTTGGATAAAGCCTTGGGCCACGTGTCAAGCGCCCAAGACCTCTCGGGCATCCAATATCCGCCATGTCAGCAAACGGATATATTTCACCGGGGCTATAAATAACCCCTAAAGCTCAGTTTATTTCATTCATTACATTCCAAGCATTAGCAAATGAGTTTTAAATAGTTTCTTTTCCTTTTTCTGAGTTTTCCACGTGTAAGAGGTTTCTCCGCCCAAAGGAGATATATTTAGGAGCTATATTCATCCTTGGATTAGCAACCTCCCCGGTCGCAAACTAAGTAAATCCTATTGCCTCTTTCTTTCAGTTTGCTGTATTTATTTTATGTTTATTATTTTTGCATGGACTAACAAATATCTTTGTCAAAGTTAGACAAAAGATTTCTTATATTTTTTCAGGGGTAATTCACTCCCCTCTTGCTGGTCGACCATGATCCAACAAGTGATATCAGAGCCAGGATGCTCCAAAAGGACTAATCGCCGTCTGAAGCAACTACAAAATGGTCGGACCAGTTATCTACCTGCCCAAGTTCGAGAGGGAGTTCGCGAGCTGGAAATGCAAAATGCAGGTTTTTTTCAAAACTGATTTAGAATTACTTTTAATAATGAAAAATGATTTTGCAGCTCCAAAGGACGTCGACAATAAACCCAAGGACGAAATCTTGTGGACCAAAAAGGAACAAGCTGACTTCGTGGCAAACGAAAAAGCAGAATACCATCTGCTGACCGTACTTCCTACACAAGAAGTCAACCAAATTGGCAACTACCAATCGGCGAAGGAACTTTGGGAGAAGTTCCTTGAACTCCATGAAGGTACCTCCGAAGTAAAATTGGAAGAAAGAGATCTGCTTTGGAATCAGCTCAACAACCTTCGACTAGAAGAAGGAGAGTCAGTTGCACAACTTCACGCCAAGATTAAGGAGCTAATGACAGAACTCAATAATCTCAGAGAAACAGTAAGCAATCGGGATGTGCAAAGGTACATGTTGAACACCTTCCCGAGGACCCCGAACTGGAGTTCAATTATCGACGCCTACTACATTTCTAAGGACCTTGAGGTAAGTACCTTAGAAGAAGTTTTTTCAACCTTAGAACTTCACAAATCAGATGTGCAGGAATAAAGAAAATGGATAACATTGCCCTCGGCACGAGGAGGATCCAACATGAAGAGGATTCTTCAGAAAGTGATGAAAACGCAGCATACATGGTAAGAAAATTATCCAAATACTTTAAGACTAAAAAATTTAATAAAGCGTAGGGTAAAAATCAAAGGAAGATCCGATGTTACAACTGCAACGAAGTGTTGATGCAGTTTGACCCTAATTGTTGTTTTGGTGTTGACACCGATTTTAGTTTAGGTTGATGAGATGATTGAGATTAAGTCCTGGTTGGGGACTGCGCACGGAGTGGATGAAATCCTGGCTTGGGAAGCCAGGTCCTAGCTTGGGAAGCTAGGTTGACTGAAATCCTGGCTTGGGAAGCCATGTCCTAGCTTGGGAAGCTAGGTTGGATGAAACCCTGGCTTGGGAAGCCAGGTCCTTGCTTGGGAAGCTAGGTTGACAGAAATCCTGGCTTGGGAAGCCAGGTCCTAGCTTGAGAATCTAAGTTGGATGAAACCCTAGCTTGGGAAGTCAGGTCCTAGCTTGGGAAGCTAGGTTGGATGAAATCCTGGTGAGTGAAGCCAAGTCCTAGCTTGGGAAGCTAGGTTGAAGTCTCGGTGAGTGAAACTGGGCACGAAGTCTAGGTCCGGGGGACTGAGCAAGAGTCAGAGAAGGCTGGGAGCCTGTTCTCTCGACTTAGAGTGGATTTGGCCTTGCCTGGATCAGTCTGGTGACCGATTAGGGAAGTTAGCACAGAGTTCCTTCGTGGATCGGTCTGGTGACCGATCCAGTGATGTCTGATCAGACTGGTGATCGATCAGGGAGTATACAGAGACTTTGGTTGTTTTCTGTTCGGCTCCTGATCGGTCTGGTGACCGATCAGGGAGAGGTTGGATGAGTTCACAAAGTTTCTGCAAGGAACTTTGATCAGACAGATTGACCGATCAAATTGTCGCGAGAAACTCATCCTGACCGATCATGATGGACCCTGATCGGTCAGGGAGTGCTCTGATCGGTCAGGTGACCGATCAGAGGCTTTGGCCTGCAAAGGCTGGAGTTCCTCCAGCATGTGTTGGATCGGTCCGGTGACCGATCCACGATCGGTGATCGGTCAGGGTCACCGATAATAAGAAACTCACGATTCCCAGTTTCTCACCGTGCACCGATCAGGCTGAAGCCTGATCGGTCAGGACCTATCCTGATCGGTCTGGTGACCGATCAGGGGTCACTCTGATCGGTCCGGTGACCGATCAGGGGTCACTCTGATCGGTCCAGTGACCGATCATTAGCTGACAACTTTAATTCAAAAACATTGTCAGAGTCTGATCGTGTCTGATTTCTACTGATACACTACTGATCTCTGTTCTGATTCTTTTGATACTTGATCTTCTGTTGATTTGGTGTGCTAATTATCTGCTAAGTGTATAGATAACTCAGGGATCATCCAAGGGGAGTCAAACGGAGGCTTTTGCTACAGCAGGTTTGGCTGTTTCCCGTCTGTAGGAAACAACGGCTTCTGGCGTGAGCTGTAACTGCTGAGAAGCTGATGACCTGGGGCTCAACTGGAGAGGGTTCAGTGAGTCCACAGGAGGTCAGGGATAGCTGGTCTGTTGCAGGTGAGAAACTGGCGAGCTCCAGAGGAGCGTCTGTGACCTGGCGATGCTGACGATGCAAAGCAGGTTAAGCAGCGAAGTGGAGAAGGAGCGGCAACACTTGATCATCTCTTCTTGTAACAAGTTGCTTCTCCATCTCTGGTGTAACATTCTGATCTTTGAAGCAACTCTTGCATACACTTGAGCAATCGGCAACCTGAGCACTTGGAAGAAACAAGGAGCTTGGCGAGTCCATCAGCAAGAAGACACGAATAGCAGGGAGTGCTTGCGTGAGATCTGTGCTGAGTGGAGCTCGGTGAGGAGTTCGCTTGTGTTCTTTCTATCTTAAGTGCTCTGTAAGCTTCCTTTTGTTTCACTGCCCTTAATTTCTTCATTCTGATTGAAACGCTATGGAGATGTTACTCCACCGAGAAGGAAGTTCCATTCTATCTGGATTTTCCAGGGCTTGATCTGCCGACGATCAAGGGATCGCCCACCTTACAGGCACGCCAAGGAGTAGGGGCAAGTTATCCCCGAACCTTGTAAATTCTCTTTGTTAGCATTTTGTGCTTGTGCTTAGTTTAGGGTTTAGCTTTTGCATCTCTCTATTTTGTATTGCTTCCGCTGTGCTACTAACCCTAACTGCAGAAGTTTTAAAAGATCAAAGAAGTTTGTGTCTGGCTACATTCACCCCCCCCCCCTCTCTAGCCATCCAAGCAACAACAAGTGGTATCAGAGCTTGGGGCTCTGTTCAAGCGGATTAACATCCGAGAGTCAACAAGAATGGCTTTGAGAGAAGGATTTAACACCACTCGACCTCCCTTCTTCGATGGAAAGGATTTTCAATATTCGAGGTCTCGCATGGAGTACTACCTCAAGACCGACATTGAAATGTGGTTCTCCGTGAAGGAAGGCTTCACCCCTCCAAGAGATGCGGAGGGAAAAGAGTTGGAGTCTTCGCGGTGGTCGGCTGAGCAAACGTGCAAAGGAGAAGTCGATCCGAAGGCGGTGGTCACATTACAATGTGTAATGAACAAAGACAAACTAATCAAAGTTGGTCCCTTCACAAGTACAAAGGATTTATGGAATAAGATCATCGAGCTTCATAAAGGTACCCGAGACTCAAGGATAGCTAAGAGGGACTTGTTCCTCAATCAACTACAAAATCTCTCCATGAAGGAGAGTGAAACGGTAAGTGAACTTCATACTAGATTCAAAGAAGTTCTCATCGGTCTCCACTCCATTGACGAAAAGGTTGAGAACCGCGACCTTGTGAGGTACGTGTTAAAAGCATTTCCAAGGAATGCCTTGTGGCCATCCATGGTGGATGCCTACAAGGTTTCTAAGGACTTGTCAATTGTAAAATTGGATGATTTATTTTGTGAAATGGAGCTGCACGAAATGGCTAACAAAGGCCCTAAGGAGAAGGGGATTGCTCTTATTGCAGGGGAAAAGACCAACAAGAAGAAGGAGAAGAAGAAGGAGAAGGAAGTCTCTTCATCTTCATCCGAGTCCGAGTCTGAGTTCGAGGAGGATGGCAGCGAGTCTTCTTCCTCCGAGATGGCCAACTTCGTAAGGAGGATGATGAGGAAGAGTCGGTGCTACAAGGGTAAAGGTAACCCTAGTGAAGTTAAAATTGATAAAGCTAATATTACTTGCTTTAAGGGTGGCAAGAAAGGGCACTTCAAGAAAGACTGCCCAAAACTAAAGAAGAAGGAGGAGAAATCAAAGAAGAAGAAGAAGGCCTTGAAGGCCACATGGGATGAATCGTCCTCTAGTTCATCCGAAGAAGAGAAGGAGGAGAAGAGTACTCACCATGTGGCACTCATGGCTATTGAAGGTGAGGAAAGCAATGATGAATCCATGGACTCATCAAACGTGACTTCATCATCTTCGGATGATGAAGAGGTAATCTCTCCCGAATTAGATAAATGCTATAGGACCATTGCATGTTTAACCGATTTGTTGAAAAAGTCAAAAGAAAAAGTTAAATCATTGAAAGTTGAAGTAGAACATTTGAAATCCTCTAAGGATGAGGATATTGATGATTTGCATGTAGAAATGTTAGAAGATGAGAACAAATTTTGAAGAGTGAGGTTGAGAGACTCAAGAGTGAGGTTGAGAGACTCAAGAGTGTTCTTGAGAAATTCTCAACTAGCTCCAAGAGATTAGATATGATTTTAAATGAACAAAGGGCGGTCTACAACAAGGCCGATATTGGTTACCGACCTAAAGAACCATCATTTGTTTCCTTAATGTCTAGGACTGATGTTAGACCACTTAAGACTCCTAGGGTTCAAATGAAAGTGGTCAAGCCATGGGTGCCTAAGTCTTACATAGTAGGTGCTTTAGGTCCCAAGATTTGGGTACCTAAATCTTCTATTTTTCGTATTGTGTAGGTCGTGATTGAGGGGGAGCATCTATCAACTTGGTTCGTTGATAGTGGGTGCTCCAAACATATGACCGGTGATAAATTTTATTCACTACTCTTCAAAGAAAAAGTAGAGGTAATGTTTCCTTTGGTAACAATGGTAGTCTTAAGGTTGTAGGGATAGGAGACATTCAAATATCTGAATGTCTTAGAATCAATAATGTCCTTCTAGTTAAGGGGATGACATTTAATCTCCTAAGTGTCAGTCAATTGTGTGATGCAGGTTACACAATTGATTTTCAATCAAGTCAATGTCTAGTTAGACAACATGACACATTTGACATGGTACTAGTAGGCACAAGAGTAGATAATATTTATCAAGTTTCTTTTAAAAGTGCTACTAATGTTTCCGTTAAGTGTTTCATGTCAAGAGAAGATGAGTCCACCCTTTGGCACGGAGATTAGCACACGTGAACATGAAGAATATTCGAAAATTGACCAACAAGGGACTAGTTCGTGGCTTACCAAGCATCAAGTATGAAAAGGATAAGCTTTGTGATGCATGTCAAATGGGTAAGCAAACGAAATCTGCACATAAAGGTAAAAGCGTTGTAAGTACATCTACCGCTTTAGATTTACTTCACATCGACTTGTTTGATTGTAGCACTATTATATCCTTGAATGATAGTAGATACTGTTTTGTGATCATTGATGATTTTACTATATATACATGGACATATTTTCTAAAATATAAGGGTCAAACCCTCGATGTTTTTATCTCATTTTGTAAAAGGGTTGAAAATGAAAAATCATCAGCAATTAAAATAATTAGGAGTGATCATGGAGGTGAATTTCAAAATCAAAGATTTTTAGAGTTTTGTCAAGAGAGAGGGTATAGACACGAATTCTCTACTCCTAGAACACCACAACAAAATGGTGTTGTAGAGAGGAAGAATCGGATCTTACAAGAGGCTGCACGAAGCATGCTCAATGAGTACTCATTACCGAGTTACTTATGGGCTGAAGTTGTGAACACAGCTTGCTACGTAAAAAATTGAGTCCTCATACATAGATTTCTAGGGAAGACTCCTCATGAATTTTGGTTTGGAAAACCACCTACAGTTAAATATCCTAGGGTGTTTGGTTGTAAGGTGTTTATTCTAAACACCAAGGACCATCTTGGGAAGTTCACAGCGAAGGTTGATGAAGGGATACTGGTTGGGTACTCCCTTGTCAGCAAAGCTTACCGAGTCTATAACAAGAAGTCTAGATTAGTTGAAGAGTCTTTTGATGTTGTTTTTGAGGAGATTCCTAAAGCAAATGATCAATCAGAAGATGTTGAAGGAGTTCAATTCGAACTTAGGCAACTAGGTTTGAATGAAAGTACAAGTGTTGTAGATGGTGGTGATGAATCTGATGACGGTGAGCCTAGACAACTCATAGATCAGCCGGATCCTGAGGCTGAGCTTGTGTCTAGTGACACCATCCAAGAAGCACCTCCAACACCAAGGCAAACTAGGTTAGCCTCTAGTCATCCCAAGACCAAATTGTTGGAGACATCCATCATGGGGTTAGGACTAGATCATTCTTTAGGAATGAGGCTAATGAAGTTGCCCTAATTTCCGAAATTGAACCTAGGAAAATTGACGAAGCATTAAATGATCCCGATTGGATCATTGTCATGCAGGATGAACTAGGTCAATTCGAGAGAAGCCAAGTTTGGGACTTAGTCCCTAGACCTAAGAAGACCACCATTATTGGAACCAAATGGGTCTTCAAAAATAAGTTGAACCATAAGGGAGAAATCGTAAGAAACAAGGCACGCTTAGTAGCCAAGGGCTACAGTCAAGTTGATGGCCTTGATTACAATGAGACCTATGCTCCCGCGGCTCAATTAGAATCCATCCGATTGATGCTTGCATTTGCAGCACATCGAGGTTTCAAGCTCTATCAAATGGATGTCAAATCGGCCTTTCTAAATGGTTTAATAAGAGAAGAGGTCTATGTCGAACAACCCCCGGGGTTTGAGAATTCTGAATTTCCAAACCACGTGTTCAAGCTCAAGAAGGCGCTCTACGTCATTAAATAAGCACCTCGAGCTTGGTATGAGCGGTTGTCGACATTCCTAATTGAAAAAGGCTTTGTGAGAGGACAAATAGACCCTACACTATTTCTACGGAGAGATGGTTATTGATGCAGTCTAACCCTGATTGTTGTTTGGGTGTTGACATCGATTTTAGTTTAGGTTGATGATTATTATGATTATGGTGAAGTCCTAATCGGGGATTAGGCATGTTATGGAAAATCCTAGCTTGGAGGGCTAGGTGTTGGAAAATCCTAACCAGGAGGGTTAGGTGTGGAAAATCCTAGCTTGGAGGGCTAGGTGTTGAAAAGTCCTAATTCGGAAGGGTTGGGTGAAAAGTCCTAGCTTGGAGGGCTAGGTGAAAAGTCCTAACTTGGAGGGTTAGGTGAAAAGTCCCAACTTGGAGAGTTAGGTGAAAAAGTCCTGGCTTGGAGGGTCAGGTCCTAGCATGGAGGGCTAGGTATGGAAAGTTCTAACTCGGAAGGTTGGGTGAAAAGTCCTAGCTTGGAGGGCTAGGTGAAAAGTCCTAACATGGAGGGTTAGGTGAAAAGTCCCAACTGGAGAGTTAGTGGAAAAACCCTGGCTTGGAGGGTCAGGTCCTAGCTTGGAAGGCTAGGTTGGATGAAACCCTAGCTTGGAGGGCTAGGTTGGAGCCCCTGGATCGGTCTGGTGATCGATCAGGGAGTTGGCACGGTGCTCCTTCGTGGATCGGTCCGATGACCGATCCAGCGATGACTGATCGGTCTGGTGACCGATCAGGGAGTATGCGTTTCACCCACTGTTTGGCTCCTGATAGGTCTGGTGACCGATCAGGGAGCACACAGTGAGGTTGAGTTCCCTTGCTGATCTGGTCCTAATCGGTCTGTGGACCGATCAGGATCACTGTGCAGATCGTTCAGGAGAACGATCCAGCGTCGCAGGTTCCTCTCTATGATCGATAAGGACGGAGCCTGATCTGTCTGGTCATGACCTGATCGGTCTGGTGACCGATCAGGAGGATCCCTGATCGGTCCGGTGACCGATCAGGAGGTTTGGACTGTGAAGCTCAGAAATTGCCCGATAATGGGGTGGATCGGTCTGGTGATCGATCCACAACCTGGGATCGGTCTGGTGATCGATCCAGGAGAATCCCAAAGAAATTACGATTTCTGATTGAGCGTTAGGGACCGATCAGGACGAAGCCTGATTGGTCTAGACCCAGCCTAATCGGTCTGGTGACCGATCAGGAGGTTCTCTGATCGGTCCGGTGACCGATCACTTTAATTCAAAATGCACTGTCAGACACTCTGATCGCGTCTGAACGTATCCGATTCTCTGCGTTTCATCTCTGATGCTTGATATTCTGGTTGATACACTGCTCTAATGATCTGATTAAGCTGCAGGTGACAGGGGAGGATTCAAACACTCAAGGAGAGTCAAAGGAGGCCTTTCCTTGGAGCAGGTTTGTCCATTTTCCATCTCAGGTTGCAACGGCTGGAGCTGCAGACTGGAGTTGCTGACTGGAGCTTGGCTGAGGGAAGCTCAGGGAGTCCAGGGAGAGCTCAGTGGTAGCTGGCGTTGGCAGGTAAGCAGCTGGAGGCTGCTGGGAGATGGTGTCACCTGTGCTCAGTGGAGAAAAAAAAGGCGGAGAGGAGAAGAGCAGAAGACAACAACGAAAGAGAAGGGTTGGCTGAAACGTGCTTCTGTCTTGTTCTTGCTGCGCGATTATGTTCTCCACATCCTTGCTTGCGTGTTCTAAAGTTTCATCATCTTGAGCAAGCATCTGAAATTAGTGAAGCAACCGTTCCCTTTCTTGAGCACTTGGAGGAAAGAACAAGAGGCTTTGAGTCCGACAGTGAGAAGACCCGGGGATAGGGTTCTTGCATGAGATCATCGCTGGGTGGAGCTCGGAAAAAGCTTGCTGTGTTCTTGTCTTTGCTAAGTGCTAAGTAAGATCTTTCTTGTGTTTCTTTGTGCTTAAACTATATCCTTGATTGAAACGATGTGGAGAGGTTTCTCCACCATGAAGGAGGTTGCTTTCTATCCGGTGTTCACCGGGGCTTGATCTGCCAACGATCAAGGGATCGCCCACCTTACGGGCACGCCAAGGAGTAGGGGCAAGTTATCCCCGAACCTTGTAAACCCTCCTTGTTAGCGATCTTGCTAGTTATGTTAGTTTATTTTCGTTTTCTGTTTTTCTGCATACTCTGTGTTTGCTACTTCCGCTGTGCTACTAACAAATCTAAGTGCAGAACTTTGAAAAGCTTAAAGTCCAAGTGTTTGGCCATATTCACCCCCCCCCCTCTCTAGCCATCCGGGTTCCAACAAGTGGTATCAGAGCTTGGGGCTCTGTTTATGGCTTAACATCCGAGAGCTTTCAACAAGATGGCTGGAAGAAAAGGAATGAGCACAAACCGACATCCATTCCTCGACGGCACTGATTTTTCATATTGGAAGTCATGAATGGAGTTTTACTTGAAGACAAACATGAGCTTGTGGTTCGCTATCAAGGAGGGGTTTCCCTTCCAAAGGATAATGAAGGAAAGGAGCTTGAGTTTTCCAAGTGGTCGGCTGAGCAAATCCGGAAGGGGGAAGCAAATGCCAAAGCTGTTGTCACCTTGCAATGTGGGATGAACAAAGAGCAGCTCATTAAGGTTGGCCCCTTCACATCTGCCAAAGATCTATGGAACAAACTCCTTGAGCTCCATGAAGGAACTCAAGACACCTGGACTGCCAAGAAGGACCTCCTTCTCAGCCAACTCCAGAACTTAACAATGGGAGAAAATAAAACTGTAAGTATACTTCATTGTTGATTCAAAGAAGTATTGAATGGTCTCCACTCCATTGATGAAAAGGTAGAAAACCGAGACCTAGTGAGGTATGTCCTTATATCATTCCCTAGGAATGTCTTATGGTCATCCATGGTGGATGCCTACAAGGTGTCTAAGGATCTTTCAATTATTAAGTTAGAAGATCTATTTTGTGAAATGAAACTACATGAGATCTCTAACCAATGTCCCAAAGAGAAAGGTATTACTTTAGTGGCAGGTGACAACAAGAAGAAGAAGGAGAAGAAGAACACTCACTGTCACATGGCATTCATGGCACTAGAGGACTCGAGAGAAGAAAGTGATAATGAATCAAGTAGCTCCTCAACCGCGCCTTCATCATCTTCGGATGATGAAGAGGTAATCTCTCCCGAGTTGGATAAGTGCTATAGAACAATAGCATGCCTAACTACGTTGCTTAAGAAAGCTAAGGCAAAAGTTAAATCATTAAGATTAGAAGTAAAGGAATTGAAAACCTCCAAGGATGAGGTAATTGATGACTCACATGTTAAGACCCTTGAGAATGACAATAAGGACTTGAGGAGCAAAATTGAGGATCTCAAGAATGTTCTTGAGAAATTCTCATCTAGCACCAAAACCCTAGACATCATACTAAATTCACAAAAAGCGGTTTACAACAAGGTTGGCTTAAGTTACCAACCTAAAGAATTAAGTTTCATGTCATTGATGTCTAGAACCCATTTTAGATCACAAACTAATTCTAGGGTTCAAAAGGTCAAAAAGAAATTGACTAAGGCATGGGTGACTAAGTCCTTCATTGTTGATGCTTTAGGTCCCAAAATTTGGATACCTAAAACCTCCATATTTAGAATTGTATAGCTTTGATTGAGGGGGAGCATCTATCAACATGGGTGGTTGATATTTGGTGCTCCAAATCCATGACCAACAAAAAAAATGTCATTCACATGATTGGTTATGGAAAATTCGAATTAAGTGCTTTGATCTTCATTGTCTTAGCTCTTATAACAATATGATCTCTTGGCTAGTGATTTATGAAATCTCATTTGGGCAATAAGGAAATTTTTCATGCAATGAATGATGGTATATCCATGCTTCAAAATAAATCTACAAGTTTTGGAAAAATTATATATTTTGCATGAATGGTTTAGGTTGACACATGAAGTGTTTCTACTGTGGATTGCTTAGAATGTGTAGCTTTATTATTGCAAGTTTGAGGTTACTGCAATATGAGGTATAAGTTAGAATAACAATTTACTCTTGCAATATCTCAACATAAATTTGAGGTCTAGGTTAATTTCTTTTGACTGCATACAATTAAAGAATTTAGACAATTCCATGGCAACTTCATGTTTTTATGAATGCATGTTTTCGAAACTGTCTAAATGAGGTAAAAAAATAAATAAATGCATGTCGGACAAACTACAAGCATGTTTTGGAGATGTGATCACTCATTGAAATCGATACAAACATGTTTGTGTCTCTTTTCATAGAAATTCTTAATGTGGAATAAACCTTAGTTGAAGGACACTAGTCACTTTGTATTTACCATAGAAAGTCCAGCTCATCACATTCATGCTTACCATGTACTTTCTGAATCACACTTTAAACTTTGTATTTATGAGTTTTACTCTCAAGTTATATTGAAGATGTTGCATGATTTGAAAATATACATGTTAGTTAAAGAGATGCAAATCATGTTGTTCTCTTTGGTTAAGGAACATGAGTATTGTTTAATGGAACTCTGTTAGGAGTTAAATTTGATTGTGTTAGGGTTTAGAGTGTTCAAACGTTGAAACAGAACTGTTTCTGAAACTTCTCAGTTTCAGAAACCTTTCTGTGTCATACCTGATCGGTCCACCAACCGATCAGGACTCACTCTGATCGGTCTGGTGACCGATCAGATCATCTCTGATCAAGAAACTCCCAGATCATTCCAATTTGATCCAAAAACTTTCCAGACTAATCGGTTTGCATCGAATTGTATCAGTTTAATGATCATACTACAAACAAACATGATACAATCCGATTACAATTGAAACATATTTGATCACCCATTGGTACAAACCTAGTACTAAGGGAGCACAAATTTGTTCAAGTATTAAAATATGGGTAGGAATCATTAAGACCCTTGATTCTCAGAAATGTTTCTGAATCGTCAAGTGTTAAAATAAGGTTTGCCTAATCATACCTGGAACAAATGTAATAGTGATTCGATACAAACCCGTGCTGCAATTCTAAAAATTCATTTACACGGGTTGGTTGAATCATGTCTCTTGCCCCTTGATGAGGAATATTTTTCAGTCAAAAACCCAACCCATATTAAAAATTTTGAAATTCATAGGGAAGGGTTGTTTGAGTCATGACTCTTGCTCATAATGTCGTGTTTCAGAAATTTTTCTGAAATGTCGTATATCAATGGAGTCTACACCTTGTTTTGGAATGCAAATTGTTAATGCAGTCTGATCAGGAACGTATCAGAATTTCAGAAATTTTTCTGAAACCTGATCGTTCCCGAGACTAATCAAAATATTTCTGTGTCCAGTAATCAACGAACCTGATCGGTCATGGAGACCAATCAGGACTATATATCAGATATAGATGCATTCCTTACTTGTCATTTGAAACATATACATACTTGACCATGATATTATTTGGTATATGTTTTCATATGCAATTCAAAAATCTACACTTATTGTCGTATGATGCATATACATTGTTGCCATGATACATTTATGGTATATGCCTCTCATATGCAATTCAAAAGTTTACCTTTGATTATTTTGGGTTTTGTGAGAGACCCGTGTTTGAGGGGGAGTATGGATAAACTTAACAGCCCCTCTAGACCCTTTTCGGTGTTCGACAAAGGGGGAGAGTGTTGGTTGGTTAAATTTAGGATGATTATGTTGTAGGGGAAGGATCTTGATTCCCCTATGATTCTGAAAGTTGAGAAATTAATTGAGAATCCCTAAACTTAAAATCGGATTATCAAACAACAAAAAGGGGGAGATTGTTGATGCAGTCTGACCCTGATTGTTGTTTTGGTGTTGACATCGATTTTAGTTTAGGTTGATGATTATTATGATTATGGTTAAGTCCTAATCGGGGATTGGGCATGTTATGGAAAATCCTAGCTTGGAGGGCTAGGTGTTGGAAAATCCTAACCTGGAGGGTTAGGTGTGGAAAATCCTAGCTTGGAGGGATAGGTGTTGAAAAGTCCTAATTCGGAAGGGTTGGGTGAAAAGTCCTAGCTTGGAGGGCTAGGTGAAAAGTCCTAACTTAGAGGGTTAGGTGAAAAGTCCCAACTTGGAGAGTTAGGTGAAAAAGTCCTGGCTTGGAGGGTCAGGTCCTAGTTTGGAGGGCTAGGTATGGAAAGTTCTAACTCGAAAGGTTGGGTGAAATGTCCTAGCTTGGAGGGCTAGGTGAAAAGTCCTAACTTGGAGGGTTAGGTGAAAAGTCCCAACTGGAGAGTTAGTAACCCTGGCTTGGAGGGTCAGGTCCTAGCTTGGAAAGCTAGATTGGATGAAACCCTAGCTTGGAGGGCTAGGTTGGAGCTCCTGGATCGGTCTAGTGATCGATCAGGGAGTTGGCACAGTGCTCCTTCATGGATCGGTCCGGTGACCGATCCAGCGATAACTGATTGGTCTGGTGACCGATCAGGGAGTATGCGTTTTACCCACTATTTAGCTCCTGATCGGTCTGGTGACCGATCAGGGAGCACACAGTGAGGTTGAGTTCCCTTGCTGATCTGGTCCTGATCGGTCTGTGGACCGATCAGGATCACTGTGCAGATCGTTCTGGAGAACGATCCAGCGTTGTAGGTTCCTCTCTATGATCGATAAGGACTGAGCCTGATCTGTCTGGTCATGACCTGATCGGTCTGGTGACCGATCAGGAGGATCCCTGATCGGTCCGGTGACCGATCAGGAGGTTTGGACTGTGAAGCTCAGAAATCACCCGATAATGGGGTGGATCGGTCTGGTGATCGATCCACAACCTGGGATCGGTCTGGTGATCGATCCAGGAGAATCCCAAAGAAATCGCGATTTCTGATTGAGCGTTGGGGACCGATCAGGACGAAGCCTGATCGGTCTTGACCCAGCCTAATCGGTCTGGTGACCGATCAGGAGGTTCTCTAATCGGTCTGGTGACCGATCACTTTAATTCAAAATGCACTGTCAGACGCTCTGATCACGTCTGAACGTATCCGATTCTCTGTGTTTCATCTCTGATGCTTGATATTCTGGTTGATACATTGCTCTAATGATCTGATTAAGCTGCAGGTGACAGGGGAGGATTCAAACACTCAAGGAGAGTCAAAGAGGCCTTTCCTTGAAGCAGGTTTGTCTGTTTTCCATCTCTGGTTGCAACGGCTGGAGCTGTAGACTGGAGCTGCTGACTGGAGCTTGGCTGAGGGAAGCTCAGGGAGTCCAAGGAAAGCTCAGTGGTAGCTGGCATTGGCAGGTAAGCAGCTGGAGGCTGCTGGGAGATGGTGTCACCTGTGCTCAGTGGAGAAACAAAAGGCGGAGAGGAGAAGAGCAGAAGACAACAATGAAAGAGAAGGGTTGGCTGAAACGTGCTTCTAGCTTGTTCTTGCTGCGCAATTGTGTTCTCCACATCCTTGCTTGCGTGTTCTGAAGTTTCATCATCTTGAGCAAACATCTGAAATCAGTGAAGCAACCGTTCCCTTGCTTGTGCACTTGGAGGAAGGAACAAGAGGCTTTGAGTCCGACAGCGAGAAGACACGGGGATAGGGTTCTTGCGTGAGATTGTCGCTGGGTGGAGCTCGGAGAAAGCTTGCTGTGTTCTTGTCTTTGCTAAGTGCTCAGTAAGATCTTTCTTGTGTTTCTTTGTGCTTAAACTATATCCTTGATTGAAACGCTGTGGAGAGGTTTCTCCACCGAGAAGGAGGTTGCTTTCTATCCGGTGTTCACCGGGGCTTGATCTGCCGACGATCAAGGGATTGCCCACCTTACGGGCACGCCGAGGAGTAGGGGCAAGTTATCCCCGAACCTTGTAAACCCTCCTTGTTAGCGATCTTGCTAGTTGTATTAGTTTGTTTTCGTTTTCTGTTTTTCTGCATACTCTGTGTTTGCTACTTCTGCTGTGCTACTAACAAATCTAAGTGCAGAACTTTGAAAAGCTTAAAGTCCAAGTGTTTGGCTATATTCACCCCCCCCCTCTCTAGCCATCCGGGTTCCAAAAATTGTGACAACATATTTGTAGCCCAAGTGTATGTCGATGACATAATTTTTGGCTTAAACAATAAGGGCTATTTGAATGAGTTTATTGGTCACATGGAGAGTGAATTTGAGATGAGTCTAGTGGGAGAGTTGACTTTCTTCCTTGGACTCGAAATCAAGCAAACTCGAGACGGAATCCATGTGCACCAATCAAAATACACTCAAGAGATGCTCCGAAAATTTAACATGAGTGATTCCAAAGAGGTAACCACTCCCATGGCAACAAACACACGTTTAGACAATGATGAGAGTGGTAAACCTGTTGATCTAACTCATTATCGGAGCATGATAGGTAGTTTGCTATACCTCACAGCTAGTCGACCTGATATTCTTTTTGCTGTGGGTATGTGCGCTAGGTACCAAGTCTGTGCCAAGGAATCTCACTTAATTGTTGTTAAAAGAATTCTGAGATATCTTAAGGGCACAATTGGAGTTGGTCTTTGGTACCCCGTACTGAGTCATTTGACCTAATTGGCTATACCGATTCCGACTATGCTGGGTGCAAGTTGGATCGGAAGAGCACAAGTGGGGGCTGCCAATTCTTAGGATCATCATTAGTTAGTTGGTCAAGTCGGAAGCAACATTGTGTTGCTCTCTCCATGACCGAGGCAGAATATATCGCCATGGGAGAGAGTGTATCACAATTGTTGTGGATGATACACACACTAGAGGACTACGGATTAACCTACAAGGGTGTGCAAGTGTTGTGTGACAACATAAGCACGATAAACCTAACAAAGAATCCAGTCTATCACTCTAGAACTAAGCATATTGAAGTGCATCACCACTTCATTAGAGATCATGTTGCTAGAGGAGATATTGTACTCTCACATGTAGAGTCAAAATCGAACCTAGCGGACATTTTCACTAAACCACTCCCCAAGAATGAATTTAGTTTCTTACGAAGGGAGTTAGGAATGTGTCATGCTTCATAGGATTAAAATGCATTCAAAACCCTTCATGATCATTTCAAATTGTTGGGAACAATTATTGGGCAACTTGGGGACATCTCACACAAACTATAAGGTTTAACAAAATGTTTTTGTTTGCTAGAAATGGGGTGAGATGCTAGGATCAATCTAATTACTCAAAATGTTAATGCATCCCTTGAGAAATTAGGTTGGCGAGACAATAATCACTAAGTTGACCAAGTATGGGGAAAACCAATGCATAACATATGTGTACTTAGCTCCATGATCATACTTGGACATTCCAATCAAGGAAACTTTATTGGAGACTTATTTTGATACAAACACGTTTTTCATTGGATGAATGTTCTAATTGGGTGAATGCTTTGATTGAATTTGACTTCACTTGGTTGGAGAAAATTAATTAGCTAAATCCATAAGGACCTTTGATCCTTGTTAAGGGATCAATTATAGTCAAGGGAACACCTCCACAATCAGCAAAGTTACATCATATCATATCGGAATTCATTCGGAAGTCTGAAACTGAAGTTTCTGATTATATCAGAAAAATTCCTGATACCTAATCGGTCACCGGACCGATCAGGAGGTGGCCTGATCGGTCACCGGACCGATCAGGAGGTGGTCTGATCGATCCAAAGGACCGATCAAGCAATTTCTCAATTAATCACAGAAATCACTCTATGTTGGCCTGGATCAGTCCACAGACCTGTCTGGCCTCCTTGGCGATCGGTCCACGATCAGAAGGGTCACAGAAAATTTTGTCAACTCTCTGTTCGCTCCCTGATCGATCGGCGGACTAATCAGGGGCTTGCCTGATCGGTCATCCGACCGATCAGGACCAAGCCAGACCGATCAGGCTGGAGCCTGATCGGTCTGGGCGTTCCTGGATCGAACGGTGATCCGTTCGATCGTAATAAATTTTGGTTGGTGATCGGTCCACCAACCCGTTTAATCACATATCCACTTCATCTTCAACCCTAGCACCGTAACCTTTGTCTTCTACCTGCGTGAAACCTTCCTCAGTTTCCTCCTCTTGCGTTTCCTCATCCTGCGCTGAAGCTTGGTGTGATCTGCTCCCTGTGTGGATCTGTGATCTTTGGAGTTTCTCTGAAGGTCAGCACCGCGTGAGCTTCTTCTTCCTGCGCACGTCCTCTGCGCCGCTTCATCCTCTGCGCAGTCTCTTCTTCCAACTTATTGAGACGTGTTCTTTCCAAGACAATCATTCACTAATATGACCCCTAAGTAAGTTTTTGTTTTGTTTGTAACCTATTGATTACTTCATCAGTCACGATTTATGGAAGCTAACCATGCTGATTCTTTGTGTGATTGTGTACCGTGATCTTGCCCTTGTCGTGCCTTACCCATATGATCAAACCTTATTGTCACTTGATTATTGTTCAAACCTTCCATTGCATAATCAAATTTGTGTGTGCCATGATTATCAATTCTCGCCGTGACCTTGTCTTGACTATTGATCAAAATTATGGTGTCTGTCATGATTTGGTTTTCCACTTGTTTCTTGATCAACCCATATTTCCTTGATTAAACTTTTATTTACTGATCATTATGTGTTCAATTTATCAACTCCAATCTTTTGCCGTGACTTATTGTTCCAATCCTTAGGAAATCCTCTAAAGGTAAAGAGTCGGCTGGGGGGACCTCAGTCTGCACCCTCTCGAAGGCCTCAACCTTCCTCAAGTTCTCGATTTCCTAATGTTGCCTTTGAGCAAGCTTTTCAGACCAGAACTTTCAAACTCCTTTCGAGTAGGTCTATTGATAGACCTTTCTTGGTTGAACATTGTCCCTCTATTATAGAGGTGGTTGATTTCTACAACCTCGAACTCTTTCTTTCCCTCGAGCGGACTATCAATGTTGACCTTGTCTCTGAATTCTACAATAATTTGCAGCAAGGACCGCAGGGGGGTTTTGACTTCACAACTCGGGTAGCCAAGAGAAATCTTGACTTTTCCTATAATATCTTGGCTGAGTATCTTGGCGGTCGACTATCGCCTAACTTCTATTCTATCTAGCCAGAGCTACCTGACCCCTTACTGCCTCCATTTGAGGGCGTCACCCCCATGACATATACGAGCATTTCTTTGGCCATCCTAAACCAGCTGGCCCTGATGAGTTAGGGCCTAATTTTCTTACCTTTGCGGCTCTTCGTCTTTCTCCTATCGACTACATTCTTTTTAAGATAATCACCAACTGCATTCTGCCGATCACCTCCAAACCCCTGACTGAGATTCGTCCATAACACTGTTTGATGCTTTATGGCATGCATCGCCATTTGGATTTTGACATTATGGAGAGCATCTTTCAGTCTATCATATCTTTCAGCCGCCGGACTATCTACATGCCTTTCGGTCACGTCATTACTGACTGGCTTCAGTCAGTCGGTGTTGATGTGACCAAGGGAAGGACAGTGCCCATGGTTCGACAGGATTGCCAACTGGGCAGACGCGCATTTGCCAAATCTGGCATCGTTGTTAGGCCTGACGATCAGGGTCTTATATGGAAGGACGGGCGAGGTCTAGGTGAACTTCCTCGGAGCGCACATGTTCAGGTACCAGCAGCTCCGGCTGCACATCAGGAGGCGCCCGCCGCAGCAGCTGCCTATGAGTACGAGCCAGATCCCGACATCCGCTGGCAGGTTTCAGAGTTGGAGCTGACGATGCAGCACGAGTTTCATATCTCCGAGCTCTGGCGACAGGAGGTCCGGTCTGGGTTTCGGTCTTTCGATCACAGACTACTCGCAATAGAGTCCGACGTCTCTGGGATCCACTCCCAACAGCAGACCTGGTACGAGGAGTGGCGCCAGCATACATTTCCTGGAGCTGCGCCATCCAGCAGTACTGCACCGGGGTCCTTCATACCTGACGATGACACGACTAATGACCCCATGCAGGCCGATGACCCTCCCGCCGACGATTGATTATGGTTGTACTCTGATCTTGCTTTCATGATTTGTGATCCGACTGTTTTGCCTGTTATGACTTGGTGATATCTTTGACTATACTTTGATGCATTGCTATGCATCTGACTATTTGTCTGTTTTGGATTCATGTTGTTCTTGACAATGCTTTGATGCAGTGTTCTGCATCTGACTATATGACTATTTCCATGTATGACTTGCTACTCGATGCTTATTACTAGTTCTTGTTTTATTCCTATTCCGTGTTCATATGTTTCATATGATTAATTTATCTTGCTTTACATTTATCATATGTGTTCATATACCCTCAAAATTAAATCATATCTTTGTTGTTTTGAAAGAACCCCTAGGTTTGGTGGGGAGAATTTTGAGACTTAACAACCAGTCTACACTCTTTTTGGTGTTTTACAAAGGGGGAGAGTGTGGTTGGTTGAGTTTAGGACTATTACGAGTGTAACTATTGTATTCTGAAATTTGAGACAATTGAATTCAAATTCCTAAACTTAAAATTGGGTTGTCAAACAACAAAAAGGGAGAGATTGTTGATGCAGTCTGACCCTGATTGTTGTTTTGGTGTTGACACCGATTTTAGTTTAGGTTGATGAGATGATTGAGATTAAGTCCTGGTCGGGGACTGGGCACGGAGTGGATGAAATCCTGGCTTGGGAAGCTAGGTCCTAGCATGGGAAGCTAGGTCCTAGCTTGGGAAGCTAGGTTGACTGAAATCCTGGCTTGGGAAGCCAGGTCCTAGCTTGGGAAGTTAGGTTGGATGAAACCCTGGCTTGGGAAGCCAGGTCCTAGCTTGGGAAGTTAGGTTGACTGAAATCCTGGCTTGGGAAGTCAGGTCTTAGCTTGGGAAGCTAGGTTGGATGAAACCCTGGCTTGGGAAGTCAGGTCCTAGATTGGGAAGCTAGGTTGGATGAAATCCTGGTGAGTGAAGCCAGGTCCTAGCTTGGGAAGCTAGGTTGAAGTCCCGATGAGTGAAACTGGGAATGGAGTCTTGGTCCGGGGGACTGAGCATGAGTCAGAGAAGGCTGGGAGCATGTTCTCTCGACTTAGTGTGGATTTGGCCTTGCCTGGATCGGTCTGGTGACCGATCAGGGAAGTTGGCACGGAGTTCCTTCGTAGATCGGTCTGGTGACCGATCCAGTGATGTCTGATCGGACTGGTGACCGAACAGGAGTATACAGAGACTTTGGTTGTTTTCTATTCGGCTCCTGATCGGTTTGGTGACCGATCAGGGAGAGAACAGAAGCTTTTCTGTTCGGCTCCTGATCGGTCTGGAGACTGATCAGGGAGAGGTTGGATGAGTTCACAAAGTTTCTGCAAGGAACATTGATCGGTCAGATTGACCGATCAAATTGTCGTGAGAAACTCATCCTGACCGATCAGGATGGACCCTGATCAGTCAGGGAGTGCTCTGATCGGTCGGGTGACCGATCAGAGGCTTTGGCCTGCAAAGGCTGGAGTTCCTCCAGCATGTGTTAGATCGGTCCGGTGACCGATCCATGATCGGTGATCGGTCAGGGTGACCGATCATAAGAAACTCGCGATTCCCAATTTCTCACCGTGGACCGATCAGGCTGAAGCCTGATCGGTTAGGACCTATCCTGATCGGTCTGGTGACCGATCAGGGGTCACTCTGATCGGTCCGATAACAGATCAGTAGCTGACAGCTTTAATTCAAAAACGCTGTCAGAGTTCTGATCGCATCTGATTTCTACTGATACACTACTGATCTCTGTTCTGATTCTTTTGATACTTGATCTTCTGTTGATTTGGTGTGCTAATCATCTGCTAAGTGTGCAGATAACTCAGGGATCATCCAAGGGGAGTCAAACGGAGGCTTTTGCTACAGCAGGTTTGGCTATTTACCGTCTGTAGGAAACAACGACTTCTGGCGTGAGCTGCAACTACTGAGAAACTGATGACCTGGGGCTCAATTGGAGAGGGTTCAGTGAGTCCAAGGAGGTCAGGGATAGCTGGGCTGTTGCAGGTGAGAAGCTGGCGAGCTCCAGAGGAGCGTCTGTGACCTGGCGATGCTGACGATGCAAAGCAGGTTAAGCAGCGAAGTGGAGAAGGAGCGGTAACACTTGATCATCTCTTCTTGTAACAAGCTGCTTCTCCATCTCTGGTGTAACATTTTGATCTTTGAAGCAACTCTTGCATACACTTGAGCAATCGGCAACCTGAGCACTTGGAAGAAACAAGGAGCTTGGCGAGTCCATCAGCAAGAAGACACGAAGAGCAGGGAGTTCTTGCGTGAGATCTGTGCTGAGTGGAGCTCAGTGAGGAGTTCGCTTATGTTCTTTCTGTCATAAGTGCTCTGTAAGCTTCCTTTTGTTTCACTGCGCTTAGTTTCTTCATTCTGATTGAAATGCTATGGAGAGGTTACTCCACCGAGAAGGAGGTTCCATTCTATCCGAATTTTTTGGGGCTTGATCTGCCGACGATCAAGGGATCGCCCACCTTACGGGCATGCCAAGGAGTAGGAGCAAGTTATCCCCGAACCTTGTAAATCCTCGTTGTTAGTGTTTTGTGCTTGTGCTTAGTTTAGGGTTTAGCTTTTGCATCTCTCTGTTTTGTATTGCTTCCGCTGTGCTACTAACCCTAACTGCAAAAGTTTTAAAAGATCAAAGTAGTTTGTGTCTGGCTATATTCACCCCCTCCCCCTCTCTAGCCATCCAAGCACCAACACGAAGAAGGACACGTGAAGGAAAACTACCCCAAAGGGAAAAATAAAGGAAAAGGGGTACCTAAGAAAAAGGTACACAACTTAAAGGTGACGTGGGATGAGTCTTTATCGGAATACTCAGATCTCGAGGAGCATGCTAGACTTGCCCTGATGGCGTCATACCAAGAGGATGAGAGCATTAATGAAGGGGGAGCCACCTTAGATGACAGAGCGACGAAGGGGGAGCTTCGGACTTCAAAAGTGATATGGTAAGTGAGGTATGTTTTCAACCTCCTAATCAACATTATTTTGGAATAAAAGTCATGTTAATATCCATTTGTAAATTAAAAAATAAAAATAAAGATTTGAAAAAATAATTATCTTTTTCTTGCCCAATAGAAATGTTTGATAAAATAAAATTTGATCATGAAAATTTGAAAAATCAACTTGAAAATTTGAAAAACAATTATTCATGTTCAAAATGTTTACAAAATTTAAAAATCAAATATTATGAAAAACTCAACTGGTATTTCAGATATCATAGGGGTCAAATTGCAAAAATACCCAGATCAGATATTCCATCTAAATTTTTGATAAACCCTGTTGGTAATAATTTATATTGGATTCCAAAAACTATTTTAAACTGTTGATTTTTTTATGCATTATCTTATGTTTTTTTTAACTATTTTGAAAAATTAGTTTAAAGTTTTTCGGGTTTTATCGATTCATGATTTTTTTAAAAAAATGATTTTAAACTTTGACATTTTTTCCCTTAATTGTTTATGTTTTTTTGATGTGCTCAAACGGGGAGAAGTAGTGTTAAGTTAAGGGGTAGACTCTAAATTTCTCTAAATTTTATTTAGAACATACACTGTTGCACAATTATGCATGTTCTTTTATTTTGTTTATCCTAACATAACTCGGGTTGATGCACATCAAAAAGGGAGAGATTGTAAGTACCCCTAGTTGGTTTTGATGTGATCAACCGATTTAAGTTAGGTCCTGGTGTGTTTAATCCTTGTGTCTAAGTGTATAGGAACTTAGGACCGCAGGAAGTCGAGCAGAAGACGCAGCGGTTGAGAAGGATGGCTGGGAAAGGGAGTCGACGGGCTCGGTGCATCCGAGGGACGCGGAGTTCTGCGGAAGAGTACGCCGGTGGAATAACATCACGTATAAAATGATACCTCACATCAATGTGCTTTGCCCTCTCATGAAACATCTGATCCTTCGTGAGGAAAATGACACTCTGACTATCACAAAAGACTGTAATAATCTGTAAGTCTTCGTTAAGCTCACTGTAGAATCATTTCAACTAGATAGCATTCTTACAATCTTCTGTAATAGTCATATATTTAGCCTCTGTAGTGGACAATGCAATTGTATTCTACAAAGTAGCTTTCCAACTGATAGCACAACCATCAACAGTGAACACGTACCCTGTAAGTGATCTTCTTTTATCAATGTCACCTTGTGATGACAACATCATCTATTACTGTGGATCCCTGCAGAACATATAAATTGGCGGTTCTCCTTAGTCCCTTTATCACAACAAGAGACCCTTTACTGACCTTCACAGCTCCACCTTCACCAGTGTACTTGTACCCTTTAAAATCAAGAATACTCAAAGAGATCATATTTCTCTTCAAATCAGGGACGTGCCTCACATTACCAAGCGCCCGAATGACACCATCAAACATCTTAATTCTGAACGTACCAATACTAGCAATTCTGCAGGATGCATTATTGCCCATCCAAACGGCACCACTCGAAACCATTTCATATGTTGAAAACCAGTCCTGATTGGGACACATATGAAACGTATAGCCAGAATCAAGAATCCATTCCTCACTCTGCTTTAAATCAGCATTAGATGCAACGAGAAGTTCACCATCATTGTAATTTTCGGCAACATCAGCCTCACCAGACTTCTCTGATTGTTTTCCCTCGAATTTTCACTTGCCCTTTTATTCTTATTCTGCAGCTTGTAACATTGATTTGATGTGACCCTTCTTCTTGCAATAATTACAGATCTTATCGCTATTTTTAGATTTCGACTTGCCCCTGATATTACCATCAGAGTCTTTCTCCTGAGTCCTTCCTCGAATAATAAGACCCTCACCCTGAGCCTCAGATCCTTCGACAAGCTGTTTCATTTTCTCTTTTGAAAATAATGATTCATAAACTTCATTCAAAGTAAAAGTATCACGACTATATAAAATAGTATCTCTAAAAGTCGTATATAACGAGGGTAAAGAACACAGTAAGATCAATGCTAAATCTTCATTGTCATATTTGACCTCCAAAGCCTCTAGGTCAGAGACGATTTCCTTAAACACGGTCAAGTGATCCCTTAACGACGTACCTTCTGCTATGCGATGAGAATACAAACGTTGTTTCAGACCCAGTTTGCTCGTAAGACTTTTTCTCATGCACAACTGCTCCAGTTTTAGCTATAGTGCAACAACGGATTTCTTTTTCAAAATATCCTGTAAAATCTCATTCGATAGGTGAAGGTAGATCTGAGATAGGACTTTTTGATCCTTACGTTTCTTTTCCTCCTTTGTCCATGTCGAGGGTATGTTGTCTATCCCAAACAGTGCGTCGTCCAAGTCTAGATGCGCTAGCACCGCTCGCATCTTAACTTGCCACAACGTAAACCTGGTGTTGCGATCCAAAAGCAGAATATCATACTTCATGCTTGCCGTTGTCATTAATCCCGATTGAAATCTTCAAAACCAACCTGGCTCTGATACCACTTGAAACGAGATTAACACAAAAAGCGACAACAAGAACAATAGAGAACACACAAGATTTACGTGGAAAACCCTTGACGGGAAAAAAACCATGAGCAGAGGAGGAAAAATCACTATGAACGGTGGAATACAAAGTCGGCGGCTCTGATAAAGTAAAGAGAAGTAGAGAGAAAAGAGAGGTAGAGAGAAAGAAAGAAGAGGTAACAAATTAACTTTCTTGATTGATAAAACTTGTCCATGAGATACACAATTTATAGAGACCTTAGGATACTTAGTCAAATGAAAATGAAAAATTAATAACGAAACTGTTAATTAACAGATTTATAAGAATCTGTTAATTAACATATTAATAAGAAAAATATCTAATAATAAATTAATGGATTAAACTAAATTCGGGTCAGCAAACTCTAACACAAGAAGACTTTCTTAGCCGTTTGCGACTATTGACTTTGGATAAAGCCTCGGGCCACGTGTCAGGCACCCAAGACCTCTCGGGTGCCCAATATCTGCCACATCAGCAAACAGATATATTTCTCCGGGACTATAAATAGACCCCTAAAGCTCAGTTTGTTTCATTCATTGCATTCCAAGCATTAATTAGCAAACAAATTTAGAATAGTTTCTTTTCCTTTTTCTGAGCGTTCCACATATAAGAGGCTTCTTCGCCAAAAGGAGATATATTCAGGAGAATCGAGCTATATTCATCCTTGGATTAACTACCTCCCCGGTTGTAAACCAAATAAATCCTATTGCATCTTTCTTTTAGTTTGCTGTATTTATTTTATGTTTATTATTTCTGCTTGGACTAACAAATATCTTTGTCAAAGTTAGACAAAAGATTTCTTATATTTTTTTCAGGGGCAATTCACCCCCCCCCTCTTGCTAGTCGACCACGATCCAACAGTGACTTCGGTCACGTCCTCTTCTCCTCCTTGTTCTAAAAGTAACTGGTTTAGGATGAGAATTGATTACAGGATCGCTTGATTGAACCTCCATGCCTAGATTTTCTATTATTTCGAGTAATTCTTTCACCTTTTCATTGAGGTGTATGTTCTCCAATATTAGCTCCTTGATTTAGTTTGCTTGAATGATGTAGTTATGACATTCCAATGGACTTTGGCATCCAACTTCTGTGACATCAAATTGTGATGTCTCCATTGGATGTGGAATATCATCAATGAAATCAATATTCATAACCAATGCATTTTCATATTGGGTAGGAATTAGTTCAACCATAACATGTCAAATTATAAAAACAAATCTTAAAAATTGTATATTAACCTAAGTTAGGGGGAACTTTTCAATATTTACCTCTTCAGGTGAGACTCGGTCAAACAAGACCCTTACCTTACTAATATATAAAGAAATATTCCTCCACTTGTTTATTCGCACTCCTTGAATATTGTATGATTTTTGAATTGGAACATGCTCCAAAAATCATGTTGATTCATCATAAAAAGTATTAAATATTCAAAAAAAAAAGTCCACAAAATATTTGGGATGCAATATAACATAAAAAAAATAAACTCACAACCACAAGACTAACAAATCCCTTTAGGTAAGGGAGTGTGGTGTTAGAGTCATATATCTGAGTTCATAAAAATATGCCCCCAATATTAGATAATTATGAAGCCATAAATTGAAGGATAACTTCAACCCAATTGAATCTACCAAGATTGCGAAAATCATTTACTAAATCCATCAAAACCTAAAAGAATCTTATATGTACTAGAAGAAAATAAGACATAAATAAATATATATATAATATAAAATTTGTAAAATAATAAAATATCATCATCTATTACAATACTATGGGAATAAAATTTAAGCAATCCCTCAATTCTTGATTTGATAAGTTCTTTGTTTTTTAGAAGAAAGCACGAAAGAGGTCGCCTGGTACTTTAGTTGAATTCATAGAAATTGAAACATCTCGACCTGCAACAAAGACACGTCTCTTCTAGTGAAGGAAACAGGTACACCTGAAAATATAAAATGATTAGTTATCTTCTATTATGTATTTGCTGCTAACCAAAATGAAAAAGCATTAAGTTTCTCTAACTATTTGATTTTACTATAGTACTTACTACTTCTTGCTTAAATTTCATAATTATAAGTTGTACCTGAGAATATAAATGTATGAGATGTTGATCTTAATTTTGAAATATATTGACCAATATAATCATGGATATATTGGATATCTTATATGTTTAAGAAAATACTAAAGGGGGACGGTTTGATCATCACTATATGTCGATTATATAAAATAACAGATCCATCATATCTTCCTTTCATTATGAATGCTCGAAAAAACCTATTAAGGTGATCTAACATACTGTTTCAATACAGTTCTACCTAACATCAACTAAGCCTATAATTTTTTAAAATTTAAATATTAAAAACCATATTCAAACCAGTGGAGGTCTTCCAAATTCAGATGAGCATTTTTTAAATAAATCTAACTGTAGTGTTGTTTTGACCATGTTAGGTCCTATGGGTTTTAAGGTGAATATGTCCATGATACATATCTTTGCAAATGATTGAAAAGCAGAGATCGAAACACCTACGACACCTTTTTGCACCATTCTAAAAATAGAGTATTGACGATAAACAAAACCCTAAACCCTTGACTTCAGACAGTTGATCTATGTGGATTTTGTCGGAAACCCTTGACGCCGCCTGAGAAGGACACATGAAGACATTTGTGGAGGCTTTCGGTGGGTGCCGACACCGATTAAACTAGAACGTCGAATTTTTGCAATGGAAGACTTATGAGAAGAGATTAAGTTTGCACACTGAGAGAGGAAGGGAGAAAAATATTGACATTGCATGTATCCGAACTATTATTTTTTTTTCAAATTAAAATCATTCAAAAGTGGCTTGGATGCCTTAGAAGATAGTGTTTGGCAAGGGGGTTGGTGGGAGGGGGTAGAATAGAAATTAAATATGTTATTTGATAAATTACAAAATATAGTACGTCTTTTAATCATTTTAGGAATTTGTCTTCTGGTCAATTCCTCATGAGTAAAAGATCATTTAAATCGAATTAATAACTAACCAAATTCAAAGATTTAATTTGATTAATTTAAAATTTCATTTTTTTTAAAAAAAATATTGAATTTTTTTAGTTTACGCGATTCGGTTTCAATTTTAACTTACTTTCTACTGCAAAATCAGGCTATAATGACAAAGGTTCAAAAAAGTGCTTCTGGCTCGAAGAATTATAAATAAATTAAAAGTTGGTAGCAAATTTGATGTTCTATTCAATATAATAATAATAATTACATTTTAAAAAATTATTATATAAACGTTCGAGTTATTAATATTAATAAACAAAAATTATAAATTATTTGTAAAATGTGAACAAATGTTATAGATTATATTCATCAATAAATTTCTTATTAAACTTACAAATAAATAAAAAAACTCTCAAAATGTACATTCAAACTATTAATATCAAGAGTAATGATTGGGACAGTGAATTTGAGACAGTTTGGTTCGGGTATAATTTGGTTCGGGTTCACCGTGCCCCCCAGGGTATAGTTTGGTTCGGGGCGGCGGCCGAAGGCCGCCGGTAGTGTCCGATCGACGATCGGACGTGTACACAATAATTACCACGTCATTTACTGTCTCATTCACTGTCTCAAATTCATTGTCCCTATCATCACTCTAATATCAAATTGAGAAGCTAAACAAGCTTAGGGTGCATTTGATTTTTTTTTCATTTTCTATTTTATTTTTCAAAAAATCATATTTTTTAATTTTTTAAAAATAATTTTATTTCATTTTTTAATTTTTTAAAAAATCTTATATCTTTTTCTAGAAAACAAGTCTGAAAAATACAAATCAAACATATTTTCTAGAAAATCATATTTTCTGTGAAAAATAAAAATATAAAATAAGCCTAACAAACGTAACCTTATAAATTTAAAAAAATTTTAAAATTCAACTAAACTCGAATTAAAAATTTAATAACATCTAAACAAAATAAAATCCGTCTTATAAAAAAAATCAAATCAAACTTAAATAATTATTCCGACAATTTAATTCATTTTAGATTTAACTTAATTTGACTCGATTATCTTATAAAATACTAGATTACCTTATTAAAAAAAATTGACTCGGTTTCATGGCCCTAGCTTTTAGTAGGATCTTAGATGTTCCATGGAAAGATAAAGCACCATTGTATCAGATAGCAAACATGCAAAACCAAGAACATCAAATGAAGAGCATAAGCCAAGCAAATAGGATGCTGATACAGAAGCATTGTTCACGCAAAGTGTCCTGCTTAAGAAAGTTTAAAGTCACACAGTTGACAAGGGAAAACTGACGATTTGTACATGTTTGCTTCAAAACTGAAGACTCTGAAGGCTGAACAGACGAGTCGGAAAGTAGAGGCATTCATGAATTCCCACTCGCAGTGGTTCCCTCCGGCTGCTCCTGCAAAAGTTGCCCACAAACCAACGTGAAGGGATGAGAAAAGCCATTGATGTCGAACTCGAAGATAATGGCCATTACCTGCGTTACTGAACGTTACTAGATGACATGATGGTTCTTATTCTGTCACAGGTGCAGGACAGAAGACTGTTCACTACGTCTATGGTTCCAGAAGGGATCTCGGAACCAGGAGACGAGTCGATAAATATCTGAAGCGCTACAGTAAGAAGAGAACCCCCACGTCCAGAGATCTCATCAGTCAGTATGGAAAATCCTGAAGGCAGGAGTGCAACAGAGTTGGGGTCCTCGCCACCAAGCACTGCATTGATCATGGCTGCCTCAACAGGAGAGTAGATAATGTATCTGCAAGTTGAGTCACTGCAGGTCTCTTGCAGTATCATCGTCGTGTTCCCCTCGTCAGGGAGCTAAATTGAATACCAACAGCTGTTGATCACGGCAGAAATATTGAAGCCAAAAGGAAAAAAAAAATGAAAATAGGCTTACTCCAACACCCAAAATGGAGACACAGTTGTCTTCTTCCTGGCTGCTCAAAATGGCCGCCGCTGCTTCATAGACCATGGCTCCACGCAGCAAAATGTCCCACTGCCTCACAGAAACAAAGCCAACAAGTGTGAGTTCATGGCTAAAGAACGAAAAGATGCATCCACATTGATCAGGTGAGCAACCACCTGGCTACGCGATGGCACACTGCGCAGGAAATCGAAAACTCTCTTTGGAGAGATTGGCAGCCAGATTGATGTGCTTGCACTGAGCACAGTGCCAGCAGGTCTCCCTGGATCTCCATTGTTCTTCCTGCTCCTGATCCTCACCTCGTTTGCTGCCGCACCAGTTACTTGCGCCCAGTGGTGGATCAGAGAGCCACTCACA
Organism: Boesenbergia rotunda; assembly: GCA_024364735.1. Lineage (NCBI taxonomy): Eukaryota > Viridiplantae > Streptophyta > Magnoliopsida > Zingiberales > Zingiberaceae > Boesenbergia > Boesenbergia rotunda. The sequence continues at coordinate 96,593 of JAGFNQ010004542.1, forward strand.
CCGCTGCAGAAGCTCATCACCATCCTCTCTGATAGATTTAGTATCCTTTGGGTCATCTCGACGTTCCCTAAGGAACAATCAATCAGCGGTGAAGTTTTAGTTTGCAGAACGGAGGAGGAGGAGGAGGAGCATCAGTACCGATATAAGCAGTGGAATTGGTGAGGCTCGATAATCTCTCGCACTGCCTTTCCATTCTCGCCAACCATCTATTTGCTCCGAAGGCAAGACCGGAGTTGACGATGGTCTTGTACAGCGCATGCACATCTCCATGATCCGCTTCGACATGCTCGACCCATACGACCTTCGAGCGACCGTCAGGCGTTTCCTGGATGATGCATCCGGAGGGCCTTCGCCGGAACTTGGCCATGAAGTCGTGCCGCACTTCGAAGGAAACGTCGACCACGGCCCAGCGAGCTCCCTCCAGCTGCTTGCACTGCCTCAGGAACAAGCTCTCCCTCGCCGGAACGAGGGGGCTCGGAACCTGCAGCTCGGCCGTCATCTGAGGAGCGCAAAGGTTTCAAATCGTCGGCGCAGAACAATCAATGGCAGCTGGCGAAGGTAAACCCTAAAGGTCAAAGCTTTACCAGTTGCAGAGCGCCATCGTGGCTTCCTGCTGCTCCGGTGGCGTACACCTTCACTGTAGCTGCTCCGGTGACGATGCCGGAGAAGAACGCGATCCATTTCTCCTGCACGCCATCGAAGCCCACAAAGATTAGACGTTGCGGTGGTGCATTCACACATTCCGCCGTCAAATTTTTGCCTACCACGTCCATGAACATGTCGACCAGTGCCTCGGCAGGCATGGCCACGATTGCAGTAGCCCGGGTGGCCTCCGTGGCCAGGTTCACATTCTTGGGTCCGAGACCATTTGCAAAAGCTCGGACATACTCGGGCTGGTTTAAGTCTTCAGTAAGCCCGTTGGCACGTCGAACCCACATCGGTTCGCCAAGCTGAGCCAGTGCGAGAAGCTCCGCCATGGTTAGCTCAGCCAAAGCAACCGCGGCCGGCTCCCCAAACTCGGGCACATTCTTTCTGTTTGAAGTTGAACCTAGTCTAGGATGGACTCCCGCTCCAGCTGTTGGTGGGTTTAGTTCTTGGAACGGAATCAGCTGAACCCCTGTTTGCTTTGCCACCATTGCAGTGACCCTTTCAATCTATCGTAAATGGGTATATCGTTTGTTTATAGTCGTAAACAGTTGGACATTCGATGTACATTTTTAATACAAGCAATTCATTCTTATATTACGATACCTGTTTGCGTAGACGACTGTTTTCGGCTAGTAGTTGTTGCTCGTCGATAGAGATCTCACCGAGTGAGGGCGGGCCGCCACAGTTGGGACAACAAGCACTGTTGAGTGCTTCCTTCAACTTCAAGTTGTCTGATAGGAGAAGATCATTCTCCTCCTTCAACCTTTGGTTTTCCTCTCGCTCGAATTGGTTCTACAAGAATTTAGTTATGGATCAAATAACTCATGATGATTTTTAATTGGGCCGAGCCACTTCTTGGTGCAATTGTGACAAAAGTAATTGTATGTTTGTTATTAGACTAGACACTAATTGAATCTAGATAAGGGATCGGTTATTGAGTATGGTTGAATCGACTAATTTAGTCAAGTATGATAACAATGCGATGAGCACCATCTTCTCACCATCATTTGTGTCCTCTTGTTTTGAAACCAAAACTTCACTTCCATTGGGTCTAATCCGAGTTCTTGCCCTAACTCCTTTCTTTGTTTGTCGTCCAGATGAGGGAATTCTTCGAAGAACCTAGAATAAAGGAGCATTGATATATCATGTTAATCTTGTCTATAGAGTACGTTGATATATACATTGGAAAAGACAAAGAGGCTTACGCCTCGAGTTGTTGGATTTGCTCAGTCGTATGTCGATAGTTGATTTTTCTTTTTCCATGGTTCTGAACAACTTGCTCAACATTGGATGTGGCGAGTGGGTTGGCATCAAGGACATTGGGGAAGTTATAGTCATCGTCCAGAATGCCACGGAACAATGGATCCGTCATTATTGACCCGTTTAGTATTCCATTTTGTTGTTGTTCTTGCTCATGTTCCTCAGTCATGTCGAATAATTGCGACTATAAATGCAAAACAAATAAAAGAGTAAATTCCTGATGAGAAAAGAAATTAAAAAAAAAGGGTGTGAATGACAAGGAAAAAGATTATAAACTTGTACAATTATGTATACACAAGTCTAAAGAAACCTAGTGAGCGAGCAAGAGAATGATGATTTTTTACTCATGAAATTGATTCAAGTAGTGTTAAAAAGAAAATTATAATAAATTAGGAGTGTAGTTGGCCAGGGGGGAACTATTAGTATAGAAGCGTACAAATTCCGAGTAAACACATAGTAAGAGGAACATGGGTCTATGTTTTTCTCTATATAAAATCAATCCAAACGACGAACGATCACCCATGATTGATTGAATCAGACCGATCAAACTAGGGCAATTAGAAAGAAGAAGCTCATTATGGTTCGACAAGACCACCAAATCAAGAGAAAAGTTCTTAATGAACAAAAGTAGTTACATCATTTATTTCTGATCTACAAGAAAGATCACAACTATCGAAAATCTTTCTCAAAGCTAAAAATGACAACAGAAATAGTTAAACAAATATGAGATTTACTATACTTGAATTAGGTCACAGATAAATCTATTTCTAAAGTTTTTTTTTCAAAAAAAAAAACATTATGACTAAAAAAGAGCCCTAACCTTTGCATCCATCCTTGGGAATTCGAGGCCACAGCTCTCCCTAAGAACCCTAATGGACTGTGCGTATATCCCTGTTTTATAAACAAAATGGGTACCCCAAACTTGGCAAGGCAAGTGCAACGCACTTGAAGAACATATATATGTATATATCTTTTCAAATGCGATAAGTGAGACAAAAGCTCACGCAAAGTCGACTCACAGAGGGTATATGCTATGACCTATACAAGGAGGGCAAAAGTGGATCGATAGTAGGATGTCGAATATATCTTTATACTTAGCATGGAAAAAAAGAAGCTCACCTGAGGAAATGCCAAAGTTGAGGAAGTGTTTCATTCAAGTAGAGCTCATGATTGGGGAAGATGACAAACTGTTTTTATCATTATTAATGGAGGAAGAAGTATGAATGCACGCATGCATTAATAGAAGCTCAAGCGAGTGAGCCGCATATAAGCTTAAGTCTTCTTCTTCTTCGACTCTTAATTGTATCTAGGGGAAGAAGGGAGAAGAAAGGAAGGGAGGAGGGTGGAAGAATGGGAAGAGAGGAGTTATTGCGAGGGTGAAGAGATGGTGGATTTGCATTTATTGTTGGGCTGGTGGAGCTACTTAGAAGGAAAAAGGAAGTAATGGAAAGCTTGTTTTGTGTGGTTTTATTTGAATTTGTCAACCGAGTCAAACGACAAGGAAAGGAAAGGAAAGTTAATTAGCACACAAGTTTTACTTGCTCATGGTTATAGTTTCAAATGCATATTGAGTTTTTGTTTTTTATCAACTTCTGATATCGAATCCGATCCTACTATTATTTGATGGAATAACATGAAAAAAAAAATCATCGCATTCTCCTTTATACATTGAAATCAATTTTCTTACTAAACTCAAAACTTACCTTCACCATAAAGTCGCAAGTCACGAAGTAAAATCTTATCTCTAATAGTAAAAGAAAAGGGTAAAAAAAAAAAAAAGAGGGCATGCATTTCTAGGTCCTAGCACATTAAAATCTCTATGAAAAAAAAATGAGAGTAATAGGTTAATAAAAGAATTTTAGTAAATCAATAATATTTCAGTAAATCATGGTAAAAAAGGCATCTTTCAAATGTTATTTAACCACATGGAATTGTTAAACAATAAATACAAGAACAACTCAAACCTTGAACGTTTATTCGGTTGGAAGGTTGGAAGGTGGCTTTTAAAGAAGAGGAATATGAAAATATATATATATTTTTCTGTTGTTGTTATTATTTGGAAGAAAGAGACGAAATCCTCAATCTGTTGTCACATGCCAAGTGTACATGAATTTATTGTTTGGGAAATGAACAACTTATCAGAATCTACAAAAAAAAAATACATAATGTAAACTATCTTTTATCATTCATTATATATATATATATAAATGAAGGGAAACCAAGTTGTTAGAGTCTAGCATTGAATACATATTCAATGAGGCCTGAACTCAAAGACCCCTCCATGTGCAGTAAACAGTGATGACTGAAACGAAGAAAAAAAATGCTGTTCGAATTTAAAAACTTCAATATATTTAATAGTAATTTAGTTTTCAATAAATTAATAAATTGAAGAAGATTGACAAGTATAAGCAGAATCAGCTTTCAACTTCAAGGGCTACCAAAGGAAGATGTACTATAATGTGACGCTCAATGCAGTGATGACTTTGTTCCACTCGGATTCACTTGAATGCTGATGCAGAAATGGAATCAGCAATAAAAATAAAATAAAATAAAATAAATTGAAGATGTGAAAGTAGGGAAGCAACCAACAGCAGTAATGACATATAGTTTTCATATTTTATCAAAATGGGAAAAAATTTATTGCTTCAGAGCCAATATTTAATGTAAAAATTTGGCTCTTACTCTGGAGTTAATATTTTGCCCTGCAATAACTTTACAGCAGTAATGACATATTGGAAGATATTGAAGCAAACTCCAGTGGTACCTGTAGCTTGGATCCATTCTTAATTATTTGACTATGTTGCACACTTTGTTCCTACCTCTTTGAAACTTTTTGACCCTCAAATTTGGAGTTGATGTTGCAGCGACCACGACAACGACAACCAAGTCTTATCCCACCCGATAGAATCAATTATATGAAATACAGCATCATTTATATTTAAATAAATTTTATCTTATCTTATTATTACTAATAAGTCTTCTTTGATTTTCTTTTTCCTCGTTTAATATGTATATTTGTCAGTCTCAAATCACTTGCCTGAAGCATTTATTTGTCTAACTACATGACCATATCATTTTAAACACGAAGTTTTTCATCAATAGATGAACCATCAACTCTCTGCTTTCATTTCTTATTGTCCATCCTCATAAGTTTGCATATGTCCTTTAACATCCACATCTCTGTGACTTTCATGTTATGCGACTCTAGTGAATTCATTTCAGTAGAGGGTCTTGGGATTGATTCATCATTTGATGAGTCTAGTAGCCCTATGTTGCCTTGATTTGTTTTGATTGATGTCTCCCTAATTCAAACACTGATATTAGCAAACTCTAGGAAACAATGAATGTAAGATACAATTCAAGATACTGAAACATGAATACCATATAAGTTATTTCCTGATAAATTTGGACAAACTTCATATACAGTCTATGTGGGCTTTCAGTATGACAATGTGAGTTTTGATCGTTTAACCTCTCAAAGTTTGGAGCCATTATAGAATGAGTTATTCAGTAAGATCATCAACATTAACTTTGTCAAAGTTAAAACACTTGTCAAGAACTCTTAACTATGATGTTTCTGTAATTTTTCTTCACTAAGCCACTCGTTTCTCTTTGTTAATCATACATCAACAGTTTAGTATTTACATTTTCGAGATCCTTGGTTCAACATCATTAGACAGTGAGATGCAATGCAGTAATTATACAATCAAAACTATAATCATCTATGAAAGGCAAAACATTGACATCATAAATTAAATCATAGCAACTCTTGAAGAAACTCACATGTTTGACAATGGAAATCATGTTTAATTTGTGAGTTATTTGAACTACAATAAAACTCATAATACAAGAACTCACATGGACTTTGTTTTGGAGAAAAAACTAAAAGAAACTATCTTGTATAGAGCATCCTCACTAGTGAACAAAAATTTGATGTTGTATGGTCAAAACAAGTTCGAAGTTAATGATTGATTGTACAGAACATGCTCACTTCATTTCAACTATTAACTTAAAACTAATCTTCTTGACAAACGGAAGATCTCATCATGTTACTAAAACCATAAGATGGAAGAACGTGCAATCCTGCAGGACATGAGATGAACACGTCAGATAGAAATAGTGTGTTTGTTTCAAACCCAATAAGATTTATAAAGAAGACAGAGACACATGGCAGACCAGACAATGGAAAGAAGCTTTCAAAGGGAAAAAAAAGAGACAAGATTTAAAGAAAAGAAACAATGCAATCAAACAGAAGAAAACTTATGTTAGTATGAAGAGCACAACTCCCTAATTGACATCTCATCTGCTTTTCAGAAATACCAAAATCACGTGGGGACTCTCGCCACGTGTCTCCGTCCTGCGATTTACCCTCGTTGACCGGTGGGGACTCTCGTTGAAGGCTGTGGGGCAGGGCCGGTCAGCCAAGCGGATTAGTCGGGCGTAAGCCTGGATACCCCTTGTAAATAAAAAAAAAACAAAATCAATTTAGAGATAATAAAGATAAAATAATTGTTAATTGTTGTGTAAACAACCTTTTTGGATTTTAGCCTCTTTACCATGATCAGTCACATTTCTATTTTTATTTATATTTTTAAACTTAAAACCCCACCTAACAAGAGTCACCCAGGACACGACCTGTGCCCGGCACAACACAGGACAGAGGATCCTTTTGATCATGTTGGGCCTGGGGTTTGGCATCCTGAGCTGTGTAAGCTCCAATTTTTGCCTTTTATCTTCTCTATCATATAACAAATTACGAAGGAATCACGAAGACATACTGATCTGCCTTGAAATATATGAAAATAACAAGATCTTCGATACTTCATTACTAGGAATCATTTACAATTTGTGCTTTCTAAAAAACCTCAAGTCCTAGAACAATGCTTCTTTCCTTGGCTACTATAGGCATATAGAGTGTATCATTCAGCACAAGTGTTCCTTTTAAAGTTTAATATCATTGGCTTATTTGTCCACATATTGTATATGTGCAATGCAGTGGTAAGATTGATGCCGCTTGTATGCACTTTCAAAAATAAATAAAACTGTTTGCCTACAGATTCATAGTACCAATTACAAGAGTACTGCCATCTTAAGAGTGATTATCGGAAAGTAAACTAAATTATTATCAATTCTGGTTATTGCATAATACCTTATTTCAAACATAATAGTAGATAAAAGCAAGAAACTCTATCATCTTTCTTAATTTAAAACCATTTTGTGCTTAAATTTCTATCCATGCTCAAGAAGCCGATATGATTTAAACCCTTTTATAGGAAAGGTGCCCTAACTTATGCTTTAAACTCCCTTTTTTTTGGAAAGGTGTTCCAAATTGCAATACTGCCCAACTTGTTAGAAGCCATGGTAACATCAAGACCTCTCTCCCATTGCATTGAATCATTCCATTTTCTCATTTCTCTATTTTTCATAAATTGCCCTAGAACTTAAACACCATTTAGTGTCGTTAGAAGTTGAAAAAATTGAAAAAGAAAAACTAGCATAATTTCCCAAAGGGGGCATTGACATATCCCTGATTATATGATTATCTCTCTCCCTTTCTTCAAATCATTTTGATGGTCCCAATTTACTCATTTTAGACAAAATATTATACTCTAGATTCTGTAGGAATGAAATGTATAGCCAATATTCAATTGAAATGGCCTATCAATGTGTTTTAGCAAAAACACATTTTGATGCCCAAGAAACAACAATTTTAGTAAAAAATTAAATAAAAAACAAAAATTTCTAAAGATCGTAGGTGGTGTATTAGATGTTGAGAAAATTATCCTAAACTCCCTGCATGCAAACTCAACTTTCTCCTAAGTCCCTGCGTCAGAAAAAATTTATTTTCACTCTCTACATGCAATGTTTCATGTATTTCAACTATAGATTTACCGAATTACCCCTCAATTTTTTTTAGGTACAAAAAATCTAAAATCAAGTATAATTATTTCTAAATTCAGCATCATTTAACAAAAATTCATTATATTTTATATCAAATTGAGTATGACCTAATTAATTCATTCTAAGCTAATCAATTTGTATGAACTCCTAATCAATTGGTCCGATGGAAAAAGGATTGTGCTCAATTTTATAGAACATATACTAAATTCTAATTGAAATATATTGAATTTAGGAAGAATTATACTTATTTTTGGACTTTTTATATGTATAAAAAGTGTGGTACTTAATTTGATTGAAAATATACTAGATTTTAATTATATGATACTGAATTTAGGAGGAACTATACCTCATTTTGGATTTTTTGTATCTAAAAATAATAAGGGCAATTAGGTATGAACTCCTAATCAATTGGTCCGGTGGAAAAAAGAATTGTGCTCAATTTGATAGAGCATATACTAAATTCTAATTGAAATTATATACTGAATTTAGGAAGAATTATACTTATTCCTACACTTTTTATACGTATAAATTCCTGGACTTTTTATACGTATAAAAAGTGTGATACTTAATTTGATAGAAAATATACTAGATTTTAATTATATAATACTGAATTTAGGAGGAACTATATCTCATTTTAAACTTTTTGTACCTAAATATAATAAGGGCAATTAGGTATGAACTCCTAATCAATTGGTCCGATGGAAAAAGAATTATGCTCAATTTGATAGAACATATACTAAATTCTAATTGAAATATACTGAATTTAGGAAGAATTATACTTCTTCCAGGAATTTTTATACGTATAAAAAGTGTGGTACTTAATTTGATAGAAAATATACTAGATTTTAATTATATGATACTGAATTTAGGAGGAACTATACCTCATTTTGGACTTTTTGTACCTAAAAATAATAAGGGCAATTAGGTAAAATAATATTTATAAGGGAGCTGAAGCAAATGAAACTTTGCATGTAGGGAGTGAAAATGAACTTTTTCTATATAGGGACTGAGGATAAAGTTTAAGATTTAATTAGGGATTTAAAAGCAATTTACAATTAGGTGTTTTTGAGTTGAAAATGACTATCAAGGTGACTTTGAAATGTCCTTTTCAATTCAATAGATTCTTTTTGCATCCAAGCCCAATTTGAACACTCCATCATAGACTCTGGGAAGCCTATAATTTTTTTTTTGTTTGGTGCCAAAGTAACTTTCTTAGGTCATTAAACTATTTGGACCAAAGCATCATGATGACCCAATTCAAGTAAAAAATGATCCTTTTCAACTCAAAAACACCCTTAACAATCCACCAGAGATAGTCATCGATATATGTTTTTAGGCAATCAACTTACTTTTGGCCATTGAGACATCCAAAAGCAAATTAAAAATCAGGAAAAGAAGAAAATGGCAAAAAAGAGGAGGAATATCAAGAGTCATTCGAGCAGGGAATGGGCTGAGGATGTGGACACAAATGATGAAGTGACAGGCCTTGCAACCAATGAAGAAGACAGTTCTTGCCATGTAGACATGCCAACTCATGTGGAGGTGGAAGAATCACTTGATGAGGTGGAAGGAAGCCATGAATCTGCTGGGGGGGGGGGATGCTGAGCCATGCAACAACAGAGAACAAACTGATCAAAACAAGGAGGGTGATTTTTTGGCCAAGGAGGGTGGCTCATCGGAAAAGGATGGAGGAGATCAAGAGGAAGGAAATGATGCGCCGGTGGTTGATGAAGGGGCAGGCACTCAAAGGGCAAATGAAATCAAGCAAAAGAAGACTTGGGCAAGCCTCTTCAAAGACAATAGAAAGACAAAACATGGATAACATGGAAGATACTTTGGGATTTTGTCTTGTTGGATGTTTTATGGGGCAGCGACAGGACAAGAATGGAATTAGTTGGATGGCCAACCGATGGAGAGTTCTGTACAAGTTCTTTATGCATAAGAGTGGATGGATTATCTTCCAATTCGAAACAGAGCAAGATATGAACAGCGTGTTGAAGAAGGGACCATACTTTGTGTATAAGATCCCCATTTTCCTCAAAGTCATGCCACAATGTTTCTTATTCGATGAAGATTGTAGGCTAGTGTCGGCTTGGATTCAAGTGCATGGATTGCCTCCAGACTGTTGGTCGCAAAAAGTCTTGAGTATGGTGGGATCGGAGGTTGGAAAACCACTCTATACCGATAAGTCGACACGCACAAGGGAAAGGTTGGAGTATGCAAGGCTTATGGTGGAGATTTCGACTTTCGGTGAAAGAGTCATAGAAGTGCCAATTACACTACTACGGGAGCACAAACCAACCTAAAGATTGTCTATGAGATGCTACTGGATTTCTGTGACGTTTGTAAGAAAATTGGGCACAAAAATAGGCACTGTGGAGGGATTGATCGAAATGGACAGCAACATCAAAGGAATGCAAGAAGCCGACCAAGGGAGTACAATGCAAGGGTAAGATCCTAATCTACTCGAGGACGCGGAAGAACAAGAGGTAACACACGTACAAGGAGATAATGACAACCTAGGCAACAACAACAACAAACGCCAAATGACCAACAACAGCAAGATCAAACACAAATGCTGAATGAAGAGCATGACCGTGCGCAACAAAGTGGACAGCAAGAAGTGCCGAATGAAACAGCTCAAGTTGATCAAAATTCCACGGCAATGGTCCTTCATAGTCCAATTCCTATAGAGGAGGATTGTACGGGGATGTTTGGCCAAGAGGATGGGGGAGTTCCAAGCACTACTATCCCAAATTCACATCAAAATGCGGCTCCAGAGGTGTTAAAGGAGAAGGGTACAACAGCTAGGGGTGAGGGCTCTCCTCCTTTGGGAGGGTCTTCTTTCCATCAAGGTGAGACTTCTATTCCAAACTTCCAATATTACAATAGAAGGGGAAAGAAAAATACAAGGACTACACGGGTGTAAGCAGCCCGCAATGGTGGACAATGAAGATTGCATCCTGGAATATCTGGGGCTTCCATCAGCCCCTAAAACATGGGGGTGTCCAACACCTCCTAAGGAGCAAAGACATTCAAGTACTAGCATTATTGGAGACAAAGCTTAAAGAAGACGATATTGAACCTATCATGCAAAGAAGGTTCCAAGGTATGAAGTGTGTGCATAATTTTGATATTTCTAATCATGGACGGATCTTGCTTCTTTGGGATGAGCAGCGGGCTGATGTGGATATTATAAGCAAGACGGAGCAATGCATTCATACATATGTTCGATGTCGAGTTTCCAGCCGGGGTTTCTATGTTACTTTCATATATGGGTTTCACTTAGTATCCAACAGAAGACAATTATGGGAGTATCTCTTGGAGCGAGGGGGACTTATTTTAGGACCATGGATGGTTATGGGGATTTTAACTCAATATTGTCAATTCATGAGAAACAAGGTGGCAATCCGGTCACAAATTATGAGATGAGGGACCTTCAAAGATTTGCCCATGGATGTGGAATGGTGGACCTACGATCTATAGGTTGTAGATTCACTTGGTCTAAAGGTGATAGTGTTGCTTCCAAGTTGGATAGAGCAATGGTGAACTCAAAGTGGCTTTTGGAGGATTTTGATGCTTATTCAGAATTTTCGGCCCCGAGATGTCTCTCCGATCATTCTTGCAACACGGTTCACATCCTAGACAAGGAGCGACCAGCAAAGCCTTTCAAGTTTTTGAATATGTGGACTCTACACCAAGACTACAAGAGGCTAGTGGAACACTCATGGGCTACCCCGGTGCAAGGAAATGCGCAATTTCGCCTCAAAACCAAAATGTTCAGATTGAAGACTATTTTGAGGGAGCTGAACAAGAAGGGTTTTGGGCACATTTCGGAGAAGGCAAAGAGGGCAAATGTGGAGTTAGAGGAGGCACAACAAGGCATACTATCGGGTGACTCCATATCCGCAAATTATAGTGACATAAGGAGGCGTGCAATTCTCCTATCAAAGGCGGAGAAGATGTACTATCAACAAAGAGCAAAGAACACTTATTTGAGGAGCTCGGACAAATGCACAAAGTTCTTTCATGATGTGGTCAAAAGGAATAACAAGAGGAATGCGATTATTGTACTTACAAAAAGGAACGGTGAAAGAACAACAAGTATCAAGGAGGTAGCGGAGGAGTTTCTTGATCACTTTCATGGTATTCTTGGGCAACCGGAGATTTGTTCCCCCTTGGATGGTCTGCCCTCTCGGGGAGAAAGCTCAATAATGCACAAAAAGACTCCCTCATTCAACCGGTTGGGATGGAGGACATCAAAAATACATTATATGATATTGGGAGTGAAAAAGCCCCGGTTCTGGATGGTTTTGGAGCTAAGTTTTTCACTTCCTCATGGGATATTGTGGGAGAGGATTTTGGGGCTGTGGTACAAGAATTCTTTGGGACAGGTAACCTTTTGAAACAATGGAATCATTCTCTAATATATCTTGTGCCAAGAAGTGATCATGCAGATAGTGTTTCGGATTACCGCCCCATCTCTTGTTACAATACTTTCTATAAGGTCATTGCAAAGATATTGGCAACAAGGCTCTCTATGGTGATGGGTTTCTTGATCGATCCGGCACAAGCGGCTTTTGTCCAAAGAAGGAGCATTGGGGACAACATTTTCCTTACCCAAGACCTACTAAGGAAGTATGCCCGCAAGAGGATTTCTTCAAGATGTATGGCCAAGGTGGACTTAAAGAAGGCTTTCGATATGCTCAATTGGGATTTTCTTATGGAGGCACTTGTTGATTTTGGTTTTCCCCAACAGTTTTATGCTTGGATTAAACAATGTGTGATAACAACGACATATTCTATATGCCTAAATGGAGGTGTTTATGGCTTCTTTGGTGGAAGAAGGGGACTAAGACAAGGTGATCCACTCTCACCACTTCTTTTTGGCTTATGTGTGGAGGTCTTATCAAGGAGAATCAAGGATATATCTATGTCACCATCCTTCCATTTTCATCCAAGATGCAAAGAGGTGGGCATCACACACCTCATATATGCGGATGATCTTATGTTATTTGCTAGAGCGGATTCTTCCTCTTTAAGGCTGCTTGCGGGCTGTTTGGAGGGGTTTGGAAATGAGGCGGGTTTAAGAGTAAATCCACTAAAATCACAGCTTTATATGGCGAGAGTTGATGGCAATACAAAGGCCGAATTGTTGGGAATCTTGGGTTTTCAAGAAGGGTCTTTTCCCTTTAGATACTTGGGTATTCCACTAGCGGCGGAAAAACTTCGAATTGCAAACTATGAGCCTCTTTTGGATGTGATTACAAGAAGGATGAGCAAGTGGCCGAAGCACTCTATATCGTATGTGGGAAGAATAGAGCTTGTCAAAACGGTTCTCTAAGGAATGGAATGCTATTGGTTTTCAATGCTCTCTATACCGGGTGGAGTAATAGACAAGATCAAGGCTATTTGTCGGCTATTTGTATGGTATTCAAAGTATCCTCCAATTGTTTGGGACACACTTTGTATGCCAAAGGAAAATGGGGGATTTGGACTTCGGAACTTACTTGCATGGAATGAAGCTTTGCTTGCTAAAGTCTTATGGGATGTTCAATCAAGAAGAGACACACTATGGGTCAAATGGGTGCATCATCATTATGTGAAGGGGCTGATTTTTGGGCATGGAATGCAAGGGCTACGGATTCACCCTTGATTAAAAGGTTGGTAGAAATTAAAGAGAAAATCAAGCATCTTTCAAATGGTGAAGAGGAGGCAAACATGAGAATGATGGATTGGTTCGTTATGGAAAAGAAGGGTGTTGGAAAAGCCTATGGTTTCTTTCATGGTGCTAATCTAAAACCTCCATGGGTGGCAAACCTTTGGAGGTCGGAAATCATGCCAAAGCACTATTTTATTATGTGGCTCTTGATACATAGGAAACTTCGCATGGCGGATAGAATGTCATATGAGAATAACAAGACATGTCAGGTGTGTCGGCAAAAGGAGGAAACAATGGATCATCTCTTCTTTGAATGTCCTTTTGCTTGTGCGCTTTGGGGGAAGGTAAAACAGTGGCTTAACATCAATTTTAGCTTCAACAAAATGGAGGAGCTGCTGAATGGTATAAGAAGAAGATATAAAGGAGCTGGGAGGAAAGTCAAAGCACGATTTCTTGGCATATCAAGTGTCATATATCATGTATGGTCAGCCTGCAACAAGTGCAAGTTTGAGGGGGTGCCACCTAGCATTGATGGAGCCTTTAGGAAAGTGCAAATTCATGTTCATAGGTTTGTAGACCTAACCGGACATGGATACAGGAGCTGCTGTTCGGTGGAAGGAAGTTGCTACCCAATGAGTTCTAATGGGTATAGAGGGTCTTAGATACCTCTATTACACTCTTAGATGATGGTGCTTATGATGTACATGTTGATTGATGCTTTGCCCACTTGATTAGGGTTGTTTTGTGTTGTCTTTATGATGTAAATCTCATGGAGGTGGCTGTGATCCGAGGGTGAGTTGTGATGTGAAACTGTGGGATGTATGGGGGCCTAATGGGACAATGACCTCTTCTTTGGCCTGTGTTTTGACCCATGGATTGAGGCCTTAACCCATGAAGTGTGATTTATACATATGTACCTTTTCAAAAAAAAAATCAGGAAAAGAAAGCACTGACCTGATCTCACATCACCTCCAACTCTTGGGACAGAAAGTGCACTGACCTGATCTCACATCACCTCTGAGTGGAGATGCTCCTAAATTTGACGAGCAAATGAGTCATGAAGGCTACAACAGTCCAACGACCGTGTACAGGAACCCAATTGCAAAGCCCTTAGCTGCATCCCAGATCCTTGGCAAAAGAACATTTAGCGATTGGGGTTATTGCGATTGGACAAAACCATGGGCAGGTTATGGATGATGTTGTGCATCGTGCCGGATTCGCCAAAGAAGTACACGAAGAGGGCGAGGGGCATCCAGAGGTTTGGTAGTGAAAGAGAGTGCCGCTCTCCAGGATGCGGCGAATTAGGTAAGGAGTGGAGATGAGGATGGAAGAGAGGAGGAGAAGACAAACCGTAGGTGACAAGGAGCGGCCGAAGGATCGGGCCACTGAGGGAGATCCTAGCCTTGACTTCGAGGAATTCAGCCATGGACTCAGCTCCGCGGTATAATTCAGGTTGGTCCATGGGGATTGAATCGAGAAGCGAGAGACTGGAAGCCGGCACGAAGCGGACATGGGGAAGGCTGGACATGCCAACGAGGGAGAATGACTTTTGGGACTCCCCGAATACGATGGCACTGAAGAAAACGAGAGATGACGATGCGTCATCATCATGGTTGACAGCGGTGAAGGAGGAGGAGAGGACGGAGAAATTGGAGTGAAGATGGGGAAGGAGGAGCTCAGCCTTGGAACAACGTTGGTTGGCGTCGAAGCAGATGAGCGGTCCGGGGCGGGGCGGGGGGACGGAGATAAGGAAGCCGGAGACGAGGCGGTTGTCAAGGTGGATGATGCCAGAGAGAGACTGAGACCGAAGAAACTGCAACTCCGCTACCAGATCGGCGGCCGAGGTCCAGCGCTGGCCCAGCGGCAGAGGTAAAGAAGCTTGAGACAGGGCAGTCATCGTCACCATGGTTTTCGTTTTTCTTTTTAATAATTAAGTGTTTAAATTTCATCCCATTAATTTTAAAAATAAATGATCTTTCTTTTTTATTTGTCTAAATATACTTTATACATATTTAAAAATTATTTTTAAAATATTTATTTTATTTAAAATTTAAACTTTGATAATTTTTCTAACATTTTTTATTATTTTTATTTTTAATCACCAAGATAACTATTTCGAACTGACGAAATTTTAAAGTATAAATGAGTCTTGATGAATGATCAACGTCATGAATTTTTTAAACTCTCTAGATATAATGTGCCCTATAAAATATGAACCTTTGTACCACATCCATTAGACTCCATTTGGCATTTTACCAAAGGGTGTACGTAACTTTTCAAATTAACCAAAAGACGCAAGCTACTTTGATGTTTACTAAAAAATATACTTTTTTCAATACTGTTTTTATTTTACCTTTCTATCAAATATAACTTATATGCATGCAATTTTTTTTTCCTCTCTCGCTTATGCATGAAATCTATCTTCTCTTTCCTCCTTCCTTCAAATGGGGCGCGAACCCTAGACGTTGGGCTTCTAGACTGTCCACCGCGAGCGGTTCCCAATTTACCCTGGTGACTGGTAGAAAACTTTCGTGGGGCCGGACCGGTCACCCAGGTTCGTCTGCTACCTGCCCAACATTTTTTATCTTCTCTTTCCTCTCTTCTCTTTTCAATCCTCCCTCTTTTTCTTGTATTTTCTCTCTTTCCTCTTCTCTTTTATCTCTCTTTTAGATGGATGCATGCATAACATAGAAAAAATATCAGGTCCACGTTGGGTCTGATATTTTTCATATCAGACCCGTGTTGAGCCTGATATGAAAGTTGTTCGACTTTGATAGGACCGTTGTTGGCTGCGACAACGACGATGGCTGAGACGTCAACCAATTGGAGCTACAGGAGATCTTTTACCAACTTTGACAAGTGGCGCATCGATCCACCGATGTTATTTTTGTATTGTTCTTGAAGTTCTCTGTTTTTTAATTTTGACTCGAGTTTTTTTCGAAAACAAATTTTAGGAATTAAAACGAAAATAAAATGAAATAAAAATTTATCATCAAATGGTTAAAATGAGTTGAAACTTACGTACTTTTTAGATTTGGATTTGAATATTAATATTTAAATTAATTAAAATATTCTTTTATTAAATTATAATTAAAAGATCATATCAGACCCATATTGGGCCTGATATGTAATCGATATCAGGCACAACAGCTCTAATGTGTAATCTTCTTGATTCTTTCTTATTACATTTTAACACCTCGGAGTAGTCCAAATAAACAATGGATAGCAAATTTGAACTCCTTGTATCCTCAGAAATCCATAGGAACTGAAATTTTTACAATTGAAGCTCTCTAGGTCAAATCAGTAGATTTTAACCAAAACCCACTCATTGATCTAAAGAGCTCCGATTGCACAAATTTCAGTTCCCGTGGATTTTCGAGGTTACAAGGAGTTCAAATATGCTATCCATTATTTATTTGGATTTCTCTGAGATGTTAAAATATAATAACAAATAATAGAGAAACAAATCTAATATTGGGCTCATTGGCCTGATATGGATTACATATCATACCCAACGACCCCAATATATGATTTTTTTCTCGATTCTTCGTTATTACATTTTAACACCTCAAAGATGTCAAAATAAAAACTGGATAACATTTTTGAACTCCTTGTAACCTCAGAAATCCACGGAAACTAAAATTTTTGTAATCAGAGCTCTCTAGGTCAAATCAATGATTTTTGATCAAAACCCACTGATTTGACCTAGAGAGCTTCAATTGCAAAAATTTTAGTTTCCATGTATTTCTGAGGTTACAAGAAGTTTACATATGCTATCTATTATTTATTTCCTCCTCTCTGAGGTGTTAAAATTTAATAATAAAGAATAAAAAAAATCTAATATTGGGTCCATTAGGTCTAATATGAATCATATCAGGCCCAACGTGAGCCTGATATAATTCAAATCAGGCCCAATGAGCCCAATATTAGATTTTTTTTCGATTCTTCATTATTACATTTTAACACCTCGGAGAAGTCCAAATAAATAATGGATAGTATATTTGAACTCCTTGTAACCTCAGAAATCCAAAGGAACTGAAATTTTTGCAATAGAAGCTCTCTAGGTTAAATTAGTGGGTTTTGATCAAAATCCACTGATTTGACCTAGAGAGCTTCGATTTCACAAGTTTCAGTTCCCATGGATTTCTGAGGTTACAAGGAGTTCAAATATACTATCCATTATTTATTTAGACTTCTCCGAGATGTTAAAATATAATAAGGAAGAATCAAGAAAATCATACATTGGAGTCGTTGGGTCTGATATGATCTTTTAATTTTAATTTAATAAAAAAATATTTTAATAATTTAAATATTAATATTCAAATTTAAATCTAAAAAGCATGTAGATTTGAATTCATTTTAATCAATTGATGATAATTTTTTATTTTAATTTTATTTTTTATTTAATTCTTAAAATTTATTTTTGAAAAAAAACTCAAGTCAAAATGAAAAGCAGACAACTTCTTAAACAATGCAAAAATAATATCGATGGATCGATGCGCCACTGGACGAAGCTGGTCGGAGATCTCCCGTAACCCCTACTGATTGACGTCCCAACCGTCGTCACTATCACAGTCGACGATTGTCCTATCGAAGTCGAACAACATTCATATCAGGTTCACATTGGGTCTGATATGAAAATATCAGCTCCAATGCGGGTCTGATATAAAAATATTTGGCCCAACGTGGACTTGATATTTTTCTCATGTTATGCATGCATCCATCTAAAAGAGAGAAGAAAGAGAAGAGGAAAGAGAAAAAAAATGAATGAATAAGGAGGAATGAGAAAGAGGAGAGAAAAAAGAAGATAGGTTGCATGCATAAGAGAGAGAGGGGAAAGGAAAAAAGAGATTGTATGCATATATGTTATATTTGATAGAAGGATAAAATAGAAAGAGTATTAAAAAATATATACTTTTGGGTAAACATCAATGTAGCTTGCACCTTTTGATTAATTTAAAAAATTACGTGCGCCCTTTGGTAAAATGTTGAACTCCTTTGCTTTTATTTCATTGCCCATATAATCTATATGCCTCGAACATCTATCCCTCTTGTGGGAAAAATCAAAACTTGTTTGTCCATTCGTAGGGCGATAAATGAATTAAATTTTTATGAATAAATTTAATATTTGATTTGGTAAGAGATTATTTATGTTTATGCAATATATATCAAATCAATTAAATAAATAATCTTGAATAACTTATTAAAATTTTAAACTAAACTAACAAATTTGAATGTTAATGTGTTCAGCTTATTAATGTTCTAAAATAATGTCCATAAATAATATTTGTAAATAATGTTCACAAATTATATTCATCAATAAAAGCTCTTATCAGCATTCTAAATAATAAAAAAAAAATCAAATTGAACAAACAACTTTATATTATCAAGTTCAATAATCAATCAAGCAAACTTTTAATATAAAATTTTTAAACAATTAAATAAGCTTAATAATTGATAATTGGATAATATTTAAATGAACTAAGTTCCAATCAAATTTAAATAATCA
This sequence comes from Boesenbergia rotunda, assembly GCA_024364735.1. Taxonomy (NCBI): domain Eukaryota; kingdom Viridiplantae; phylum Streptophyta; class Magnoliopsida; order Zingiberales; family Zingiberaceae; genus Boesenbergia; species Boesenbergia rotunda. The sequence goes on from JAGFNQ010004542.1 coordinate 115,573, forward strand.
TTTCAATGATTTAATTTATTTTAGATACATCTTGACTTAGTTTAATTATTTGATCAAATAATTTTAAATACCATTAAATTAATTTGACTGGGCTCATTTACCCCTATCCATTCTAGGAGTAGTAATTAGATGTAGTACTCTTCTTCTTTCACACGGAAATCCAGAACCAAATCATCCAGACCAAATGTTGCAATGTTAATTGATTGCACAAAGGCTTCTCCATTGCAATCAACTCAAGGTTGCTCTATCCAGAACCCGTATCCATTCTATTGTTGCCTCTGGGGCTATAATTAGAACGATTAGTTGCCTTCTAAATACCCGTAATTCGATCCTTAATTATGAGAAATTTTATAAATTTTTTTCTCTAAATAGAACACGCAACTATAAAATGTTGTATTTTTAGATCGTTCGCGATGAACGCTTCTCAATTTACCTTAACAGTCAATGAAAAAGTTTTATAAAATTTAATCAATCGTTCCAGATTCAACATTATCATCCGTACTTATAATATTTTTTTTTTCAAGAATGCTCTATTGTTATTTTAATAATATAAGTATCTCAACTTCAACCAATTAATTTAATTTGATGATTTTTTTTCTAACTCATCTACTACTGTATAAATTATACACATTCAAAGATTGATATTTAAAATATTCACCCCTAATAAAAAATCATATTTTAATTCTCTTATTTATCTTTAAAAATATTTTATTACTATATTACAACCTCATCTACTACTATAAATTATACACATTCAAAGATGATCTTTAAAATATTCATCACTAATAAAATTTATATTTTAATTCTCTTATTTAATTTTAAAAATATTTTATTACTATATTACACCCGAGAGAACAAGGGAGTCTTATCCTGATACGCTCGTAGATGAACACTAAAAAGCTGCTGAATGTTTCAGTGATAGTCTAGCAGGATATTTTTCAGAATTACCAAGGATTTCTGCATTTATTTCTTCATGGCTGATGTGACGGAATCTTACTACTTTCACAAATTTCACGTGGCCAAAAATTATACAGAGTTATCCATCAAAATCAAGGTGGTCACACGTGATCAAAAAGAATCAGACTCCGCCTAGATGAAATTCGGTTTGAGAGAACCTATTCAGCACACTTGTTCTTAAAATTAAAACGGTAATTTACAAAAGGCGTATTCAAGAATTAAAAATGATAATTCATGTACCAGGATTTGTATATTACCAAGGGCGCATCCCTTTAAGTGAACTACCTATTATACCCTCCCGCCATAAATATCTTTTTCTATTCAGATTTTCGAGACATCTGAACCACTTTAGAAGTAAATTAATATTTTATGGTTCGGATGACATGGGAGTCGAATTTTTCTCCATTCTCTCTCAGCGCAACAACGTAAATGGTATTGTCGAAGTTGGAGGACATTGTACGTGCCCTAGCTGTGCTCATCCCCCGAATCCCTCCGCCCAACCAAAACCTAGGCAAGTATCGAAAGTGTTTGGGTATGATCCTGAGGCGACTTTAAGTGTTAAAGTTGAAGTCCAGACTGGTCAACATTATCGAAAGTAGGGGTTAGAGTTTCTGCAAGCTTGATTTTTATGATAATGGCAGGAAAAAGGTCTGTGGGTGATTCAACGTCTTCTTCCTTGGCATTATCCACCAAGGTATGTTAACGATAGGCTTAGGTCAGAACAACATAGTTTTTGAACATGTTTAAACTTATTTTTGCTGAATAAATTTGTGATGTATAAAAACTGTAGGGTTCAGATGACTTTGGTCAAAAATTACATTGGTGCAGTGTTTTAGGCCACTTTAAATAGTTTTTTGAAACATTTGAAATTTTAAATGATCGACACATTGCGAAGATCAAAGAGTCGTCATTCAGTTTTTTCTTGGACATACAAGAATTGTAGCATATCCGTGGAATTTTGGTTAATATATTTGAAAGTTGGGATTCAACCTCGCAAGTTTTTAAATTCTCAGGTAATAGTTTTAATTATGAATTGTAAAAAATATCTATAGTAAGATAAAACTTGGATATAGATGACCTTAAATGATTTAATTTTGATCAATTTAAATGATTTTATTTCAGGCCTACCGAGGGTCTGAAGTGATTTCACTTCAGGCCCTCGGTAGGCTTGAAATGAATAATTTCAGGCCCACGTTGGGCCTGAAAGGAATTCATTTCAGGCTCAATGTGGGCCTGACATGAATTCCTTTCAGGCCCAATGTGAAATAATTTGAAGCCTATATTCTTGATGATAACTAAATAAATTTAATTGTTTTAGGTGTACCGGTTGCATTCACCAGACGAGATGTTGTTGCTTTGTTACTGGGTATAGTGGACCGTGGTGTTTCGGTCCCTATTAATTCAACTAAAGCATCGGGTGACCTCTATCGTACTTACTTCTCAAAAGAAAAACAACCTACCAGAACAAGAATTGAGGAGTTACTTAAACATTATTCTAAAAGTGTTGAATCAGAGGATGATGTATTATTAGTTTGTAAATTATATATTTTGTATATATTTGTTTGTATTTTATTTTCGTCTAGTACATATAAGGTCCCTCTAGATCTTGTAGATATAGTAGATGATTATGACAATCTTGGTAGATTCAACTGAGTGGAAGCTACCCATAAATTTATGTCTCCACAATTACCTAAGATAGGGGACTTATTTTCAAATACTCAGGGAAACCAGAGCACCACCAACCTCCCTTACCTAAAGGGATTTGCTGGGCTTTTGACAGTGAGTAGAATTTTTTTGATAAATTTTATAATATTTTGATGTCATTAATGTATTTGGTTGGGAAACTTTGTGTAGGCATGGTTTTTGGAGCATGTACCCATTCAAAAACCATACAATGTTGAAGGACCCCGAATAAATAAGTGGAGGAATATTCCTTCGCATATTAGTAGGGTGAGGGGTCTTGTCGACCGAATCTCGTCTGAACAAATAATTATTCTAAACTGTGATCTATGTTAGTTTGATATAGAGGCAGTAACATTTTTGTACTTGGTAATTGATAAGTGATCGTTGAAATAATTCCTAACCTACATAAAAACACATAGTTTGAGAACCTTGATATCGGTGATGAAATTCCATGGGCAATGAAGACATCACAAGTGTTAGAACTTGGATGGCTAGAGAGGGGGGGGTGAATATTGCCAGACACCGAAACTTTCGCCCTATGCAAATTTTGCACTTAAACGTTTAGTAGCACAGCGGAAGCAAACAAAAACAGAGTATGCAGAGTTGAAACCCTAAGCTAAGAACAAGCACAAGAACGCAAACAAGAGGATTTAGAAGGTTCGGGGATAACTTGCCCCTACTCCTTGGCGTGCCCTTAAGGTGGGCGATCCCTTGATCGTCGGCAGATCAAACCCCGAAAAATCCGGATAGTAAGCAACCTCTTCTCGGTGGAGTAACCTCTCCACAGCGTTTCAACAGAGATAAAGTTTTAAGCACAATGAAACAAAAGAAGGATCTTACAGAGCACTTAGGACAGCAAGAACCCAAGCAAACTTCTCACCGAGCTCCACTTAGCACAGATCTCACGCAAGAACTCCCTTCTTCATGTCTTCTCGCTGATGGACTCGCCAAGCTTCCTGGTTCTTCTTCCAAATGCTCAAGTAACAGAGGTTGCTCGAGACAGTAGAGTAATTGCAGTTGCTTGCTCAAGATGATGGAACAACATATCGCACAAGTACAATGTGGAGAACTTCGTTGTTGAGACTTGTTTGCCACCCGACGCTTAAGACTCCTTCACTGATCCCAGGTCACAACCATCTCACTGCAGCCTCCAGCTGCTCACCTGCAACATCCAACCTACCACTCAGCTCTCCTGGACTCCCTGAGCTTCCCTCAGACTAGCTCCAGTCAGCAGCTCCAGCAGCACCAGCGCCCGTTGCAACCTGAGATGGAAAATGGACAAACTTGCTCCAAGGAAAGACTCCCATTGACCCTCCTTGAGTGTTTGAATCCATTTCTGTCACCTGCAACTTAATCTGATCATTAGCACAGCAAATCATACAGAGAATTATGTATCAGAGATTAAGCGTAGAGAAATCAGATATGTTCAGACGTGATCAGAGCGTCTGACAGTGCATTTTGAATTAAAGTGATCGGTCACCTGACCAATCAGAGAGCCTCCTGATCGGTCACCAGACCGATTAGAGTGGGTTCAGACCGATCAGGATCCATCCTGATCGGTCCCCAACGCTCAATCAGAAATCACGATTTCTCCGGGACCGATCACCAGACCGATCCCAGGTTGTGGATCGGTCACCAGACCGATCCACCCCTTTGCAGGGTGATTCCTCAGCTCCGTAGTCCAACCCTCCTGATCGGTCACCAGACCGATCAGGGCATGCTCAGACCGATCAGGCTCCGTCCTGATCGGTCATAGTGAGGAACTCGCGACACTTGATCGTTCACCAGAACGATCCGAACAGTGTTCCAGATCGGTCACCAGACCGATCAGGAGCAGATCAGTAAGGTTTCCAAAACATATTGGATGCTCCCTGATCGGTCACCGGACCGATCAGGACCAGAGCAACAGGGGAACTCAACTCACTGTGAGCTCCCTGATCAGTCACCAGACCGATCAGGAGCCGAGCAGTGAGTGAACTGCATACTCCCTGATCGGTCACGAGACCGATCAGGAGCCGAGCAGTAGGTTCCTAACCTCACTGTGTGTTCCCTGATCGATCACCAGATCGGTCAGTCATCGCTGGATCGGTCACTAGACTAATCCACGAGGGAATATCGTGCCAACTTCCCTGATCGATCACCAGACCGATCCAGACAAGGTCAAATCTCCTCTAAGTCACGAGAACAAGCCTCCGGCCCATCTCTGACTCGTGCCATGCCCAGCTTCACTCACTGGGACTTTCAACCTAGCCTTCCAAGCTAGGACCTGGCTTCACTCACCAGGGTTTCAGTCACCCGGCTTCACTCACCGGGACCCGACTTCACTCACTGGGATTTCATCCAACCTAGCCCTCCAGGCTAGGACCTGGCTTCACTCACCAGGGTTTCATCAACCTAGCCCTCCAGGCTAGGACCTGACCCTTCAAGTCAGGACCTTTTCACACCTCACCCTCCAGGTTAGGACTTTTCAATACCTAGCCCTCCAAGCTAGGACTTTTCACACCTAACCTCCACGTTAGGGCTTTTCAATACCTAGCCCTCCAAGCTAGGACTTTTTACACCTAACCCTCTAGGTTAGGACTTTTCCACACCTAACTCTCCAGGTTAGGATTTTTCCACACCTAACCCTCCAGGTTAGGATTTTCCCACAAGGTATGCCTAGTCCACGATCAGGATTTAATCCCAATCATAATCATCAACCTAAACTAAAATCGGTGTCAACACCAAAACAACAATCAGGGCCAGACTGCATCAACAACAAGGACATCACACAGAAGATGTAAGGCTATGTGGCGACTGCATTCTTAAAGATAACCGAATCAAGCAGCTAACAGAGGAGAATATATGATTGAATGAAAGGGTTAAGGAATTACTTTAAATTATTGAGAAAAAGGGCATGGAGGCTCAAGAAAGCTATCCTGTAGTCGTTCCTTATTCTGATCCAGTATCTTGTAGAACAAGGAGAGGACGTGACCGAACTAGGTATGATTACAAGGATACTCCAATTGACAGTCCAGTATGGCACCAGCTATTACCTATGGGGAAGTGGAGCAAGAAACAAGTATCAAATGCCATGGACATGGGAAAAAGGAAACTTACTGAGGAGGATATGGATGAAGCAAGAGAAACCATTCCTGTAATGGAAGTCATATCTGAAGAAGATATAGAGGATGAAAAAAGAAGGACTTCTGAACTATACAAAATGAGGCAACAAGACATTGATGTATGTGAGTTATTTGCATATAAATTACGTCAAATGTATTGAATATGGTCATTAAATAGTTTGGTCTAAATTTTATCGATGTAGTTTGTGAAGAAGCATTTTATGAATACGAAAAAGAAAAATCAAGATAAAGAAGTGACCTACCTGATAAATCAATTGGAGAACCTAAAGTAAGTTATGAAACATAGTTTAGTTAATATATTTGTTCTTTAATATATAATCTTATCAATTTACTTGGCAGGTTGGCAAATGAATTTATCTGGGAGGATGCACCCTTTGCTTTGAATTTGCATTCATTCTTACAAATCCTCAATGGAGACATTTTTACAAAAGGCGAGGTCATTGATGCTTTCTATAAAATTATATTCAGGGGGGCATCCACATGTGGTAGGCCATACAACAAGTCAATATATTGTTCAACCTTCTTCACAGTAAGTGATGTAAATTAGTATCAATTAATAGATTGTAGATGATCTAATAATATCATGTGGTTATTAATTATTTTGAGTATGAAAATTTTTAGGCTTCAATACGATCGTCAAGAAAGATTTCCCTGCAACAAGTGATGAAGACTGATATGATAGAACAAGGGTTTAGATATATTTTAATACCTTTGTGCAGTGATAATACTCACTTTCATTTGTTGGAGGTGGATACAGAAGCAATGACTTTCAATCATTTTAATTCTCTTGCTAGTGGCCATAAATTTAAGAATGATTTTGACTCAGCGGTGAGCAACCTAGCTTTATTCATATATATGTTCATCATTTGGTCTAAAATGTAATTGAAATTCAGGATATATTTTATAGGTAAAAGAACTTAAACAATATACTCGTGAGGAACTTATGGCTATTCATCCATATCTACAAAGTCATCATCCCTTGGACAAATAGCCCTCCATCAAACAAAGTCCCCAACAAAAACATAGGTAAGTAACTGAGGAAGAGTTTCAAAATTGTAAAAGTATGAAAGTATTTTATATATTTTATAACCCCACCTATTGAAATCAGAAATACTGTTTGTTATTTTTAGCGTGGGTTGTGTCTTCTTTGTGATGCAATACATCTGATGTCTCCTATACAATGAGAAGATGGATTTCAAACAAGGAGACATGACGAAAATGAAATTTGATCTGACAGTTAATATTATGAGGGACATGTATTGTAAAATAGGAGAATAACTCACTTGAAGTATTGTTGTAAAAAAAAATTCCTTTGCTGGTGAATGAGCTCCATTTGTATCGCAATTCTGTATTTTGTAGATGTTGTCATATGAATATAATTTATTTTCAAGAAAAACATAACAATTGTGTGATGTTGATTCCCATCCAGTTGCTGCAATGTTGTGTGTCAACTGATACGGTAAGATAAAATAACTCATAATGATTGGGAGTAAGTTTGCACACCAGAAATAACATCTCTTTGGTTAACTCTAACTACTGATATCGAGTATAGACATATTCAAGTATCGAAGGTCCATCAGTAGGTTTTGAAGGAATTAAAATTTGGTATGCAATATGTATTTAGTTAGTAAGAGGAATTATGTCTACCATAAATTTAATATACTTGTTTCAAAATTTAAAAATTGTCAGACTGTGTTGATAAAATTTAATAATTACATATAATGAGAGGATTTGGTCACATCATGTAGATAAATATAGAATATTATTCTATAAATCATTATTTTATTTAAGGGCCACTGTGGGCCTGAAATAACTTCAATTTAGGCCCACGGTGGGCCTGAAATCAAAAGATTTCAGGCCCACGTTGGGCCTGAAATCAACTCAATTCAGGCCCAGTGTGGGCTTGAATAACTTCATTTCAGACCCAACTTGGGCCTGAAATAAATTTATTTCAGGCCCAACGTGGTCCTGAAATCATTTGTTTTCAGGTCCTATGTTGGACACCTGAATTCAAGTGATGTCAGGCACACCGTGATGTTGGACACCTATGTAGCGACCCGCCTTCTTACTGTCTTTAGACGGATCGTTACTTTTCTCTACTTCTCAATCTTTTATACATGACTAAAGAAAATTGCGGAAATCTTATTTTTTTTTCTTTTAAATTCTGCTAATAATTATATTCTAACTTAAGCAATCATGTATAATAATACCATGCCATACTTTCTTCTCAATCCCATAGCTAATACCTGTTGAAAACAGCCTTACCCTTCTTAAACTGCCTGTACCAGTCGACTGGTGACGTGGCAGTCGACTGGTACGCCTGTAATCAGTTTTACAGGTTTCGACCCTTGCTTTCCAAGTCCACAATTCCTTCAATTTCGAGCCATATCAAACTACGACATCATTTCTATACTCTATATCAGTTTCCTAAACAATTTAGCCAATCAAACGAATCCATAAACTTGAATTTAGGACTTTTATGGAAGAAAATAAACTAAACAAGTTTATATAAACTTTAACAATAGAGTTTGTACCAATCTTGACTTCTATGAATTTATAACACCAAATACATGTTCTACGACCTTGCTAAAGCATTATGAAATGTGATTGCAACTTTTCTAAACATTTTTAAGCAATAAAACTCGATTCAAAAGGAAAATTGATACTATCTTGGCACAAACACCTTTTTCTCTAACAAAGTATCAATATTTCTAACTACTCACACTTTTACTCATCCAATGCAATCATGGGGATATATATGCTAAAGGAAATGACATGGAATCTTTACTCTAAGAAATTTAGCATATAAAACTATCCAAAACTCAAATACTCCATAATCTCCATAAAGCAAGAACTTGAAATTTGAATAAACTTAAACATTGCAATTCAAATAACTAAAATGTCTCGTCTCAAGGATCTCTCCATAATCAGCCACCACACACACTCTACTCAGCACCGCCTCGTCGTCTTCCTTCAGAATTGCTTGCCTTTACCTTTATCTGCAATAAGAGGAAATGCATCTATAAGCAAAAAGCTTAGTAAGTACTATCTAGCTCACAAAATCTCGAAATGTGCAAACATGCTTCTAGAACAATATGAAAATCATATGAGATACTAATATGCTTGAAAGGAAACTAAGAACATGTATAACTCAAAACATGCATACTCAAGCAATAATAAATCTCAATTTACTTTTCTCGGCTCAACTTGAAACTTTAGCTATTCTTTAACTTTTGAAAACTTTCTGAAAACTTTCGAAAACTTTGCTAAAGCATATACTTGAAAATACTAATCACTTGGATCCACTGAAGACGTAAGTACCATCTGATGCGCGTTCCCTAAAAGGTTGGGGTAGCGAGCCGCCAATCCTAATAGAGCAGACCTTGGTCTACCAGGGCCAAGACCTTGGAATTGGACACCTGGATTTCTTTAACGACGCCCTTGGACGCCGGGTACTGGCCTTAGAAAATAAAATAGCTTTTCTTACTTTTCTTTCTTATCTGTAAATGCCTTGGCATTTTCTGGAGCACCTTGCATGCTAAAATCCCTAAGTCTTGACTTTTGGGGATTTCTTAAGGCCTTGGCCTTTTCTTTTCTTATCTTTATCTTCTCTTTTCTTTTCTCATAGCTTTCTTAGACCCTAAACTCATATAGGGTACATGAATAAACTTATACATAAGCATACAACAATTAATGAACTAACATAACATGCAAAAACTTAAACAAAAAGGAAATAGCTCTTTTTAAAACTTTTAAAGGAAATTCTCGCGGAAAAACCGCCTCTTACTGCAGGTGAGCAGTACTTACATTGATATCTTGGACTTACAACCAAGATTAATGTCTAGAACTCGGAAGAAACTTGAGATCTCGGAGAATTCTTCACGTCTACGCGTTCCTCTCGTCGCGGGGATCCCGAATATAGAATTATCTCTTGGATAAGAGTCTTGGCCGGCCCTCCTTGGCCTTGATGTTGGTCGGCGTCACCCAAGAGAGGAGAGGGAGAGGGGTCGGCGGATGGTGAGGGTTTTGAGAGGAGAGAAATAAAATTTCTCTCTTTAACTATCTATTTATACTTAAGGCAGATTAAACTAACTATTCCTTAAATAACCTTCTCTCCGTCCCTTGTTGTGCTTGATACCCCCAGCCCGGCTGGCCGCGCGCTCCCTTGGTCTCGTGGTGGTCGCGGGTTCGAGCCACCCGCTGCACTTAATTGGTTTTTCTATTTTTGGCTTTTTCCTTTTTCTTTTTCTTTTTCCAAAAATACCAAACGGACTCGGAAAATTCCATAAAAATACTCTAAAAATTCCTAAAAATATCTAGAATATTTCTAAACCATTTCTAAATAATTCTAAGGACTTTAAGAACTAAAAATGGAAATTTTGGGGCGTTACAACCTAAAATATCTTCTCCAAGCTCATCCCTGTCTATTAATATAAGGTTTTCAAAAATCCAGATATGGTAGGTCTTTTGCTCAAAACCCACTGATATACCTAAACTACTACTATTCCATTGGTGACATAGAATCTTTAGATGTTTGGACCCCTAAAATATCATCTCCTAGCTCAACCTTATCTATTGATATAGGATTTTCAGAAATTCAGATATGGTAGGTCCATCAGTGAGTTTTGCTCAAAACCCACTGATATTCCTAAACTACTCCTATAGCCTTGGTGATACAGAATCATTAGGTGTTTCGACACCAAAAATATCATCTCCTAGCTCTACCCAGTCTATTGATATAGGGTTTTTAGAAATCCAGATATGGTAGGTCCATTAGTGGGTTTTGCTCAAAACCCACTGATATACCTAAATTATTCCTATTCTATTGGTTACATAGAATCTTTAGATGTTTGGACACCTAAAATATCTTCTCCTAGCTCAACCCTGTCTACTGATATAGGGTTTTCAGAAATCCAGATATGGTAAGTCCATCAGTGGGTTTTGCTCAAAACCCACTGATATACCTAAACTACTTCTATTGCATTGGTGATATAAAATCTTTAGCTATTTGGACACCTAAAATATCTTCTCCTAGCTCAACCCTGTCTATTGATATAGGATTTTCAGAAATCCAGATATGGTATGTCCATCAGTGGGGTTTTCTCAAAACCCACTGATAAACCTAAACTACTCCTATAGCCTTGGTGATATAGGATTATTAGGTGTTTCGACACCAAAAATATCATCTTCTAGCTCTACCCAGTCTATTGATATAGGGTTTTCAGAAATCCAGATATGGTAGGTCCATCAGTGGGTTTTGCTCAAAACCCACTGATATACCTAAACTACTCCTATTCCATTGGTGACATAGAATCTTTAGATGTTTAGACATCTAAAATATATTCTCTTAGCTCAACCCTGTCTACTGATATAGGGTTTTCAGAAATCCAGATATGGTAGGTCCATCAGTGGATTTTGCTCAAAACCCACTGATATACCTAAACTACTCCTATTCCATTGGTGACATAGAATCTTTAGATGTTTGGATACCTAAAATATCTTCTCCTAGCTCAACCCTGTCTATTGATATAGGATTTTCAGAAATCCAGATATGGTATGTCCATCAGTGGGGTTTTCTCAAAACTCACTGATAAACCTAAACTACTCCTATAGCCTTGGTGATACAGGATTATTAGGTGTTTCGACACCAAAAATATCATCTTCTAGCTCTACCCAATCTATTGATATAGGGTTTTCAGAAATCCAGATATGGTAGGTCCATCAGTGGGTTTTGCTCAAAACCCACTGATATACCTAAACTACTCCTATTCCATTGGTGACATAGAATCTTTAGATGTTTAGACATCTAAAATATATTCTCTTAGCTCAACCCTGTCTACTGATATAGGGTTTTCAGAAATCTAGATATGGTAGGTCCATCAGTGGGTTTTGCTCAAAACCCACTGATATACCTAAACTACTCCTATTCCATTGGTGACATAGAACTTTAGATGTTTGGACACCTAAAATATCTTCTCCTAGCTCTACCAACTGATATACCTAATTAAATAATAAATCATGATAATTAATTAATAATTTATTTTTATAAGATGGCAAAAAAAATTCATTCATTGGTGGGCCTAAAATCAGAGATATTCAGGCCCACTGTGTGCCTGAATAACTCTTATTTCAGGCCCAGTGTGGTTCATATATATGTAAATTTTAGAGCCTTAAAAATTAAATATAAATACATAATCAATAAAGTGCACATGATAAATCAGAAATATATATGATATATAACAAATTTAGTTTTATTTTTAGTTTTAGTGTCACGCCCCGAGAGGCCCGGCTCACTCGAAAATTGGGCAGCACCTCCCCTGTACGGCGGACAATCTGAAACTTTTATACATACGCCTGATAACCATTTTTGTCGCGTTACAGTTTCAAATACAATTTAAGTACCGAATTCCTCTAAACTAATGTAGCATAGAGTAACTCGAGTCGTCTCCCAACGAATGTAGTTGGTACATGATAATTCTCATGATCGTATGTTATTGCTTTTGGATTTTTGATATCAAACTGGGTTTTGGATTTGAGAGCTATGACTACAAAATGAATAGCAGAGCAAGTATGAAATCTAGTCTAATTAAGGAAAGACAGTGCAGGTAAGGAAATCTAATTTAGCCTGACTACAATTGCGGTAAAGAAAAGAACAACTAGAAATTAAGCATCAACAAAATTAAACATAGAACAAGACTATGACATTGAAGAAATCGAATCTAACCTAACTTAATTGCATGTAAATGCAAACATGAAATTTAAAGCAATAGGAAGAGCAACACAAAACAAGAGTTAATCAACTAAGAAACATCACAATTGAAATTAACTATTCTAAGAAACATTTAATCGAACACATGATAGACATGATTGAAATTTCTTCAAATAAGTACAAATTGAAATGGGGAAGGATCATCAAATGCAAACATTCACTCAATCAAACACATAGCAATTCAAACTATCACATAACAATAGAATATGAAATAATTGTTCTCAGGGGCATTCTATCAAACACAAATGGAGCATGATCTATATGGCTTAAAGTATGTGTCAATTGACATGGAAAAATTCCATCAATTACAAGTATTCAACTTCCAACACATAACAATTCAAGAAAATAAACAACAAGTTGCTGCCAATTGTGAAGAAGTTGAATTTGTTGTGAGGAACTGATAAGGAGTTGCTGTAAAAGAATCGTTGATCGCATGAAAACAAACACTACTGCCAGAATTGGAAATACTGAATGCTGGAAAATGAAATCTACTGGATGAAGAGCTGTGAAGTAGGGCTGTCGGATATTGCTATGAAGAAGTGAGCTGCTTGGAATTGAAGCTGCTAATGAAGAAAACTACTGGAGCTGCTGGAAATTCCTGTGAAGAAGTTGCGAAGAATGAAAACCATACACTGCCGAAAACAATTGCTGTGGATAAGATAAACAGATAAGCTATGAAGAACTGTGAAGAATTGGATTCAGAAAAGATGCTGGAACTGAAGAACTACTGAAATCAAATTGCTGTAAATGAAAACTAAGCTGCTAAGAAGTAATTGCTGGAAAGAAATTCGGATCTAATGTAAAACTGCTTAAATTGAAATGCGGTAAAGAAAAGCAAATGAAAAACAAATTTGCAGTAAGAAATTGATCGCCCGCTGCGGAGGAAGTGGATGATCGTCGACTAGGGCTCGAACCCCGAACCCTAGCTGTGCGGTGATGATGGCTGATCGTTTTCTCTCCGAACCCCGAAAGAGAAAGCTGCGGTGAAGGAGATGATCGACTAGGGCTCGAACCCCGGGCCCTAGCTCATGCGATGGTGGGAGGATGAAGGTGGATGGCGCTCCGACCAGCTAGGATTCGGAACCCCCTAGCCATAGCTTCATGCAATGGCCGGCAGCGATGGACGGAAGATGGAATCGCCTGTGTGTGATCCTCCTTTGCCGATCGATCGCCTAGCTCTCGCGATGCTGCCCCTTTTTGATCTGCGCGTGGGTTCAGTCAGCCAAGCCAACTCGAGTTTGATTCAGCCAAGGGTTCAGTCAATCAGCTGAGTTCAATCAAGCCAAGCAGTTCGGTTCAGTCAAACAGAGCTTGAGTTCAGTCCAGCTTGAGTTCAGTCATTGGATTCACTCAGCCCTTTGGTTCAGCCAAGCACTTGAGTCCGATCAGCCAAACCAATTAAGCCATATGATGATGGAAGCAACGGGCGGCTGATATCAATTTGACTTCATTCAACGGTCGGATCTCTTCAGATCTGACAAACTCCACAGATCTTAATCAATGGTCCTGATCTACCTATCCCCCTCTCGGATTAACCAGATCAGTGGTGGATGGTCCAGATCTTCCCTTTTCTAGAATGGATGGTCTAGACAACTTGAACTTGATCCAACGGTCAGATTACTTCTGATTGGACTGAAATTTTCAGATCTTGATCTATGGTCATGATTAATTCTGTCTTGGACTCAGATCGACAAGAAGTTGACCGATGGCTCAAATCTAGCCGTTCTCTGGAATGGACGACTCCTATTAATCCGATGCTTGATCCTTTTGATCTGGATCCAATCCTGACTCAAGTCTGACCCAATTTGATCTAGGTTCATGATCAATTGAAGCCTACAAAATGATATTCAAATTTAGTGCCAAAAATATCCCAAATATACAAAGATTTGAATTAAAAGCCAAAATAAGGGAAATACATGAAACCTAATGCAATTGCAAACTTAAGCATATAAAATATGGATCAAACATGGATTTTAGAGCCGAAAATAATCAACAAAATGATGGTTATCAAACTCCCCTACACTTATTCTTGGGCGTCTCACACAAGTCAACTAGTAAACTAAGGATGTATCCCCCTAAATTATCTTAAGCATAATTAGAAGCAATTGAAAAGAAATTACCTAGGGTTGTCAATTCTCAAAAATCTAAGCTCTATGGATTAGTATCTCGTCCTTAAATCAACAACTTAGCCTTTTCATCCTTCATGAGTCATTGAGATGAATTTAACTCACTAGCCTGTCAAGGAAAATTTTGGTGGCTCTCTCCTTAAGTTATAAGTTGATGATGGAAGTGGAGCTCACTCAAACACACATGCTTCTTGCACTACCATAAGCTTGCTTATTATCTACTCTCCACCATTATTCATGATTAGGATCAACATCTACAAAAACAAATGAAAACATAGAAAATGGTAAAGAGTGAATAAAAGTCAAGGAAATAGAAAATTAATGGAGTAGAAGACTTGAGTGCTCAAGAATGTTTCCAATGTGCTTTGCCCCTCTTGCCAGTCCTCTAGTGAAACAAAAGTGTGGTGAAGTCCAATTTGAATCATTCCTTTGATTTGGATGAAGAAAATCCATTTGATCTCAATGTGCCAACTTCCACCTTGCGTGCCAATTTTCTTTCTCCATTCTTCTTTCCTGATTTTTCCTCTTTTCCTTTCTCTCTAGCAAGGTCAAAAATGAAATGAAATAAAGCTTAAATCCGGATGAGAAAAACATTCAATGATTTTATAGTGTCAAGTCTTCAATTGTGTGCCACCTTTGTTTTTGCTCTCTTTTTTTTTCTTCAAACTGTTTTTCTTCTCTTTTTTTTTCATCAAATTTCGGCTCCACAACATCACTTTCTTACCTTGCAATTCTCTGGTTGCCTTAGATCAGTTAGCATATAGGAGTAGTAGAGAAATCAATTGCTTCACTTGAGGTTGTGTCACTACACTGATTTTTTTTTCTGATTTCTGATCTGTTCTGATTTGAAACATCCCAGCAGCCCCAAATTTCCTTGTTCTGATCAGCTGTGATGTACTCGACACTTGTTGACATATTCATGTGCTCCATTCCTTGATTCACAGCCCTTGAAAACCAATTTCAGTCCCAAGTTGATAAAACTGCTTTTATGCTTCCATGGTAACACCATTTACTACTTCAGATGATTCAGGTTCCAATTTGATTTTTTTTCTCTTCTTACAGATTCAACAACAACTCTTCAATTGTTTCCACTGCCATTTTCACACTTCCAAGAGTTCCAGATTTTTCAGATATCGAAACAGATTCTTCCACTTAATGGCGTGATAACTTTGCTTCCTCACTGTTTTTAGTCAGCTTCTTCTCATCTATTTCAAGAATTCGACCATGTATCATCTGTTTTTACCCTGCTGCTCTCCAGAATACCTGATCACATGGTGAAGGATTATTTCTTAATTCTGGACAGCACCTTCGCATTGGTTTCAGATTAGTACAGCTGCAAGCAAATTCAGATTAGTTGCAATCCAACAAATTTTTATTTGTTCAGCTACAATTCTGACATTCTGATTTTGCACAGCTGCATTTCAGGCTTCCAACAAATTATGTTCTGATTTCTACAGCAATGATCAGCCGCAATCAGCTTCTAGCAGGGTGGCTAAACAACTTCATGGCTACTTTCTTCTTTTGGCACAGATTTTCTTCCTTTCTCTGGTTTGGCACAAATTCTCTACATTTTCTCAGATCTGTCCATCTCCAATTCAGTATTTATCAAGAGGTTTTGGCTTTCTTAAGCAAAGAAAAAAAACTGCAAGCAAAGAAAAACTACAAGTCCAAAACATTTCTGCCCAAAAAATTTTGCTCACATCTTTACTTTCATTCATTGCATGCCACTTCGATTTCAAAGTATGATAAGGAATCTAGATGCTCCAATTGCTTCCATCTTTCTTGCTCATTCTTGGCACCAAACTCACTCACTTGGCACATGAATTTTTTTTTTTTCAAATGAAGTGCCTCTTTGATACCAATCTTTCCAAAACACTAGTCACTCCCCCGCACTTAAATCTTTGTCCGTCTCGGGCAAAGTAGCATTAAGAAAACATCCCAAGCAAACAAATCCATAGAAAAGTGAGGGTAAGAGTAGGAAATAAGTAAAGAAAAATGGAATGAACATGATTTTTGCCAAAATTGATATGGAAAGGTAAACAAAGTGATTAGCCTCTATAGATGTGATCCAATCATTGAAATATGATTTTGAAAGAACCTAAGCAAGTTCTAGAGTACAATAACATATGCGTGCCACAAATATAAGGCTAATTCTCACTAGGCAAAAAAATTCATCTCAAGTCCTCAATTAAGAATTTAAAGCAAAGTAGTACTCAAGCATCCAAGAATTCATCCATGAGCTTAAACCCTAAGTTTTGACAACCAAATTAATTTATTTTCAATGATATTCTAAAATGCTATGGAGATAACCTAGAGGGATACATTTATTCCTAGTCATGCAAGAAAAAATGACAAAAGAAATAACAAGGTATTTACAATGACTCCTATGCATTCTACTCTACTCATGCATTTATTAGTAAGGACTCAATTCAAAGGAAAATTCTAATTCTAGAAAGCATGAAAATGAAAAATGAAATAAAAGAAAATACAAGAAAGAACAATCTCTCCTTTATTTCTGGTGGACAGAGTCTGTCAAGCAGTAGCCTCCATCGTGGTAGTGGAGGAGTGTGGGTGGCTGAGAGAATTAGGACTCCCCCACACTTGAACTTTGCAGAAATATACTCCGGTGGCCGAAGGCGATTTAGGTTCAAAATCCATTGAAGGAATGGAGTGCTTTGAATTAAAGTAAAATCATCTCCTCCTTCTTTATGCCTTTTAGAAGTCCTTCTAGGAGGTTGAAGTCTGTTCAGTTGGAGCAACCACTCCTGAAGTCTTCTGGACCCTGCAAAACAATATAATACCTCTCTCAAGCGTGCAGGGTATAAAAGAAATAAAATAATATCAGTCTCTGCATGAATTGTATCCAAAACTGCATCATATCCAATAAAATCAAATTCTGGTATCTCAGTGAATTTTTCACAATTATTTCCTACAAAATTTGCATCCAGGAACTCATCACAAATAAAGAAATCAATTTTTGGCACTTCAATAGAAATTTCGCAATTATTTTCTACCAAGGATGTATCGAGCAATTCGTCACAGCCAATAAAATTAATCTCAGATACCTCCATAAGTTTTTCACATTCAACCTCAGCATAATATATAGCAAGAGATTCATCACAATAAATAACATCAATTTCAGGCACTTCTAAAAATTTTTCACAATCCATATCCACAAAAGATGTATCAAGATATTCATCATAACAAACAACATCAATTATAGGTGCCTCTAAAATTATTTCACAATCCATATCAAGAGATGTATCAAGTAATGCATTACGACCAATGAAATCAATTTTTGGCTCTACACAAGGTATATCAATAAATTCATCATAACCAATAAAGTCAGCACTAGGTACCTCGCTGAATTTTTCTGAACAAAGAGGAGAAATACTTACCTGAGCGTGCTGAAGAATACCTGGAGGTTCTACAAGAGTAGATGTATCCGTGTTCTCCTCCTGATCATGTTCAAGCTCCACTTCAGGTTCAAGTTCTGGTGGACACTCAACTAAAGCAGGTGATCCTTGGGTGCTTGCTTCCACCATGTATGTCCCTACACTTTCTGGTTCATCCTCTGAATCTTGTGGTGGTCCCTGGGGCTTAGTGCAATCCCCTACACCTGTAGAATAATCTCCTGTGCATGCCTCCTTAGCAATACCTGCAACAACCTTATTAAAAAGATTAGGACTATCAAGAACAATATCATCACAAAATAGAAAACAAGAAAAATCAGGTAAAGCTTCCTCTGAAATCAACTCTCCTCCCACTATGTCAAATGTACCATCATCATCAATGATCTGTGCCTCAACAGTCTCATCTGCGGTGTCTATGCTCAGAATAGAGTGATCTCCCCTAGGGTCCTTCATGGCATCGAAAATGCTAAACTGGACTACTGTGTCTCCCACCTCCATCGAAAGGGTGCTAGCATATACATCAATTTTAGTTCTAGCAGTCTTCAGAAAAGGCCTTCCAAGGATAAGTGGGGATCTACGTGTAAGGTACTCTCCCTCCATGTCTAGAATGTAGAAGTCCGCAGGGAAAATCAACTCTTTCACTTTAACCAAAACATCTTCAATAACTCCTGCTAGGCGGGTCTGACTTCGGTCTGCTAGCTGAATCACAACTCCAGTGGCCTGTAGAGGACCAATGCCAAGCATCTGGAAGACTGTCCTGGGCATGACATTAATAGAAGCTCCTAAATCAAGCATGGCATCATGTAGCGTGGTGCTTCCTATCTCACAAGATACAGTAAACATGCCAGGGTCTTCACATTTCTGAGGTATAGCATGGATAAGTGATGAAACATTCTTCCCCATGCTGACCAACTCATTTTCCTTAAGCTTCCTCTTGTTAACACATAGATCTTTCAAAAATTTTGCATACTTAGGAACCTGTTTAATCATTGTCAGCAAGGGTACATTAATTTCAACTTTACTAAAAAGTTTTACCAGCTCATTGTACTCTTTTGCTTTCTCCTCCTCCACGTGTCTTTTGGTTGGAGTTCTCCCCTGTGGAAAAGGCAAGGGTACCCTAAATTCTTCCTCTTGAACCGAAGATGGAAGGGCTGAGTTGTGAGCTGCTGCCCTGTTTTTTTGGAGCTGCTGTAAAATCTGTTTCGGGGCTGAGTTGTGCTTCATCTTCCACTAAAATCACAGGGTTGCTTGATGAGGGAGTTGAGCATGGGCTAGGGGTAGAATCAACTGCATTTGAAGAGTTTTCGGGGCTGTTTTGGGCTGGAAATGAAGATGTTGCCCTGTTTTCAGAAATTTCATCTCTTGGACCATTTTGAGTTGATGCAACCTTCCCACTTCTCAAATAAATAGCGCTAACATTTCCCTTTGGGTTTACTTGGCTTGATCCTTGAGCTTTAAGTTGATTCACATCATTAGCCAATTGTCCCATTTGCCTTCCGAGGTTTTGTAAAGCTCCAATGATATCATCCTGCTGTAATTGTTGAAATTGGGGCTGTTGGGGCTGATTGGAGTTCTGAAATTGCTGTTGAATTGGCTGATAAGTAGGTTGGAATGTGGGTTGAATTTGCTGAGAATTACAGCCTTGAAAATTCTGATTTTGAAGTGAAAAATTTTGTGGCGAGGGCTGATTTTGCATAGGCTGAAACCCTTGATTGTAAGGCTGCTGAAATGGTTGCTGGAGCTGCTGAAATGGTTGCTGGAAGTGCTGATTTAGGGGCTGAAAACTTTGATTTTGGTGCTGTGATTGAGGTTGTTGCTGCTGTACTTGCTGGAAAATTTGTTGGGGTTGCTGAGATTGTTGTTGTTGTGGGCCTTGTTGGTAGAAAGAATTTCCATACCTCAAATTTGGATGATCCCTCCACCCGGGGTTATAAGTAGGAGAGTATGGGTTATTCCTAGCTTGAAATTGTCCCCTAACCAAAGCTGCTATGAACTCATCTTGTTGTAGGTTGGGACATGAATCTGAATTGTGTTCCTTGCTAGAACAAATACCACATACACTCATCACCATTTGACTTGATTGTGGAGGTACCCAAAAATTGGAATTTTGATTTGCATTACTAACACTCAATTGCTTAATAAATGATGCGATCTCTGCCAATGAATTCTTTATTTCTTTCTGATCATTAGAACCCATCTGAACTTCATTTACCCCTCTAGTAGATAATGCTCTGCTTCCAAATTGCTAAGAATTTTCTGCCATATTTGAAATTAGCTCCCTAGCTTGATGTGGTGTTTTGTTGACTAAGGCCCCTCCAGCTGCTGCATCAATCATAATCCTATCCATCTGTAATAATCCCTCATAAAAGTATTGGATGAGGAGCTGCTCACTAATCTGATGCTGGGGGCAACTGGAGCAAAGCTTGTTGAATCTCTCCCAGTAGTCATAGAGTGTCTCCCCCACTATCTGCTGAATGCCACAGATACTTTTTTCTGATAATTGCTATTCTGGAGGCTGGGAAATATTTTTCCAAGAAAGCCTTCTTCATGGAAATCTAGCTAGACACATGCCCAGTAGATAAGTAGTAAAACCAGTCCTTAGCTGCTCCAGTCAAAGAAAAGGGAAAAACCCTCAGCTTGATGTCTTCCTCTGAAATACCCTGAGGCTTCATAGTGGAGCAAACAACATGAAACTCATTCAGGTGTCTATTTGGATCTTCTCCAGATAATCCTTGAAACTTAGGCAAAAGATGGATGAGTCCAGATCTGAGCTCAAAATCTCCACCCAGCTCTGGATAGGTAATACTGGAATACTGAAATGAAGCATCTGGTGCTGCGAGTTCTTTCATGGTCTTCTGGTGGTCTGCCATCTGATCAACTGAATAGGTTGAAATAGACTGAGAAGGAATAATGCCAAAAGCCTCTGACACACTGAGCTGGCTCCTCCTAGCTCTGAAAGTCCTCTCAATCTCAGGGTCAAAATCCTCAAGATCACCACCTGTAGACCTGGTCATAAAAACACAAACAAATCGCAGTACAAGTATATAGAAAGATGAAACAACTAAAATCAGATCACAAGATATAACAGTAAGTGTAAGAAAAATGGATCAAGAAAAATATGAAATGAGCACACAAGCGAAAATCAAACAACTCAACTAGTATGTTCCCCGACAACGGCGCCAAAAATTTGATAACCGTTTTTGTCGCATTACGGTTTCAAATACAATTTAAGTACCGAATCCCTCTAAACTAATGTCGTATAGAGTAACTTGAGTCGTCTCCCAACGAATGTAGTTGGTACATGATAATTCTCATGATCGTATGTTATTGCTTTTGGATTTTTGATATCAATCTGGGTTTTGGATTTGAGAGCTATGACTACAAAATGAATAGCAGAGCAAGTATGAAATCTAGTCTAATTAAGGAAAGACAGTGCAGGTAAGGAAATCTAATTTAGCCTGACTACAATTGCGGTAAAGAAAAGAACAACTAGAAATTAAGCATCAACAAAATTAAACATAAAACAAGACTACGGCATTAAAGAAATCTAATCTAACCTAACTTAATTGCATGTAAATGAAAACATGAAATTTAAAGCAATAGGAAGAGCAACACAAAACAAGAGTTAATCAACTAAGAAACATCACAATTAAAATTAACTATTCTAAGAAACATTTAATCGAACACATGATAGACATGATTGAAATTTCTTCAAATAAGTACAAATTGAAATGGGGAAGGATCATCAAATGCAAACATTCACTCAATCAAACACATAGCAATTCAAACTATCACATAACAATAGAATATGAAATAATTGTTCTCAGGGGCATTCTATCAAACACAAATGGAGCATGATCTAAATGGCTTAAAGTATGTGTCAATTGACATGGAAAAATTCCATCAATTACAAGTATTCAACTTCCAACACATAACAATTCAAGAAAATAAACAACAAGTTGCTGCCAATTGTGAAGAAGTTGAATTTGCTGTGAGGAACTGATAAGGCTGTAAAAGAATCGTTGATCGCATGAAAACAAACACTACTGCCAGAATTGGAAATACTGAATGCTGGAAAATGAAATCTGCTGGATGAAGAGCTGTGAAGTAGGGCTGCCGGATCTTGCTGTGAAGAAGTGAGTTGCTTGGAATTGAAGCTGCTAATGAAGAAAACTACTGGAGCTGCTGGAAATTCCTGTGAAGATGTTGCGAAGAATGAAAACCATACACTGCCGAAAACAATTGCTGTGGATAAGATAAACAGATAAGCTATGAAGAACTGTGAAGAATTGGATTCAGAAAAGATGCTGGAACTGAAGAACTACTGACATTGAATTGCTGTAAATGAAAACTAAGCTACTGAGAAGTAATTGCTGGAAAGAAATTCGGATCTAATGTAAAACTGCTTAAATTGAAATGCGGTAAAGAAAAGCAAATGAAAAACAAATTTGCAGTAAGAAATTGATCGCCGGCTGCGGAGGAAGTGGATGATCGTCGACTAGGGCTCGAACCCTGAACCCTAGCTGTGCGGTGATGATGGATGATCGTTTTCTCTCCGAATCCCGAAAGAGAAAGCTGCGGTGAAGGAGATGATCGACTAGGGCTCGAACCCCGGGCCCTAGCTCGTGCGATGGCGGGAGGATGAAGGTGGATGGCGCTCCGACCAGCTAGGATTCGGAACCCCCTAGCCCTAGCTTCGTGCAATGGCCGGCGGCGATGGACGAAAGATGGAATCGCCTGTGTGTGATCCTCCTTTGCCGATCGATCGCCTAGCTCTCGTGATGCTGCCCCTTTTTGATCTGCGCGTGGGTTCGGTCAGTCAAGCCAACTCGAGTTTGATTCAGCCAAGGGTTCAGTCAATCAGTTGAGTTCAATCAAGCCAAGCAGTTCGGTTCAGTCAAACAAAGCTTAAGTTCAGTCCAGCTTGAGTTCGGTCATTGGATTCACTCAGCCCTTTGGTTCAGCCAAGAACTTGAGTCCGATCAGCCAAACCAATAAAGCCATATGATGATGGAAGCAACGGGCGGCTGATATCAATTTGACTTCATCCAACGGTCGGATCTCTTCAGATCTGAATCAAACTCCACAGATCTCAATCAATGGTCCTGATCTACCTATCCCCAGCTCAGATTAACCAGATCAGTGGTGGATGGTCCAGATCTTCCCTTTTCTAGAATGGATGGTCTAGACAACTTGAACTTGATCCAACGGTCAGATTACTTCTGATTGGACTGAAATTTTCAGATCTTGATCTATGGTCATGATTAATTCTGTCTTGAACTCGGATCGACAAGAAGTTGACCGATGGCTCAGATCTAGCCGTTTTCTGGAATGGACGGCTCCTATTAATCCGATGCTTGATCCTTTTGATCTGGATCCAATCCTGACTCAAGTCTGACCAAATTTGATCTAGGTCCATGATCAATTGAAGCCTACAAAATGATATTCAAATTTAGTGCCAAAAATATCCCAAATATACAAAGATTTGAATTAAAAGCCAAAATAAGGGAAATACATGAAACCTAATGCAATTGCAAACTTAAGCATATAAAATGTGGATCAAACATGGATTTTAGAACCGAAAATAATCAACAAAATGATGGTTATCAATGCCTCAACACATATATAGCTCAACCACACTCGGCTGGCATTCACACATCCATAATCACGCAGTTAAATAAAATAACTATCATATAATAAACATAATACATAAATCTCTATAACTAAGCGCAACAAACTGAAATCTAGCGGAAATAAACAAATACTCGTCCAAACGAAAGCATATACCATCCGAAACGATACTAAAACCAAAAACGACACTAATACTATAAAGCTACTACAAGTATACGAATAACCAATGAAAATAAATACTCAAACTGGGAGACTGACAGCTGGATCCTCTCCTGGCGGCACGAGACACAACTATCGACTACCTGAAACAAAAAGAAGAACAAGGGGTGGTGAGTTCCGGATGGAACTCTGCGAATATAAGAACAGATAAATGCATGGTATATAAAAGGGTAAAACAAGCATAAAAACAACAAAAGGTATACAGTCTTCGGAATAAAGAGCATAAACAAAATGCATCTATACAAGTAAAACATACCTGAAAACCATGTAACAAATAGGGGCAAGATCAGAAATCCTCCTACTACCTCAATAAACTGCCAATACTACTGAACAGATCCACCTCATATAATAAATGTAAATCATATCCGTATATGCATGTCAGTCAAATGCAATAATCATAGCTCAATCAAATGCAACAAACACAAACAAATGCAAATGCATAATATGCACATGATGTCATGACCTGCACTGTACACACACCAACCACCATTAGGTTGAGTGGACAAGATACAAGTGCCAAAACCTGGGGCTATGCAAATACATCACGACAACCGTGGCCCTGATATGAAAAGCCAAAATACCTGTGGCTTAAAATCCCAAAATACCTGTGGGAACTCCAAATACCTGGGGAGTATCAATTGTTGCACACAACTCCGACCAAGCGTGGCACAACAGGAAAGTATACCCGACGACCCGTCTCAACTACCAAGGAGCCCGTGATCGTCGGCCTGAATGCTATGATGCATGCCACTAATATCCACCTCCTCAATTAAATCCAAAACCATGTGAAAACAGAAAACACCAATAACACCAAAATAAGGAAACATACGAAAAGCACAAATCACACCAAAGTAAATAAACATGCACTAATCTACTGGGTAGGGTTATCTAATGTCAATCAAACCCTAGATAGGTCAAATGATTATTCTATAGTACACGCCGGTACTCTTAGATCAGAAGTCAAGAGATGAGACTGTATAACTGAACAATTTGGAATTATCACTCAAAGGTCAAGCACGAATAAGTATCAAGCAGGAAAACAAGGCAAATAGATTTAAGATAAAGCAATCCTACTTAGATAATCGAATAACCATGCATTTAAGGTAAAAGAACTATAGAACCAAAGGAGAAGTACCCACCTTCAATATAACGTGTATCCGAAAGCTCCAGACCAAGTAATCCGAAATCAATTAGTGTCCTGTAACAACATACATAATTTAGCTAATTATATATGCAACCAAACGCTAAATCAAATCCTAAAACCAATTTAACTGAACCTAAGTGTTTCGATCATTAATTAATAACTTGGTTAACTCATTGATCATTTTATAAACCCAATGGATTAGAAAACCCTTAATTTACTCAACCTCTTATTAAACTCATTAGCTAACCACTTAATTACTCCATTAATTAAATCTAAACGACTAATCATTATAAATCAATTTACTAGCCTACTAAACCTTAGCTCCAACTTATAAATCAATTCCAAGATTAATTCCCCGTATCGACAAATTCATCACATAATCCTTTATCAACCATAACTTATTCAATCCAAGTAACCCTTGCATCAATGGAACCCAACAAAAATGCCATAAACCGCTCCATGAACTCACGGCAACATAGGCTTTAAAAACAATCAGACACAAACCTAGATGATGGCCGACGACAGCTAGGTTACGTGAAGGAAGAGTCGCGAGTGACAGGGCCGCAACTCAGATCAGAGGAAGGATGGGGAAAGGGTCGCCGGTGTTGAAGCCTCCTGCGGCTCAGTTGTCCGTGGCTTGCATCGCGCGAGGGGAGGACTGCGTCAGAGGGAATCTGCGCCGGCGATCACCAAAGGAGAGGGCGTCGCCGCGTACGGGGAAGGAGAAGAAAGGAATCGGGGTCATGAGGGTCGAGTGGTCACCTTCAACCGGTGGCGAGGTCTCGCGGCGGAGGAGAGGATCAACGCCGACGGTGGTGGGCAGTGGCGATCGAAGAGGGAGCGGGGTGCGGTTCACCAGCGTCGGGCGGAGAGGGGAGGAGAAAGGAAACGACGCGTGAGGTTTAGGGCACGGGAGAGAAGAGAGATATTAATATATATATATATATATAATTAAAACCTTTCCTTATATATATACATATATATTCCGAAAATTCAACTTTTCCTTAAATAAATCAAAACCAACTCCGCAAATATTTCAATAAATTCCAGAGAATTATTCCAAAATTTTTCCTCTGATAGTTTCCAAATTTAAAATCCTATTTATGGTGATTGTATATAAATTTATATATATTCCTATATTTATATTTATTATTTTATTTTGTACATTTATTTATTATTTTTTTTTACCGTATTTTACATTTAGAAATTAAAATAGATATAACCTAAATTATATTTATATTATATATCAAGAAAAAAGGGTCGCCTAGGGCCTAAAATCCTTTTATATCAGGCCCAGCAGTCACTCAGCTTTAAAGCGTCCCTGGGAACCTAGTGCTAAGCAATCGTCTTCTAGCTCCTCAGTTGTTGCGATTTGAAGGTACCGTGCTTGTCTTCATTGGATTAGTTGTGGGCGACATCCTCGTCATCGGACTAGTCGAATTGTACGTACCCTAAATTGTAGTTTGTCATTTCAGTTCTTGCTTTTGACCTAGGGTTAGCGATAGTATTCAGTAAAAGACCGATTATGAGGAGACCCTTTTATGAACGATTTCTAAGTGTCATTTGTTGTTTGTGTGCAATAATTTTTTGTTTGCTAGTTGCTAAGTTTGTGATGGCTCCAAAAAGATCATTTTCAAAGAAAGCTGCTCCTACCAAATCGAAGAAACAACAAGTCCCTGGGGGATGTCATGGGAAAAAACAGCTGACACAACGAAAAATCAAATTGCCTACCGAGTATACAAGTTTTGGCAACAGAGATCAAAGTAAACGAATCTGTTCCACCCACACCAGCACAAGAACAGTTGCTTCGTGAAACACCCTTTTCTTGGTTCCTCGACCTCCCCACTAGTTCTTGTGTAAGACCCCAGGTTCAGAATATGTTTGATAATTGGGATGAAGAAGAACAGAGCTTTGTATTCCATGGGAAAAAACTCAATTTCACAAAGGTTGATATATCACTTATTCTAGGGCTACCTGCCCATGGAGTGATAGTCCAACTTGATTTGAATGAGGCCTCCAGCCCACTGTACAAGGAGTATTTTCAAGATTCCAGTTGTTCTGCACGGCATTTGGAGAAATTGCTAATAAAGTCTACATCCAATGACAAGCTGTACTGTCAGTTGTATATACTCTATTTTTTTGTACAGTTCTATTTTGTGGTACTAGCAGCATACTTGTCATTCCTGCCCTGCCACTAATTGATTGCGTAGATGATTTTGACAATCTACCAAACTATAATTGGTGCAATACTGTGTACAATTCATGGCTCCTCAGTTGGAAGCCATTGGAAAGGAGGTGACATTGAGGCATAGACCACATGTAGGTGATTCAACCCAACCGACCAAGGCTCCCTTACTCAAGGGATTTCTAAATATTTTGGCCGTAAGTTTGAGTACATATACATTCTCTTATAATTTGATGATGGATATTATTTACTAATTATTATCATGTTACAGGTATGGGTTACTGAACATATTAGTATTGCTGCTCCTGAACATCCTCATAGATTGCCAAGAATACTTTGCTAGACTTGGCCTAAAGCCCATGTTGAGAGTATCAAGAGGATGATAGAACGCATGACCACAAATTTAATTATTGTTGATTTAATTCCATTTGAAATAGAGCATGATTTGGTACCTGACTACTCTCCTCTAACCCAACCACTTGAGGTACACTGTGAGGTATTACAGCAGGCACCAGAAGGAAGCCAGGCAGCACAAGGAAGGCTACAAGCCTTAAAAATCGAAGCTTGCAATCTATGTATAGAAAAACAAGAACAAATTGAGACCTTACATCAACAATTAACTATAGCACTTAAAAGTTTGGAGGAAGGCAAAAGTGAGGCGACAACAGCCATCAGTGCCAAGGATCAAATTATTGCTCAGAAAGAAATAAGAATTGCGGAGAAGGAGTCCCAGCTTAAACAAAAAGATGAAATCATTGTTGAAAAGGATAAAATAATTGGTGACACAGATTCACAGCTTAAACAACAAGATGAGCAACATCAAAAAAGGGTAGCTGTAAGAGAGATGATCATACTTCAGGCTAACCAAAGAATCATGAAGCTGCATAAAGAATTGGAAAGCAAAGGGTCAGATGAAGGTGAGCCACTTGGCATAAAAAGGAAAATAACTCAGGTCAGACCAGACTACAAGGCCAAAGGCAAGGGTAAACAAGTTGTTCAGGATGAGGATGAGGATGAGGATGAAGATGACGAGCCTCCTGCCCCATCAATGTCAGATACTACAACGCAAACAACAAAATCTGCGACCTCCACCCAAACAAACATATCTGAACACCAAAAAGCTAAAGCAAAAGAATTTCAAAAGGTGAAAAGAAAAATCTTGAAGAATTCCAGGGCATTTTTTTAAAAAGAATAAAGATGCAGAGATTGCTGAAACATTATTAAAGCTTAATAAATTAAAGTGAGTTAGTTGCTATTGCGTTTGAAAAAATTTTATAAAACAATGATGATTATTGGCATTCATTAATAAAATTTAATCATTCACATTGTTATTAAGTTGCTTATCTTATTTTCTTGTAGGTATGAGTTGAACCCAGTATGGTCCAATGAGACCTTTTCATTAGATATGCAATCATTTTTTACAATATTTGATTGGAATGACTACACCACTGGGGATTGCATAAATACATACTGGACAATTATTGTAAATGAAGCAAAAGCGTCTAACTCACCATACCACCCCTCCATATTCTGTGGGGTGGGTTTGATGTAAGTCAATTATGCAATAGTTTTGTTGTTTTTTCCTATGATTTAGTCCACTAACACTTTCTTTTTAATAAATATAGGAACTTTTTGAGGTGATTCACACTCAGGCATTTGAACAAATAATTGCTACTGATACGGATAAGCCAATTAGATATATCATCTGTCCTCTAAATAATGCAGATGATCATTGGCATCTAATGATTATTGACCTCGAGCAAGGTAGTATCCATCATTATATTTCTGTCGGCGCCACAGAAGGGTACACTGCCAAATTTGAAAAAATTATAAGTTTTCTATTTCATATATATACCTTTACTAATGCAATATAATTGTTACTAATGTAACATCTGTGTAGGTGGCATTTTTCAAAAATTTGAACTGGTCATATTACAAGAATGGAATAAAGGATTGCCTTCCATAGCTGGGACAGAGTTTAATAAAATTGATGTAGAAGGACCCACCCAAAGCAGATCGTAAGATGATATTTTTTTTGGTTAAAAATAACAAATAATTTCATGGTTGGATTTATAAGATGACAACAATGTGAATATTGGTTTTCAGGTTGGATTGTGCTTTTTTCATTATGCGGTATGCTGAAAGTCTAGTCTTTCAAAGATCTACAGATTTTAGCCCAAATGAAAAATTATCGATTTCAGGTGGGATATAAAATAATGAGAAACAAGTTCTGAAAGCTAAAGCTGTAAATATTATTTTTGTTGATACTATGATTATGTAAGTGTGATGACAAACATTGTATATTTGTAATTATACAATCTATGTAATCCTTTTCAAATCAATGAAACATTGCTTTCGATCCTTGTTTTTGTCTCATATATAATCTATAATCTGTAATTATTGTCGAACCCATCAGTAATATTGAACAGTGGGTTTTGCTGGAATCATTTGAATTCAGCACCACGGTGGGACTGAAACAAAAGCATTTAAGGAAACCCACACAGGGCCTGAAACAAAATGATTCAGTTGTATAATGCAAGTGTAATGATAAACAATGTATATTTGTAGTTATAATGTATGTAATCCTTTTGAAATCAATGGAGCATTGTTTTCGATCCTTGTTTTTGTGTAATCTCTAATCTATAATCTGTCGTCTTGTCGATTCTAACAGTAATATTGAACCTTAATTCTCCTCTACCCTTATTTGAATTCAGGCCCATGCTGGGCCTGAAATAATCTCATTTCAGGCCCAGCGTGGGCCTGAAATAATGTCATTTCAGGCCCACGCTGGGCCTGAACTGATCTCATTTCAGGCCCACGGTGGGCCTGAAACAATAATGTTCAGGCCCACGCAGGGCCTGAAACATTAATCTCATTTCAGATTGCAAAGTATTTAATAAAATTATTTGCAATCATTTTATATAAATATACATGTCAAAAATTTTTTAATATGAAACAAGAAGGAGAGTACCTAAATAGGCTTTGCATACCATAATTTAATTCCATGCACATCATTACCTCATATTTTAAGAATTTGGCACAACATGAGGTTTGTATCATGGACCTATGATATTTTGATTTTTGAAAACTCATTACAAGTAGTTAGAGTTTAGCTAGGAGATGGTATTTTTGGTCTCCAAACATAGTCCTAATGATTATCAATTACGTGTTAATACAGTATCAGTTGGCACAGAACAATGAATCAACAAAGCAAACAAACAAAGGGCCTCAAATGACAAATATTGACAAACCATAGGAGTTCAGGACTTCAAGACCTGAAATAACATTATTATGGGTTTAAAAATCGGAGGACTTCACAACTGATCTTTTCTGATTACATAAAATTACACAAGAAGAAATGTATCATA
Source organism: Boesenbergia rotunda (assembly GCA_024364735.1). Lineage (NCBI taxonomy): Eukaryota > Viridiplantae > Streptophyta > Magnoliopsida > Zingiberales > Zingiberaceae > Boesenbergia > Boesenbergia rotunda. Next base: position 146,193 of record JAGFNQ010004542.1, read on the forward strand.
ATATTGAAATACTTCTTCAAGTCACAACATTAACAACAACTAGTTTTTTGACAATACTATGGCTGTACAATATACAAAATATATACATTTAGTTCTCCTCCATACAAAATATACAATTCAATCAGAATATTGGGTCACTAGATATACCAATTAACTCAAGACCTTGGGGCTGGCGGCATTCTACATGTCCTTTTATTATGACCAAGTTGTTTGCACTGGCTGCATTTTAGTTTCACCTTGCCATTGTGTCTGGACTCAATCCGTGCCTTCTTTCGTCTACCAGGCTGCACAAGGCTATGGGGACATAGAACTGTAATGTCGTTTACTCCAGTAGGCCAAAACTGCTTGCTTCTACAAGGGAAAATATGATCCATGTAAACCCACTTTCAAGTTTCAGAATAAAAATAATGCTCATAATATGGGAGTGTATCCATGTTCCTGTGAATGATTACGACAATAACATGTGAGCAAGGAAGTCCTGAAATTTGAAACTCCCCATAATGACAAAACTTTTTTTCCAAATCAACAATGTATGAAGTGCCCCATGTTTCTACTTCCATTTTTGATTGAGAGTAAGGGTGAACCTTATAAGCTCTTCCTTTCTCTCTCCTTGAATCCATTTCTTTTGTAGCATAAGGTGTCAAAGCAACATGCCATTTGGAGACTTCCTCTCTACGGTTATAGAACCATTGAGCAACTTTTCTTCTTATATTATCAATTAATTTGTTTATGGGAAGCTCACGTGTAGACTTGAACAAAGCATTTAAACTCTCCACACAATTCATGGTAAGCATTCTGTACCTTCTCCCAGTAAAGTGTGCATTTGCCCACCTTTTAGGGTCAATGTTCTGAAGCCACTTATGGGCAACTGGATGTTTTTCAAGCATTGTCTGCATTATCATATCATATTGGAGTGTTGTGTTGGCTCGTGCTGCTGCCCAAAACAAACCTACAACAGCTCTACTTTCAGTATCACTTACCATATTACAACACATGTGGTGGCAACAAAAGGCATGATGCACGTTTGTGTAGACTTTTCTAACTGCTGATATAGTACCCCGATGTCTATCTGATACTATCGTCATTGAGTGATCATCGACAGCAAAAAACCTCTTTGTATGCTCCAAAAACCACTCCCATGCAGACCCACATTCAACTTCAGCTATTGCGAAGGCAACTGGGAGAACATTGTCATTACCATCAATCGTCGTTGCAATCAACATTACTCCCGGATACTTTCCTCTTAGGTGTGTGACATCAATTCTGATAATTCTATGTAAATAAGACCTGAACACCCTTTGGCAAGCACCAAAAGCCCAAAAACACCGCTGGAACTGAATGCCACATACGTTTTAGGATCTCTAGCTCTTAACTCACGCAGATATTATGGAAGATCTCTGTAAGCCTCATCATAATATCCAACAATCTTTTTCAATGCTTTCTCCCTAGCTATGTATGCTTTTCTATATGATATGGTCACTTCAAATCTAGCTTTAATATCTGATATAATCATACTTGGTTTATATTGTTCATTATGAAGAAATTGCTCTTCAACAACAGAAGCAACAAATGATGAAGAGCATGCATAATGATTAGCACTTTCCCTAACAGTTCCACATTGGTGTTCCTTTATATATTTTGTAACACTGAACTCTACTTCACCCCTTGCTACTACTCTCCATGTAGATGGTTGGTTGAAGCACACTGCTTTAACTCTATTTTTTCGGGTGTCAACTGGGTTATATCTCATATGCTTAACCATGACATGTTTGACAAGTGTATTCTTGAATTCTTCTCTAGATGGAAATATCTGTCCCACAAAAAATTCATGCTCATCTCTTGCCTCTACCTCTCCAATTAGCCGAGCAAGCAATCGAGAATTCAAAATATAAGGATCTTTAGCTAATGGAAACTCCTCCTCTAAGTCACTGTACTGATCTGGGGAGGATTCATATTGCTCAATCTGCATATCATCGGCTTGAAATTCTAGTACACTTGTACTGGGTTCTAATTCATCTGCACTCCAGATTTCAATTCCTTCCTCCCCACTCCAGGTTAGCTCAAAGAATTCAACAACTCTTGTAGAAGAATTCAAACCCTCATCTTCTAGATTAGTTGCTTCTTCATTTAGATCAATTGTTAAATTCCTTATAATTTCTGATCCATTCCCCGTGAGAGCATTATCATCAAGAGTATTCCATATCTTGGATAGAATTTCGTCAACAACATTATCATCCCTAAAAAATAAATTACAATTACATTTTGCAGACTTTGAAAATCATAATCAAGGCCCTAGGAGGGCCTGAGGGCCTGAAATCATTATATTTTAGGCCCTTGGAGGGCTTGAAATCTATTGATTCAGACCCTCCCAGGCCCTTAAATCAAATGATATCAGCCCCTTGGAGGGCCTGAAATCTTTTCATTTCAGGCCCTGGGAGGACCTGAATTCCTTTTATCCCAGTGCCTGAAAATAACATATTTCAGTCCCTCCTAGGGTCCGAAATCTAATGATATCATGCACTCCCAGGGACTGAAATCCTTTAATTTCATGCCCTCCTAGGGCCTGATATGGTAAGATATCACCCCTAGGTCGAATTCAAGCATTTAGTTATCTTAAGTTTAGCAAATTTCAGAGAGCCCTTATTATCTAATGCATATCACCCTTATACTCTTCCAAACATAAAAATTGTAGAAAGAGTTGATAAGTATAAAACTAGGCCTGATACCATATCAAAGTTGGCAACCATACGTACATTACTATTTGTATTTGTTACCAATCTGTTGCTTGCTTTTTCTCCTTCAACACTTATCTTCCTCAGCTGCCTTGGTGATGAATTGAGTTGTGCAAGGTCGAAATGTATACGTACCCTCGTGATGATTCGACTTGTGCAAGGTAGTAATATATATATAGGCTGACAAAATTTCGACTACCTGGCCATCCGAACCATAAAATATTATTTTACTGCTAAAGTGGTTCGGAAGTCTCGAAATTGTGAAAATCAAAAGGTATTTTGTGGCGGGAGGTGTATATTAGGAAGTCTACTTAAGGGGCTGCACCCTTTGATAAAATAGAAACCATGGTACACGAATTGGTAATTTCCAATTCTTAGGTACGCTCTTTGGTAAATTGCCTAAATTAGAATCTATCTGACTAAGACTTAATTTTAGTTGTCGATAGCACCCTTACCTCAACTTCGGAATCCGACGTCCATTCTGCCTCGATTTTGAAACTTGACATCCTCTTTGTCTCAGCCTCAGAATCCAACATCCTCTTTGTCTCGGCTTTGGATCCCAACATCATATATGCCTTAGCTTCATATCATGACATCACCCTCCTTGGCTTTGGAACTCGACATCCTCCTCGAGTCAGCCTGGATCAACGCATATGGAGATGTCGAGAAGAACTTAGACAAAAAGACTTCTCGAATTGAACCTCGTCACAAAGACCCAAGAGAGAGTGGAGATGCCACTCAAGCCTACTGGCAACACATGAGCCATGCCTACAATAAACATGTCATCCTTTGTTTTTTTTCCAGTTAGAGACTTCGTCTAGAAGAAAATGAAGTTTATGGGAAATATTAGCAAGCTTGAACCACACTAGTACTAGGTACACAACATATAACCTAGGGATTTGATATATGACTAAAGTTAAAGTTAGATTAGTTGTGATCTAACCAGTTATGCCAAGTTTACAGGTACAAGATACTTGACAGGTGTCAAAGTCTTGATTGTGAAATTGGCAGTGACGAAGTCTTGGTTGAAAATCAAGCGCACAAAATTCCTAGCTAGATGCTAGGTGATTCAAGTTTAAGTTATTAAGGGTTGATAGACAAATTTCTAGCTAGATGTCAGGTGATTTAAGTCCTAGTGATTAAAGTTTAGGAGACAAAATTTCTAATTGGAGATTTGGTGAATCAAGTCTATATGATTAAGACTTCGTAGACAAATTCCAAGTTGTGTACTAGGTGATTCAAGTCCAAGTAGTTAATGCTTGGTAGAAAAATTCATAACTGGAGGCTAGGTAACTCAATTCCAAGTGTGTGGAATCAGTTAGGATCTGATTGCTGGGCAAAAAGTTCAAATGTGTGGAATGGAGTTGATTGCTTGGCAAAAAGTTTAAGTGTATGAAATTAGCTAGAAGATGATTGCTTGATAAAACTGAACTAGACGAGTTAATCTAGTTAAGACAGTGATAGTAACTTCACATTCTATAGCATACTCATTACATGTAATAATTACAGGGAAGCATGTTCGACAATTCTAGACAACCGAATGGAGTTCGGGGGTGATTGTTTAGCGTTAACTTGACAAAGGAATTTTGGAGGGGGCAGGCGACCGTAGCTGGGTCGGGGCAACCAGAGTGTACGAGCGACCAGAGCAGCTTTGAGGCAATTGGGAGACTATGTTATCAGCAATTTGAACAAGGTAATCAAACTGAAGTTTAACCCCTTGTCCAGGCAATCGAAGGGTGCACAGGCGACTAGAGAGCTTCGTTAACATTATTTTACTGATAGAAGTTGTAGTCATGTCAGTACCTCTATAGGCGATTGGGAAGGCTCCAGGTGTCCGAAGGAGTCCTATATAAGGAGTTTTGAGATAGAGGTTCAAGAATAACACATTCATTCTTGTGCTTGTGCTCTAAGTGCATTTTCGCCTTTTATGTTGTGACACGTTACGACTTGCGCTTCATTTCTGATAGCAACACCTAGAGTAAATTTTTCTTTGTTTTAGTATTGTCTTAATCTGTTTTATTGTTCTTAAGCTTTTTAGATTCTTTTTCTATAAGGTTTTTCTATATATGAGAAATTAGAAATAAGAATCATTTTTTAAACTGTTGCATGTCTACACTTTTGGCTTAGTTGATCAACTTGCATGCTTAAACTATAAGATGTTATTATTATCTTTGTCTTGATTGAATCAGTCTAAGTTAATTTGTTATTTCAACTATGCTAACTCAGATTGATTCAATTATTATCTGCTTATTTGATTTAAAAAAATTCTTAACACTATTCACCCCCTCCCCTTAGTGTCAATTTCGATCCTACAGTTGGGACGGACCTTACCGAGTCACTCCCCAACTCGATTGCAGGTCTTATTAATTAGGCGACCCTCTAAGGAAAAGAGTGCAAGTGGCCTTAGAATGCAACATATCTAAAGTCTTATTATGTCTAATCTCGAGTACCACCATTCTGTATTATTTCATTTATTATCATTCATCCTTGTAAATATTCACACTCTATCAAGTAAAATTATAGTCTTTCGCTTGCTTATCTATTCTTGCACAATAGCCTTATGACAAGATAGGAACTCCTAGTCTTGCGCTAGTGACTCAACTTTACAACAGGCCCAAAACTCCTAGTCCTGCATTAGTAACTCAACCTTATGACATGCCTAGAATTCCTTATCCCGCACTAACGGCTCAGCCTTATGATAGGCCCGAAACACATAGCTCCGCACTAGTGACTCGGCCTTACGACATACCTAGAACTCCTAGCCTTGCGCTGGAACTCCTAGTCCCGTGTTATCGACTCAGCCTTTTGTCAAGTATGGATTCTTAACCTCAGGCTAGAAATTTAGCCTACTTTAGGCCTGGACTCTTAATCCCAAGTTAGGGACTTCACCCCCATGACAGATTGGGCATTTCTATATCAGCGACCCTCAGCGGAGTCACTCACTGCTTAATACTCCTTGGTGCAAAAATGTTAAAGGAAGGCAGTCATGTTACTCAGTCAAGCCTTTGGCTGTATTAGGACCCATATGAGCTAGAGGGGGAGTGAATAGCTTTGATTGCTTCTCGTCTTGGTCTCATGATCGTTGTTTGAATGTGCAACGAAAACTTGAATCAATACCGATGCCACAAACATAACTCCGGGATTTACTTGATATCCATCTCTTAGCCAACTAATCCAAGGTCTACTTATAGTTATCTTCCTCTACTATAAGATTCTCCTTTTCAAATACCTTCCGGAGGCAAAAAAGTCTCTTACAACATGTTCTTACAAGAACACAATAAAAAAATGAATACAAAGATAAATGAAATCGAAAATGATTTTACAATGAGGAACTTACTTTGGATGCTTTCTTGTTACTTGAAAATACCTCTTGTTGATCTAGAAATGCACCAACACTTCACCTCAGAATCTTCAAGAATCAACTCCAAAAATCTCCTCAAGAATAGTCTTTTATAGCCTTCAAATCATGATTGATTTCCTCCTATCAGTCGATTTATCTTACCCATATATTTATTGATATGCCAAATCCAATCATTTAAACCTTTAAAATGACTCTTTATTGACCTATTTGACCACAATCAGTTGATTGATAATCCCTACAATCAACTGATCATGAATATGTTGGATCGGGTTGGACCGGCTAGAGGGGGTGAATAGACGGTAAAAAAAAAATGAAAGTGGAGGCACTCATCTTTAAAAAAGAAACTTGATCGCAACTGAGAACGTTGCTTCCAAGGCAGTAGACACTAAAAAGATCTCCTTGTGGTGGAGAAGCCTTACAAAAATAGCACGCTAGACTTTTAGAGAGTTTACAAGAATGAATTAATAGAATCAATGAAATTTATAGCCTAAGAGAATAAATCTGGATTGTTGATTGTTGAGAAATTTTCTCTTGGTCGTTGATCCATGGATGTAATTTGAACGGTTGATCTTGGATGGGATTAAACTACATCCATTGGATCTGATTAAAGGATAAGGTTTTATCCTTTAAGACTTTTTCTTCTGCTCTAGACTTCGTTGCTGTAATCTTCAAGTAGTAACATCGGCATCCGCATGTAGTCATCACCAGCTATCCCAAGTGGTAACCATGGTAACATATCTTAGGTGAGGTCTTGGGATTGAGTCTTCTTAGCAGCAATTAAATTCTTATTTTTTCGAGTGCCTTATTTGACATGGTCAAACTGACCAGTCTTTTGGTTCTTCGTCTTCTGGGTGATTTTCGACCAACCGGAGTTAGGCTCACCCGAACCTGACTCCTACCTTTCGCCCCTCGAGCGACCTTCCTCCCGGCTTCTCGTCCCTCGGACACTGCGCACGCCCTTCTCTCTCCACCGGCGTACTCTTCCGCAGCTTCCGCGTTCCCTCGGATTGTACCGAGCTTGCCGTCTCACTTCCCCGCACAATCCTTCTCGTCCGCTACGTCTTACGCTCGACTTCCTCCATACCTAAGCTCCTGTACACTTAGCAGAGGGATTAAACACACCACGACCTAACTTAAATCGGTTGATCACATCAAAATCAACCAGGGGTACTTACAGAATAGTCGAATCCCGCAATCAAATCGACTTACTTCTGTTCAACTCCTGATCGACATTAGTTGACTAATATCAACCATTAGTCAATTAATATTATCAGTCAATTAGGTGGTCTAATCGACTTGCTGTTGTTTGATTTATAAAGCCATCAGTCAACTGATATCAACCATCAGTTAATAGATATCATCAGTTGAGTCGAACAATCGAATCAACTTACTTCTGTTCAACTCCTGATCGACATCAGTCGACTAATATCAACCATTAGTCAATTAATATTATCAGTCAATTAGGTGGTCTAATCGACTTGCTGTTGTTTGATTTATAAAGCCATCAGTCAACTGATATCAACCATCAGTTAATAGATATCATCAGTTGAGTTGAACAATCAAATCGACTTGCTTCTGTTTGATTCTAATCAAAGTTAGTCAACTAATACCCATAATCAATTGACTAATATTGAGTAAACATATAGATCACTGAAAGAGTTCCATTTCACACCATAGATCATCTCGTTCTGAAATCTGAGTCAAAAGTTATGGTCTTTGACAATTTCCTCTATGAGACTTCCTTATTGTCTAGTATCCAATTAACCTTGACCTGCCATGACTTCATTGTTTTCTAGTATTCGGTTAACCTTGATCTGCCGAGACTTCCTCGTTGTCTATCAACCTGTCAACCTTGACCTATAGGGACTTCCTAGCTTATTCAACACACTCATCCAGTAAATCTTGATCTGCCGAGTCTTCCTAGCTGATTTCAACCTTAACCTACAGGTACTTCCTCGTTGTCTAGTTAAGTAAGTGTGAGTAACTTTATAGTTTATATCATACTCATTATGTGTAACCACTGTAGGAAAGCATGCTTGACGGTTCCAGGCAACCAGATGGTGTCCTAGGACAACTAGCTGGTATTAACTCTCGGTGAAGGGATTTTAGAGGGTCTAGGCGACCATATGGGGTATAGGAAACCAGAGTGAACAAGTGATCAGAGCGGCTTCCAGGCAACCAAAAAGATAAATTATTGGCAACCAAAGAGAGTTGGGTCAAGATGATATTTAACCCCTTACAAGAGATCGGGAAGGGTTTGTTGGATCGAGAAAAATGATAGAGGGGGGGGGGTGAATATCATTAAAAACTTTTCGGATAAATTAAAGAGCAAGTACGCAGCGGAAATAATTTAATACACGCAAGAACACAAGGATTTTTACTTGGTTCGGAGTCGCGGTCGGCTCCTACTCCAAGGCTCACGATCCTTGATCGTTTACTTTGGGCAATACTATAATCGTGCAAAACAGTTTACAAGTTGAGTACAGGAGTATTGCAAGAAATGAAAACTAGTTACCCTTTTCGTTATTAACGCCCGATGTGGATCGTATTTCAGAGCAGAGAGACGTCATCGGCGCTGAAATCTCGAAGTCAGAGTTTGCCGGGGCATAGTGCTTGAACGAAAAGCTTTGGAGCGTTAGAAAACTGTGTTTTTGAAGCCTTGAGGTCGAGCCCCTTTTATAGTACTCTATCGGGCGCCTGATGGGTTGGGGGCGCCTGACACGTGCCCTTCGATCCGGGAATCCTTATCCACGGGCTCGGTCAGTGCTTATCCTCCCCACTTGGGCGCCTGAGCTGATGGGGGCGCCCGTGACCTCAAGGGCGCCTGATCCGCCTTGGTTCAGTGGCTTCGCAGTTATGATTTGGGATTTGCCTGTTGATGCAGTCTGACCCTGATTGTTATTTTGGTGTTGACACCGATTTTAGTTTAGGTTGATGATTATTATGATTATGATTAAGTCCTGATCGGGGATTAGGCATGGTATTAAAAATCCTAGCTTGGAGGGCTAGGTGTTGGAAAATCCTAACCTGGAGGGTTAGGTGTGGAAAATCCTAGCTTCGAGGGCTAGGTGTTGGAAAAGTCCTAATTCGGAAGAGTTGGGTGAAAAGTCCTAGCTTGGAGGGCTAAGTGAAAAGTCCTAACTTGGAGGGTTAGGTGAAAATTCCCAACTTGGAAGGTTAGGTGAAAAAGTCCTGGCTTGGAGGGTCAGGTCCTAGCTTGGAGGGCTAGGTTTGGAAAAGTCCTAATTCGGAAGAGTTGGGTGAAAAGTCCTAGCTTGGAGGGTGATGGGCCCGATTTAGCTAATTAAATTTGTCACGAAAGTGTGGGCTCATCAGATTTAAATATGAATAAACAGCTGGAAACCCTTTTTGCAATCAAGAATAAAAGCGTAGTAAAGGGGCCACAGGTCGTATTTTTCTCGGGGCTAGTTGATGTTGTGTGATTCGAGCTTGTGTTTGTGTGTCGTTTATGAATTTTGGGTTTCGAATGTGAATTGGATTTGGGTTCAAATAGGAAATAAAAATGCAATGAGATACAAGATGGATGCCACCCAAAACTTGATACATACGTACAAAAACTTATGTGCCAAGATGATATACTAAGTCTCAAAATTGTGATTGAATATTTTGAATTGAAACTAATCACTCCAACTCGAAAGACAACTATTAGTGAAGTGCTAGCATTGAATTAAAAAGGAATTTTAGATACGATTTCAGCCGATCAGAAATGGGAAAAGATTTCAGAATTGTGGGCAGTGATGTAGTGATGAAGCTAGATGCAGAATTTGAGAATGCAATTTGCAGAAATGCAGATAACTGAATGCAGGAAAAGAATACCTCCTGGATTGGATACAAAATCTAACAATCAGCTGAGAATAAGTGCTACAAGCTAGTGTTCAACTTCTATTCAGAAAATCTGAGCTCACTAATACAAAATGTAGACACACTACACTGAAAATTGGCACGCAACATTGCTGAGTAGAATTGCAGTCTTGCAATTACAACTCCAATGCAGAAGTTCAACAGCAAACCAAATGCAGAAATGATTAGATCAAATTGAAATCTTATGCAATAGTTCACTAACCAGGAAACCTCTTGATGAGCTGCAATCAGAAATGTAGATACGAGCTAAAAAATTGCAGAAACGATCTGAAGTTCAGCAATGCAATCAAATTGCAGAAATTAGAATTGATGCACAATAAATCTGATTCACTAACTCTGATGCCAATGCTATTTAAATGGAACCAATTACAATGCAAATTCAGGAGATAAAACAGTGCTATCTTGATACAAAAATTCAGGAACATCAATTAAAAGTCTGATACGCAGGTTTGTAGAAGTGCAGAAATGCAGGAAAAGAAAACAGAGAACAATTAATTCAGAAACTCACAAACGATTTAGATCAATTATACCAATCTAATATCAGAAATGAATTGGAATTGAGCTAGACTAATTGATTTCGAGCTAGAAACAATCAAGGGATTTCGAAACTGAACTGAAGTCTGCAGAAAAGGCTGATACGCAACAATTCAATGGCACGCAAGCTACAAACAAGAAACAAACTGAAACAAAAAGCAATTAGCCACTAAACACATTCCCTAGCTATTAAACTTGCAGAAACCAAACCTAATTTAAGCAAAACAATTAGAAACGAAAATAAGCAATCTGATACAACTGCAGTAATGGAACAGAAATGCGATTACAGCTAATAAACGAAATTAACCAAGCCTCAATCCCTCATCTCAGCTCACGAATCCTTGCTGTCACTCAAGGATGAGCCTCCAATTGAGATAGAAACAATCCATACAAGAAAACTACAGCAACTGAATAAATTCAGAAATTAAACTACGGCAGAAATTGAAATTGCAGCTAACAACTGAAAACTCGCCAATTAAGCTAAGCCTCAATCCAAATCCTTGCTGTCACTCAAGGATGAGCTCGAATTGAGGTAGTCACGCATTCAAACGAAGAAATTGAAGAATCGATGAAGAAAATTGCTAAACTACTGAAGGAGACGAGCTGCGGTGAGGAAGACGCGACAGAGCTGGCTGCGGGGAATTTCTAATTAAGTATCTAACAATGGACGACCCAGATTGATCGGATGAAATCCAATGGCTGATCTTGCTCTGATTTGAGCCAAACTTTGATGATGATGATCTGGGGTCAGGATCTGCCTTGTGGTAGCTCGGATCCTCCAGATGTGCAATGGATGGTCAAGATCAACCAAATCTTTGAATGGACGATCTAGAGCCCTCCAAGCTTGATCCAACGGTTGATTTAGCTCTGATTGGGATGAAATCTTCAGATCTTGATCAGAATGCTTGATCAACCCTAACCCTAGCTCGGATTGCTTCAAATGGTCCCGGATGGCTCAGATCTAGCCGCTTTTGAATCGGACGGCCCGGATTAATCGTAAGCTTGATAATTCGATCCGGTTCACTTCCAACTCAAGTTTGACCCAATATGCCCTAAGTCCATGATCTTTTCATGCCTACAAAAATATATCAGAAAATTAGTGGCCAAATAATACAAAAATGTGCAAATTTGCAATTAAGTCCAAATTAAGAGGAAATCCTAAAACCTAGGGCAATTTCACAATTAAACAATAAAAACATAGGTCAAACATGGATTTTAGCAATTAAAAATAATCAATAAAATGGTACTTATCAACTCCCCCATACTTAACCTTGAGCGTCTCGCGAAAACAGTAAATATGTATCCCCTAGATTTACTTAAGCATAATTAGAAACAAATGAAAAGAAATTACCTAAGGTTGTCAATTCTCATAAATCTAAGCCCTATGGATTAGTATCTTGTCCTTAAATCAACAACTTAGCCTTTTCATCCATCATGAGTCATTGAGATGAATTTAAATCACTAGCCTTTCAAGGAAAATTTTGGTGGCTCTCTCCTTAAGTTCTAAGTTGATGATGGAAATGGAGCTCACTCAAACACACATGCTTCTTGCACTACCATAGGCTTGCTTATTGTCTAATCTCCACCATTATTCATGATTAGGATCAATATCTACAAAAGCAAATGAAAACATGGAAAATGGTAAGAAATGGAGTAAAAATCAAGAAAATGGAAAATTTGATGGAATGGGAGACTTGGTTGCTCAAAAATGTTTCCAATGTGCTTTGCCTCATCTTGACAATCCTCTAGTGATATCAAAAGCGTGGTGGAGTAAATCTTGAGTAATTCCTTTGATTTGGATGAAAAATAACTCCATTTGATCTCAATGTGCCACTTCTTTGATTTACTTGTGCCAAGTTGACTTTTGTGTGCCCACTTTGCTTCCTTCTCATTTTCTTTTCTGATTTTTTTCTTTTTCTTCCTCTCTAGTAAGGTCAGAATGTAGTAATGCATGGCTTGGATTTGGATGAGATTAACTCCACTGAATTCAATGGTGTCGAAACTCCCTTGTATCACTTATTTCTTTTGTTTTTCTCAAACTGCTCTTTTTTTTTCTGGTCAGTCATGTTGTCTCACAATGGAATCAAACTTCATTAAGAATCGTTTCAGATCAGTCTGATTTCTCAAAACAATTTGCATCAATAGTAATAAAGAGTTTAAGTACCTCACTTGAAAGTGGACTTAACTGAATTCTTTTTCTTACTGTTTTTTTTTTCATAACTGACCTTTGTTTCAGCTCTTTCCTCAGTCCTATTTGTAGGCTGTCAACTTCCTCCACTTGTGCCAGATTCAATGCTCCAAAATCTCTACATTCGTAGAAGTTATATCACTTATCAGTGGAGAATTCCCACTCAGCAAGTTAAGTCCAAGCCACTGCACTGTGTTTATTTTCTGTCCTAATCTACAAGTCCTAGCAGCCGCAACTTCTTTCAGTTCTGATCAGCAGTGGATATTCTTGATACAAATCTGATACATTCAGGAACTTAATTCCTTGATTCACAGCCCTTGAAAACCAAAATTCAGCCTCAAGTTGACACAATTTCTGCACATACTGCTTGTATGGAAAACTACCAATCTGAATTTTTTTTTTACTGCTTTCTCAGCTTGCTGCTTTCCGAAATATCTAATGGCTGGTGAAGGTGGCTCCCTGATTTCTTCACAGCAGTTACACATCACAAGAGCTCTCATCGAATGGTAATACAAGATTTGAGTGCTTCCTTTGAGATTATTGCTGAATTCATTGCCCTGCAACTTTACTTCATTGCTGATTTCGGCACAAAGTTTTCTTGGCTTCAGATTACCCAATTTGTGTGCAGCTTCTACATCAGCCTCAATTTAGCTTCAATTCAGCACTTGACAGCAATCTAAATTCCAGAAATTTGGATTTCGGCCATGGCACAATTGTCTCAAATGTGATACACTGATTTTTTTTTTCTTTTTGGCATGGCATAGATTTTCAAATTTTTCCATTGCTTGCCACTTGAATCTTCAAAATATGATAAGGAAGCTAGATCTCCAATTGCTTCCATCTCTCTTGCTCATTCTTGGCACCAAACATCACTCACTTGGCACATGAATTTTTTTTTTCGAGTTGAAATGCATCCAAAACTTTAGTCACTCCCCCACACTTAAATCTTTGTCCGTCTCGGGCAAAATATCATTAAGAAACATCTCAAACAACAAGTCCAATGAAAAGTGAAGGTAAGAGTAGGAAATAAGTAAAGGAAAATGGAATGAACATGATTATTGCTAAAAATTGATGTGGAAAGGAAACAAATGGATTAGCCTCTATAGATGTGATCCAATCATTGAAATATGATTTTGAAAGAACCTAAGCAAGTTCTAGAGCATAATTACATATGTGTATCACAAAAGTAAGGCTAATTCTCACTAGGTGCAAATGATTCATCTCAAATCATCAATTAAGAATCTAAAGCAAGTAGTACTCAAGCATCCAAGATTTCATCCATTAGCTCAAACCCTAAGTTTTAACAACCAAATTTAATTTATTTTCAAAAGACTCTAAAATGCTATGGAGATAACCTAGAGGGATACTTTTATTTCTACTTATGCAAGAAAAAGTGCTAAAAGAGATAACATGCATTTATTGACAAGGACTCAGTTTAACAGAAATTTCTACTTCTAGAAAGCATAAAAAATGAAACATGTAATAAAAGAAAATACAAGAAGAATCAGATTCCCCTTTATTCTGGTGGACGGAGTCTATCCAGAAGTAGCCTCCATCGTGGTAGTGGAGGAAAATGGGTGGCTGAGAGATTTGGGACTCCCCCACACTTGAACTTCACAAAAAATTGCTCTGGTGGCCTAAGACGATTCAGGTTCAAAATCCACTGAAGGAATGGAGGGCTATGGATTAAAGTAAGAACTTCTCCTCCTTCTTGATGCCTTTCAGAAGTCCTTCCAGGAGGTTGAAGTCTGTTCAGTTGGAGCACCCACTCCTGAAGTCTTCTGGACCCTGCAAAACAATGTAATACCTCTCTTAAGCGTTCAGGGTCAGAAAGAAATGATATAAGTTCAGTCTCTGCATCAAATGAATCCAAAACTGCATCATATCCAATTAAATCAAATTCTGGCACCTCAATGAAATTTTCAAAATCATTTCCTACAAAATTTGCATCCAGATACTCATCACAAATAAAGAAATCAATTTCTGGCTCATCAATAGAAATTTTACAATTATTTTCCATCAAGGGTGTATCAAGTAATATGTCACAGCCAATCAAATCAATCTCAGATATTTCCATAAGTTTCTCACATTCAACCTCAGCATAAGATATAGCAAGAGATTCATCAAAATAAATAACATCCATTTCAGGCACTTCTAAAAATTTTTCACTATCCATATCCACAAAAGATGTATCAAGTGATTCATCATAGCAAACAACATCCATTATGGGTGCCTCTAAAATTATTTCACAATCCATATTTACAAGAGATGTATCAAGTAATGCATGATGACCAAGGAAATCAATATTTGGTACCTCTATTGGATTTTCACAAACAATCTCTACACAAGGTATATCAATAAATTCATCAGAATCAATAAAGTCAGCACTAGGTACCTCACTGAATTTTTCTGAAGAAAGAGGAGAAATACTTACCTGAGCGTGCTGGAGAATACCTGGAGGTTCTACAAGAGTAGATGTATCCATGGCCTCCTCCTGGTCAAGTACATGCTCCTCTTCAGGTTCAGGCTCTGGTGGACACTCAACTAAAATAGGTGATCCTTGGGTGCTTGCTTCCACCATGCAAGTCCCTACACTTTCTGGTTCATCTTCTGAATCTTCTAATGTACCAGTCAACTGTGGTGGTCCCTGGGGCTTAGTGCAATCCCTTACACCTGTGGAATCATCTCCTATGCATTCTTCTTCTGCAATATCTAAAATAACAATATCAGAAAAATTAGGACCATCAATAATGCTATCATCAGAAAATAAAAGTCTAGAATGGTCCTGTGGAGCTTCAGTTCCTTCTTCTGGAGCTGAAAAATTTGAAAATGAATTTTGAATAGGAATCTCCGGAGGGATGCATGCTGTAGGTGCCCAATATTTGATGATTACTTCATCTTCTTCTTCTTCCAAAATTTTAAGATCACTTGAAGAAGGACTTGGCTAGGCACTAGGATCACCTTGAACTGATATAAATCCAACTCCGGGGCTCTCAGAATTATAAGTAGCTTGAGAAGATAATTGTTTTGATCTTTGGGCTTGTATCTGATTCAATCGATCTTGCATGTTTTGAAACCATTGTTGTTGTTGTTCTTGTTGTTGCTGAAAATTTTACTGTTGTAATTGTTGAACTTGTTGCAACATCTCCATCGTCCTCTGTTGTTGAGCCTCAAGCTCTTGTTGGTCTTGAAAAGTAACATAAGGCTGCTGAAGATCAAGAGTAGGCTGTGCAAGCTGAAATGGAAACTGTGGGGGCTGCTCAAATGGATGAAATGACTGATTTAACTGCTGAAAACTTGGCTCACAACTTGGTGGAGATGGCTGAAAATTGTAGCCCTGAAATTCTTAGATCTGAGGTTGACATTGTGGTGGTGAAAACTCAAATTGAGTAGGCTGAAAAATCTGGTTTTGTTGCTGGAAATTCTGATTAATGGGCTGTGTGGGCTGGAAAAATTGTTGGTTTTGAGGTGGAAATGTTTGAAACGATTGACAATCTTGCGGCCCTTGTTGATATGGCTAGAATTGAGGTTGAAATTGATTATTTCCATGCTGAAAATTTGTAAAAGGCTGCTGGAAATTTTGGTTAAGATGCTGAAATTCTTGCTGAAATTGTTGGAATTGTTGTGGTGGCTGGCATTGCTGTATTTGGGGCTGAAAATTCTGGAATAATGGCTGCCCATTCTGAAAATTCTGGAAATTTGGTTGAATTGGCTGAAAATCCGGCTGAAATTGTTGGAATTGCTGTGGTTGCTCGAATTGTTGTAATGGTGGCTGAAAAAATTGATTGGGTTGCTCAAAAACTGAAAATTGGGGCTGCCCATTCTAAATTTGTTGGAAATTTGAGTAGGGCTGTTGAAATTGTTGTGGTTGCTGGAAATTCGAGTAGGGCTGTTGAAATTGTTGTGGTTGCTGGAAATTCGAGTAGGGCTGTTGAAAATCTTGATTTGAGTGCTGAAATTGCTGGAAAGGCTGAAATTGTGGCTGAGGTGGCTGGAATGTAGGCTGAATCGGCCTCTGGTAAGTAGATGGCTGAGCTTTATGTTTTTGTTGATTTACCAACTCCTTACACACATTTTTAAACTCCTCTAGCGCCTCGTCTATCTCTTTACAGAACTCTAGTGACCACATTTTGATCTTGCAACCCTGTCACAAAACAAACAAGAAAAATGGCAGCAACCGTATACAAATGATAAAGCAACAGAAAATAGAACCCAATGATATGTCAAAAAGCATACAAGCAAAAATCAAACAAATCAACTAGTAGTTTCCCCGGCAACGGCGCTAAAAATTTGATAGACCCAAATATGACTGTCACGAATGTGGGCCTCAAATTTAAATGTGAATGAACAGCTGGAAACCCTTTTTGCAATCAAGAATAAAAGCGTACTAAAGGGGCCACAGGTCGTATTTTTCTCGGGGCTAGTTGATGTTGTGTGATTCGAGCTTGTGTTTGTGTGTCATTTATGAATTTTGGGTTTCGAATGTGAATTGGATTTAGGTTCAAATAGGAAATAAAAATGCAATGAGATACAAGATGGATGCCACCCAAAACTTGATACATACGTACAAAAACTTATGTGCCAAGATGATACTAAGTCCCAAAATTGTGATTGAATATTTTGAATTGAAACTAATCACTCCAACTCGAAAGACAACTATTAGTGAAGTGCTAGCATTGAATTAAAAAGGAATTTCAGATACGATTTCAGCCGATCAGAAATGGGAAAAGATTTCAGAATTGTGGGCAGTGATGTAGTGATGAAGCTAGATGCAGAATTTGAGAATGCAATTTGCATAAATGCAGATAACTGAATGCAGGAAAAGAATACCTCCTGGATTGGATACAAAATCTAACAATCAGCTGAGAATAAGTGCTACAAGCTAGTGTTCAACTTCTATTCAGAAAATCTGAGCTCACTAATACAAAATGTAGACACACTACACTGAAAATTGGCACGCAACATTGCTGAGCAGAATTGCAGTCTTGCAATTACAACTCCAATGCAAAAGTTCAACAGCAAACCAAATGCAGAAATGATTAGATCAAATTGAAATCTTATGCAATAGTTCACTAACCAGGAAACCTCTTGATGAGCTGCAATCAGAAATGTAGATACGAGCTAAAAAATTGCAGAAACGATCTGAAGTTCAGCAATGCAATCAAATTGCAGAAATTAGAATTGATGCACAATAAATCTGATTCACTAACTCTGATGCCAATTCTATTTAAATGGAACCAATTACAATGCAAATTCAGGAGATAAAACAGTGCTATCTTGATACAAAAATTCAGGAACATCAATTAAAAGTCTGATACGCAGGTTTGTAGAAGTGTAGAAATGCAGGAAAAGAAAACAGAGAACAATTAATTCAGAAACTCACAAACGATTTAGATCAATTATACCAATCTAATATCAGAAATGAATTGGAATTGAGCTAGACTAACTGATTTCGAGCTAGAAACAATCAAGAGATTTCGAAACTGAACTGAAGTCTGCAGAAAAGGCTGATACACAACAATTCAATGGCACGCAAGCTACAAACAAGAAACAAACTGAAACAAAAAGCAATTAGCCACTAAACACATTCCCTAGCTATTAAACTTGCAGAAACCAAACCTAATTTAAGCAAAACAATTAGAAACGAAAATAAGCAATCTGATACAACTGCAGTAATGGAACAGAAATGCGATTACAGCTAATAAACGAAATTAACCAAGCCTCAATCCCTCATCTCAGCTCACGAATCCTTGCTGTCACTCAAGGATGAGCCTCCAATTGAGATAGAAACAATCCATACAAGAAAACTACAGCAACTGAATAAATTCAGAAATTAAACTACGGCAGAAATTGTAGCTAACAACTGAAAACTCGCCAATTAAGCTAAGCCTCAATCCAAATCCTTGCTGTCACTCAAGGATGAGCTCGAATTGAGGTGGTCACGCCTTCAAACGAAGAAATTGAAGAATCGATGAAGAAAATCGCTAAACTACTGAAGGAGACGAGCTGCGGTGAGGAAGACGTGACAGAGCTGGCTGCGGGGGATTTCTGATTAAGTATCTAACAATGGACGGCCCAGATTGATCGGATGAAATCCAACGGCTGATCTTGTTCTGATTTGAGCCAAACTTTG
Organism: Boesenbergia rotunda; assembly: GCA_024364735.1. Lineage (NCBI taxonomy): Eukaryota > Viridiplantae > Streptophyta > Magnoliopsida > Zingiberales > Zingiberaceae > Boesenbergia > Boesenbergia rotunda. Next base: position 165,023 of record JAGFNQ010004542.1, read on the forward strand.
ATGATGATGATCTGGGGTCAGGATCTGCCTTGTGGTAGCTCGGATCCTCCAGATGTGCAACGGATGGTCCAGATCAACCAAATCTTTGAATGGACGATCTAGAGCCCTCCAAGCTTGATCCAATGGTTGATTTAGCTCTGATTGGGATGAAATCTTCAGATCATGATCAGAATGCTTAATCAACCCTAACCCTAGCTTGGATTGCTTCAAATGGTTCCGGATGGCTCAGATCTAGCCGCATTTGAATCAGACGGCCCGGATTAATCGTAAGCTTGATAATTCGATCCGGTTCACTTCCGACTCAAGTTTGACCCAATATGCCCTAAGTCCATGATCCTTTCATGCCTACAAAAATATATCAGAAAATTAGTAGCCAAATAATACAAAAATATGCAAATTTGTAATTAAGTCCAAATTAAGAGGAAATCCTAAAACCTAGGGAAATTTCACAATTAAACAATAAAAACATAGGTCAAACATGGATTTTAGCAATTAAAAATAATCAATAAAATGGTACTTATCAGAGGGCTAGGTGAAAAGTCCTAACTTGGAGGGTTAGGTGAAAATTCCCAATTTGGAGGGTTAGGTGAAAAAGTCATAGCTTGGAGGGCTTGGTTGGATGAAACCCTAGCTTGGAGGGCAAGTTTTGAGTCCCTGGATCGGTCTGGTGACCAATTAGGGATGTTGGCACACTGCTCCTTCGTGGATCGGTCTGGTGACCGATCCAGCGATGACTGATCGGTCTGGTGACCGATCAGGGAGCGCACAGTGAGATTGGGAACCTACTGTGTGGCTCCTGATCGGTCTGGTGACCGATCAGGCAGCAGGCTGTTGCCTCGCTGCTTGGCTCCTGATCGGTCCGGTGACCGATCAGGGAGCAGGCAGCTTCCTCACTGACTTGCTTCTGATTGGTCTGGTGACCTATCAGGGAGCGAACAGTGAGTTGAGTTCCCCCGCTGATCAGCTCCTGAACAGTCTGGTGACCGATCCACGACTTAGGATTTGATTTCCGCAGTTACTGTTCACTTAGCCGTGGACCAATCAGGCATGAGCCTGATCGGACAAGGAGCTACCTGATCGGTCTGGTGACCGATCAGGATTAACTCTGATCGGTCTAGTGACCGATCAGGCTTGTGTCACCGCGAGAGCAGGGAGTCCTAGCTAAGTGGTGGATCGGTCTGGTGACCGACCCACAAGCCCTGGATCGGTCCGGTGACTGATCACTTTAATTCAAAATGCACTGTCAGACGCTCTGATCGCGTCTGAACGTATCCGATTCTCTGCGTATCTACTCTGATACTTGATTTTCTGTTTGATATACTGCTCTAATGATCTAATGAAGCTGTAGGTTATAGGGAAGGATTCAAACACTCAAGGAGAGTCAATGGTGGTCTTTCCTTGGAGCAGGTTTGTCTATTTTCCATCTCAGGTTGCAACGGCTGGAGCTGCTGACTGGAGCTTGGCTGAGGGAAGCTCAGGGAGTCCAGGGAGAGCTCAGTGGTAGCTGGCGTTGGCAGGTAGGCAGCTGGAGGCTGCTGTGAGATGGTGTCATCTATGCTCAGTGGTGAAACAAAAGGGCGTAGAGGAGAAGAGCAGAGTAGAGTTCGCTGAATCGTTTTCTCGCTTGAGTTCTTGCTGCGCATTTCTGTTCTCCACACTTTGCTTGCGTGTTCTGATGTTTCATCATCTTGAGCAAGCATATGAAATCAGTGAAGCAACCATCCCTTGCTTGAGTACTTGGAGGAAGGAACAAGAGGCTTAGAGTCCAACAACGAGAAGACACGAATAAAGGGTTCTTGCGTGAGATCGTCGCTGGGTGGAGCTCAGGAGAAGCTTGCTGTGTTCTTGTCTTTGCTAAGTGCTAAGTAAGATCTTTCTTGTGTTTCATTGTGCTTAAACCTATATCATTGATTGAAACGCTGTGGAGAGGTCACACCACCGAGAAGGAGGTTGCTTTCTATCCGGTGTTCACCGGGGCGTGATCTGCTGACGATCAAGGGATCGCCCACCTTATGGGCACGCCAAGGAGTAGGGGCAAGTTATCCCCGAACCTTGTAAACCCTCCTTGTTAGCGATCTTGCTAGTGGTGTTAGTTTGTTTTGTTTCCTGTTTTTCTGCATACTCTGTTTTCGATACTTCTGCTGTGCTACTATCAAAGTGAAGTGCAGAAATTCAATAAGTGCTTAAAGTCCAAGTGATTGGCTATATTCACCCCTCCTCTCTAGCCATCCGGGTTCCAACAAGTGGTATCAGAGCTTGGGGATCTATTTTTGCGGTTTAACAACCGAGAGCTATCATCCATGGCGTTGAGAGAAGGCTTTAGCACCACCCGACCTCCTTTCATTGATGGTGCTGATTTTCAATATTGGAGATCAAAGATGGAGTATTACTTGAAGATGGACATCAACACTTGGTTCGCGGTGAAGGAGAGCTTCACCCCTCCAAAGGATGATGAAGGCAAGGAACTTGAATTGTGGCGGTGGACGGCCGAACAAACTCGAAAGAGTGAAGCCGACGCGAAGGCGGTTGTCACTCTACAATGCGACATGAACAAAGACCAACTCATCAAGGTTGGTCCTTTCACAAGTGCAAAGGACTTGTGGAACAAGCTCATCGAACTTCACGAGGGCACTCGGGATTCAAGAATTGCCAAGAGGGACTTGTTTCTCAACCAACTTCAAAATCTCTCCATGAAGGAGAATAGAACCGTAAGTGAGTTACATAGCCGGTTCAAGGAAGTTCTCAATGGGCTTCATTCGATTGATGAAAAGGTCGAGAATCGCGACCTTGTGAGGTATGTGCTAAAAGCATTTCCAAGGAATGCTTTGTGGTCATCCATGGTGGATGCCTACAAAGTCTCCAAGGACTTATCAATTGTTAAGTTAGATGATTTGTTTTGTGAAATGGAATTGCATGAAATGGCTAACAAAGGCCCCAAGGAGAAGGGGATTGCCTTAGTTGCAGGGAACCGATCGAATAAGAAGAAGGAGAAGAAGAAGGAGAAAGAAGTCACTTCATCTTCATCCTCTTCCGAATCCGAGTCCGATTCTGATTCCGAGGAAGATGGCAGCAGCTCCTCATCCTCCGAGATGGCGAACTTTGTGAGAAGGATGATGAGAAGGGGTCGACGCTTCAAGGATAAAGGTAACCCTAGTGAAGCTAAAGTTGATAAGACTAATGTATCTTATTTTGAGTGTGGTAGGAAAGGGAACTTCAAGAGTGAATGCCCAAAGCTAAAGAAAAAGGAGGAGAAATCCAAAAGGAAAGAGGAGAAATCAAAGAAAAAGAAGAAGGCCTTGAAGGCCACTTGGGATGAGTCATCATCTAGCTCATCCGATGAAGAGGAGGAGAAAAACACAAGGCATGTGGCACTCATGGCATTGGGAGATCAAGAGAGCAGTGATGAATTTTCCAACTCCTCAAACGCGGCTTCATCATCTTCGGATGATGAAGAGGTAATGATTAGTGTTTTGGAATGTATTATCATCAAGGAAGCACTTCATTTGAAAAAAAAAGAAAAAAAAATTCATGTGCCATTTGAGTTGATGTTTGGTATCAAGATTAAGTGAGAAGAAGTGGTCAAAGATGGAAAATAATTGATGATTCTTGATCATCATTTGAAGATCCAAGGAAGTTGAACCTCAAGTTGAATTCGGCACTCAAAGTTGAAACAAAAACAGTTTGTGCCAAATAGAAAAAAAAATCTGCAATGATGTGGAGAAAGAAATTTTTGTGCCAAAGTGAGGAAGATGCTATGAAGGTGTTCGGCCACTCTTCTAGAGTATGAATTGCAGCAGTGTTGATCTGAATTGAAACCAAGGCAGAATTGTGTCAAGAAGAATTCGGCTGAAAGAAAAAGAAAAAAAATAGAAAAAATCTGTGCCATGAAGAAACATCTGAAATTAATGGAGTTTGTAGCACAAATGGAGGAAGAAATCAGTAACACTTTGCTAAAGTCTGAATTGGGAAGTGCTAAAGTCTGAAGTGAAGCAGGAAAATGCAGAAAAACAACATCTGAAAGAAAGGCAGCAAATCTGTAACGAAAACAGAGGGAAAATGCAGCTATGAACTCAAGAAAAAGAGCTGGAAATTAAAGGGAAACACATTGAATTTCAGGAGCAAATCGACTGAGATACAGTTGCTAATCAGTTTGTTGGAATTCCATTAGATACAAAAATTCTGAAGCTGTAAAGGAAAATGCAGAAATTAGTTGATTGCAACATCAAACAAAAGGTAGAGTAAAAACAAGAGATGCAATGAAGCTTACGACATTAGAAAGGATGGGATTGATTCTGATGAGGGTTTGGGGAGCTGATCACACCACGAATGAATAAGGATAAGCTGCAGAGAGAAGAAATAAAATTTATGAAGTCAGCAGCTTGAAAAAAAAATCAGTTTGAGAAAATAAGAAAAGAAAAGAAGAAGCAAGTTGGCACACCATTGACTTGGCACCATAAATCAGCAAAGATTTCCACATCCGGATCAAAGTTTTATTCCATTACATTCTGAATTCACTAGAGAGAAAGAATGAAGAAAAAAATCTGAGAAAAGAGTGAAAGAAGCAAGGTTGGCACAAAATTGGCAAACTTGGTACATTGAAACCAAGGAAGGTTTTTTCATCCAAATCAAAGGAATTATTTAAATTTGACTTTGCCACACTTTTGATATCATTAGAGGACTGTTAAGATGGGACAAAGCACATTGGAAATATTTTTTGAACAACCAAGTCTCCCACTCCATCAATTTTTCCATTTTCTTGTTTTTATTCCATTTCTCACCATTTTCTATGCTTTTCATTTGTTTTTGTAGATGTTGATCCTCCTATTCATGATTAATGGTGGAGATTAGATAATAAGCAAGCCTATGGTAGTGCAAGAAGCATGTGTAAGAGTGAGCTCCACTTCCATCATCAACTTAGGACTTAAGGAGAGAGCCACCAAAACATCCCATGAAAGGCTAGTGATTTGAATTTATCTCAATGACTCATGATAGATGAAAAGGCTAAGTTGTTGATTTAGGGACAAGATACTAATCCATAGGGCTTAGATTTATGAGAATTGACAACCTTAGGTAATTTCTTTTCATTTGTTTCTAATTATGCTTAAGAAAGCCTAAGGGATACTTACTTAGTATTTTCGCGAGACGCTCAAGGTTAAGTGTGGGGGAGTTGATAAGTACCATTTTTGTTGATTATTTTAATTGTTAAAATCCATGTTTGACCTATGTTTTTATTGCTTAATTGTGATTTTACCCTAGGTTTTAGGTTTTCCTCTTATTTTGGACTTAATTGCAAATTTACATAAAATTGGATTATTTGGCCACTAATTTTCTGATATATTTTTATAGGCATGAAAGGATCCTGGACCTAGGGCATACTGGGTCAAACTTGAGTCGGAAGTGGAACCGGATCGAATTATCATGTTTTGGATTAATCCGGGTCGTCCGATTCAAGAGCGGCTAGATCTGAGCCATCCGGGATCATCTGAAGCAATCCGAGCTAGGGTTATGGTTGATCAAGCATTCTGATCAAGATCTGAAAGTTTCATCCCAATCAGAGCTCGATCAACCGTTGGATCAAGCTTGGAGGGCTCTAGATCGTCCATTCAAAGACTAAGTCGATCTGGACCATCCGTTGCAAATCTGGAGGATCCGAGCTACCAAGAGGCAGATCCTGACCCCAGATCATCATCATCAAAGTTTGGCTCCAATCAGAGCAAGATCAGCCATTGGATCTCCTCCAATCAATCTGAGCCGTCCAATTCTAATTACTTAAGGAAATTTTCGCAGCAGCTGTTCTTCGTCGCATTTCCTCGCCGCAACATTTCCTTCTTCGTTTCTTCTTCAATTTTTTTTAGCTTATTTCTTCAATCCAAGGGGCGCGACCCCTTAATTCTTCATCTATATCAAGAATTGAGTCTTTGGTGATTGTTTCTTGAAGAATTCAGCTCCATTTGCGTCGGAACAGGGATTGTTTGAGGGTTTCGGCAATTCCTCAGTCCGATCATTGGTTTCTCACCCACAAAGCATTTCCAAGCATCTGAGCAGCTTGTAGGGGTTCTCAGGTGGTCTCAGAAACTTCCCAAATCATCATCGCAGCTCATTCAACTGAGATAAAGTGAATCGGATTGAAATTTCCAGCTTTGCGCAGATTGGAGCAGAGACAACTTCAGAAATGGTTTTCCACTGATTTGCTGAGCCTAGGGGTTCGAAGCCAGCTCTTGATTGACGACCAAGATGTTCTTGAGCTAGGGAAGATTGAGGAGTAGTTTAGCTAGTTAATTTCATTGTTTTAGCTGTAATTTCCAATTCTGTTTAGTTTTGTTTCTGTCTTGTTTTCAGATTCGTTAACTTGGTTTAATGCATAGTTTCTGCTGTAATTAGGGTTTAATCCAATCAGTTAAGTAATTAGGAAGCTTTTCTAGTGGATAATTAAGTTTAATTTCAGTTAATTTTGTTTTCCAGCTTGCGTTTCAATTCTGCTTTTAGTGTATCAGCTTGGTGCTTGCGTGCCACTTCCTGTTTATGAAATTCTAGATTTGTTAATTTTAGTTTCTGATTTGTTTTTGTTTTAAATCAGTTTCGTTTATGCAAGTCAATTAGGTTCATTGTTTGTTAGTGAACAATTGTAATCAAATTCGGTTTCTTTCCTAATGTAGTTCATGCGTATCAGTTACTTCCCTGATTTCAGATTGCGTATCAACCCTCAATCCTGCACTCCATTTCATTTCTGAAAATTTCGACTTCAGCTCATCAATTTGCACTTTAATTGTTT
>JAGFNQ010004542.1:176552-191370 GCA_024364735.1 Boesenbergia rotunda
GATAAGCACCATTTTTATTGATTATTTTAATTGCTAAAATCCATATTTGAACCATGTTTTTATTGCTTAATTATGATTTTACCCTAGGTTTTGGAACTTTATCTTATTTTGGACTTAATTGCAAAATTACATAATTTTTGGATTATTTGGCCACTAATTTTCTGATATATTTTTGTAGGCAAGAAAGGATCCTGGACCTAGGGCATATTGGGTCAAACTTGAGTCGGATGTGAACCGGATCGAATTATCAAGCCTACGATTAATCCGGGCCGTCCGATTCAAGAGCGGCTAGATCTGAGCCATCCGGGACGATCTGAAGCAATCCGAGTTAAGGTTAGGGTTGATCAAGCTCTATGATCAAGATCTGAAGGTTTCATCCCAATCAGAGCTAAATCAACCGTTGGATCAAGCAAGGAGGGCTCTAGAGCGTCCATTCACAGATAGAGTTGATCTGGACCATCCGTTGCACATCTGGAGGATCCGAGATACCACAAGGCAGATCCTGACCCCAGATCATCATCATAAAAGTTTGGCTCAAATCAGACCAAGATCTACTGTTGGATCTCCTCCAATCAATCACAGCCGTCCAATTGTTACTACTTAATCAAATTTCCTACGCAGCCAAGCCTTGTCGCGTCCTCGCTGCAACCAGTTTCCTCTTCGTTTGTTTCTTCGTTTCTTCAATAGAGTTCTTCATCCAAGGGGCGCGACCACCTCCATCCTTCATCAGATCAAGTTCGAGGTCACTAGGGAGAGTGGTTTGTGGAGTTTTCAGCTTGGAATTGGGCAAGAACAGGGCTATTGAGAGGTTTCCGCAGCCTTGTATTTGATAGCTTCAAATTCGGTTGTGTCGAGTTCTTCATCAATCCAAGCTATTCAGAGGGGTTCCCTGAAGTGTTTGGATCATTCCCGCACCTTCATTTCACTCAGACATGGCTGAATTGAAGAAATCGATTGGGATTTTCCTTCTTGAACAGTTTGAGCTGGATTCGACTACCGATTCAGTTCCTTAGTGAATTGCTGAGCTTGCGGGTTCGAAGCCAGCTCTTGATTGACAACCAAGAAGACCTTGAGCTAATGAAGTGATTGGGGTTTAGATTTCTTAGTCAATATTCTTTGTTTTAGCTGTAATTTTATTACTGCCACTTCATTTCTGCAATTTCTGAATTAGTTGCTGTAATTTACTTGTATGGACCGTTTCTTTCTCAATTGGAGGCTCATCCTTGAGTGACAGCAAGGATTCGAAGCTGAGATGAGAGATTGAGGCTTTGTTTAGTTAAATTTCATTGCAATTAGCTGTAATTTCGAATTCTGTCAATTCTGTCCTGTTTTTCATATCAGCAACTTAGTTTCGATTTCTGAATTGTTTTAGCTCTAATTAGGATTTCAATTTGCAAGTAGTTAGCTAGTGAACTTGTTTAGTGGATAATTGAGTTTAATCTCAGTTTATTTTAGTTTAATTTCTTGCGTGCCAACTCCATAGCAGTGTGCCAGATTCAATTCTGCAGTTTACTTTAGCTGCAGTTTCTGAATTTGTATTAAGTAATCTTAGGTTTTCTTCAAGTTTCCTGCACTCTTGATTAGTGACTTAAGTTAAGTTGCAATTGTAGCTTTAGTCCTCAAATCTGTAAGTGCAGCCTTGTGTTCGATTGTTCAAGCATTGCATTTTTCATTACTGCATTCATGTCAGTTTTCTTCTCTCTGCACTTCTATTTCTGCAAATTTGCTGCATCTTGCATTTGTTGATTTTGCATCCAATTTGAGACATCTGAAACCTTGCATTTTATTCCTGCTTATCTGCGCATCAACTCTGAATATAGATTTCTGAATTTCTGCACTTTGAATACTTGCAATCAATTTTCTGCAATTTTGAATCAATTCTGAAATTTTTCAACTTGTGTATGAATCCTTGATTTCAATTTATCAGAACAGCTGTTAGTTAGTGACCCATTGCATCATATTCAACTTGATCTATTAGCTCTTGCATTAGGGTTTCAGTTCTGCACTTGCTGTCTTCAACTTCTGAAATTCTGCCGCAAGGTTCTACATGAGCTGTCTTGAAATTTCTCATTCCAATCAGTGTTTTCTCTTCATTGGCAGCTTGGTCTCCCAAGCTGAATTAATCAGCCACGAATTCCTGCATTCAAATTCAATCTTTGGCGCATAAATTGTTCTCATCTTGGTATTAAGTTGTAAATTTGCTCTCACTTTGTATCAAGTGCAATCTTGGCACGTTTTGTATTAGTGCGGCTTTAGATTGCTTGCAATTGTCCATGTCTTGCATTTGATTTTGTTGGTTCATTGCTTGGCATTTGTTTTGCTTTTGAAATCAGAAATCAATTTCCAAAAAATTGCATGAAGGGCTTAGATGAGTAAGTGATCCTTTTGGTTGAGCTAATAACTTGCCATCACATTATTTGGTTCACTAGTTTGGTTTCCTCCATTTTAATTGCCATTTCGTTCTGAATTGCAACCCAAAACCCAATTTTCATTTGAAACCCGAAAACACTAACGACACATAAATCAAGTTAGAATCAAACACGACAACTAGCCCCGAGAAAAATACGACCTGAGGCCCCTTTACTACGCTTTTCATATCTTGATTACAAAAAAGGGTTTCCAGCTTTCATTCATATCATATTTAAATCTGATGAGCCCACAATTCGTGACAATTTAATTTAGTATAATTTGGGCCCGTCAAATTTTTGGCGCCGTTGCCGGGGAAGCAACTAGTTGATTTGTTTGATTTTTGCTTGTATGCTTTTTGACATATCATTGGGTTCTATTTTCTGTTGCTTTATTTTTGTATACGGTTGCTGCCATTTTTTCTTGTTTGTTTTGTGACAGGGCTGCAAGATAAAAATGTGGTCATCAGAGTTTCAGCCTTTCAACCAATTTCAACAACCTTGCAATCAAAATTTTCAGCAACCCAATCAATTTTTTCAGCCACCATTACAACAATTAGAGCAACCACAGCAATTTCAGCAATTTCAGCCAAATTTCCAGCCACAAACTCAGCATGGGCAGCCACCATTTCAGAATTTCCAACAACAAAACCAGAATTTTTAGCCTACTCAATTTGAGTTTTCATCACCACAATTTCAACCTCAGATCCAGAATTTTCAGGGCTACAGTTTTCAGCCATCTCCACCAACTTGTGAACCAAATATTCAGCAGTTTAATCAGTCATTTCATCCATTTGAGCAGCCCCAACAGTTTGCATTTCAGCATGCACAACCTCCTCCTGGACTTCAACAGCCCTATTTTCCATTTCAAGACCAACAGGGGTTCCACACTAACCAAGGAGGTTTTGAGAATCCTGATTGGGATGAGGCTCAACAACAAAGGATGATGGAGATGTTGCAACAAGTCCTACAACAACAGCAAAATTTTTTACAACAAGAGCAAATTTTACAACAACAACGGCAAGACATCGAAGAACACTTGGGAAAATTGGTTGATCAGCTGAATCAGATAAAAGCCCAAAGATCAGAACAATTAGCTTCTCAAGTTGTTTATAATTCTGAGAGCCCCGGAGTTGATTTTATATCAGTTCAAGGTGACCCTAGTGCATGGCCAAGACCTTCTTCAAGTAATCTTGCACAGTTAATAGAAGAAGAAGAAGAAGAAGAAGTAATCATCAAATATAGGGCACCTACAGCATGCATCCCTCCGGAGATTCCTACTCAAAATTCATTTTCAAGTTTTTCAGCTCCACAGGACCATTCTAGACTCTTATTTTGTGATGATAGCATTAGTGATGGTCCTAATTTTTCTGATACTATTGTTGCAGATATTACAGAAGAAGAATGCATAGAGGATGATTCTATAGGTGTAGGGGATTGCACTAAGCCCCAGGGACCACCACAGTTGACTGTTACATTAGAAGATTCAAAGGATAAACCAGAAAGTGTAGGGACTTGCATGGTGGAAGCAAGCACCCAAGGATCACCTGCTTTAGTTGAGTGTCCACCAGAGTCTGAGGCTGAAGAGGAGCATGTACTTGACCAGGAGGAGGCCATGGATACATCTACCCTTGTAGAACCTCCAGGTATTCTCCAACACGCTCAGGTAAGTATTTCTCCTCTTTCTTCAGAAAAATACAGTGAGGTACCTAGTTTTGACTTTATTGATTCTGATGAATTTATTGATATACCTTGTGTAGAGATTGTTTGTGAAAATCCAATAGAGGTACCAAACATTGATTTCATTGATCGTACTGCATTACTTGATACATCTCTTGTAAATATGAATTGTGAAATAATTTTAGAGGCACCTATAATTGATGTTGTTTTTTATGATGAATCACTTAATACATCTTTTGTGGATATGGATAGAGAAAAATTTTTAGAAGTGCCTGAAATGGATGTTATTTATTTTGATGAGTCTCTTGCTATATCATATGCTGAGGTTGAATGTGAAAAACTTTTGGAGATATCTGATATTGATTTCATTGGCTCTGACACATTGCTTGATATACCCTTGATTGAAAATAATTGTGAAATTTCTATTGATGAGCCAGAACTTGATTTCTTTATTTGTGATGAGTATCTGGATGCAAATTTGGTAGGAAATAATTTTGAAAATTTTATTGAGGCACCCAGAATTGATTTAATTGAATATGATGCAGTTTTGGATTCATTTAATGCAGAGACTGAATTTATATCATTTCTTTCTGACCCTGAACACTTGAGAGAGGTATTACACTGTTTTGCAGGGTCCAGAAGACTTCAGGAGTGGGTGCTCCAACTGAACAGACTTCAGCCTCCTGGAAGGACTTCTGAAGGCATAAAGAAGGAGGAGATGATTTTACTCTAATTCGAAGCACTCCACCTCTTACATGGCTATTATACCTGAACCGTCTTAGGCCACCAGAGCAAATTTTTGCAAAGTTCAAGTGTGGGGGAGTCCCAAATCACTCAGCCACCCATTTTCCTCCATTACCACGATGGAGGCTACTGCTTGATAGGCTCCGTCCACCAGAATAAAGGGGAGTTTGATTTTTCTTGTATTTTTCTTTTATTTTATTTTTCATTTCCATGCTTCCTAGAATTAGAATTTTCCTTTGAACTGAGTCCTTGTAAATAAATGCATGTTATTTCTTTTGTCACTTTCTCTTGCATGAGTAGAAATAAAAGTATCCCTTTAGGTTATCTTCATGTCATGTTAGAGTCTTTTGAAAATAAATTAAATTTGGTTGTTAAAACTTAGGATTTGAGCTAATGGATGAAATCTTGGATGCTTGAGTACTACTTTGCTTTAGATTCTTAATTGAGGACTTGGGATGAATTATTTTGACCTAGTGAGAATTAGCCTTACTTTTGTGATACACACAGGTTATTAAACTCTAGAACTTGCTTAGGTTCTTTCAAAACCATATTTCAATGATTGGATCACATCTATAGAGGCTAATCCATTTGTTTTCCTTTCCACATCAATTTTTAGCAATAATCATGTTTATCCTATTTGTCCTTACTTATTTCCTTCTCTTACCTTCACTTTTCTTTGGACTTGTTGTTTGATATGTTTTTAATGCTATTTTGCCCGAGACGGACAAAGATTCAAGTGTGGGGGAGTGACTAAGGTTTTGGATGCATTTCAACTCGGAAAAAAAAAAAATTCATGTGCCAAGTGAGTGAGTTGGTGCCAAGAATGAACAAGAGAGATGGAAGCCATTGGAGACTTAGCTTCTTTACTACATTTTGAAGATCAAAGTGGCATGCAATGAAAAGAAAAATCTGAAATGAAAGAAAAAAAGAAAAAGAGATGGCACGCAAAAGCAAGAAATTCAAAGAAAGAAAGTTGTTTCGGTATCACTTGATTTCAATGGACATAGACACAGTTTAGTATCCATCTAAATCCGAATTTTGGGTGTTGGAACTCAGTAATACAGTGCCAAATTAATTGGAGCAGTTTTGAAGAAGAATTCTTCAATGAAAAGCAAAATGGCACACAAGCAAAAGCAAAGTTGTGCCATAGGAAAAATCAGTAAAGCTTTGGACTTTGCAGCTGTACCTTGCATTGAAAACCAGTAAACTTGGTATTAATATTGAACTGCAGCTGTACCTTGCACTTAGCTACCTTGAAGACTGACCAAATCCGAAACAATGCAGAAATCAGTGCCAAAACAGAGATGTTGTGCAGACTGGACAAATCTGAGCTTAAGGAGAAATTGAGCAGAAATTTTCAGATCAGAAACAGAATTTAAAAGGCTGAGTAAAAGTTGAATTGAAGCTGAATTAAATTGGTGTAGAAGCTGCACATAAACTGGATAATCTGAAGCATATGCAGAAATCTGTAAAAATCAGAGGAAGGCTGAAAAGAAGTTTAAGGGAGGCTGAATTGAAGCTTTTTAAAGCAAGGTAATGCAGGAGAATCTGCAGCCGAAAATCTGAGCTTGCAATGCTGAATCTGAGTTTGCCGAGTGCTGAATTTTAGGGCTGATGAATGAAGAAAACAAGCTGAAAAATCTGTGCAATAACAAAGAGAACAAAATCTGTGATAAGTGAAGAGAATCTGAAAAAAATCTGTGCCAAGAAAACATCTATGAAGCATGATTTGGTCAGCAAGTCTTGGAGTTGGAATCATGGAAATCAAAATGTTGTGTTTGAATCTGAATTGAGGGCTGTAAAAAGCTGAGAAGAAGCTGAACACAAGCTGGGAATCTGAAACTTAAGCAGTCTGGCCAAATTAAATTGCTGAGAAGCAATGAGCTGTTTGGAATTGTGTTGGACTGCAGCCTTACTAAATTTGTAATTTTGAGTGGGAACTGCACAGATCAGTAGCTAAACTAAAGATGAACAAATCTAAATTGAAAGCAATGCAAAAATGGCAGCAGAGTTATGGCCGGATAGTGACTTGTTACTCAACCATTTTCGAGTGGAACACCTCAAGTGCTAAATAACTTCTAGATGCCAACTGATATGAAGAAATCAGAGATTAGAAATTGATTCAGTGGAGCTGAATTTGGAAGCTGAGACAAAAGCAAAAAGAAAGAAAAAAAACAGTTTGAGAAAATAAGAAAAGAAAAGAGAGAAACAAAGTTGGTACACAAAGTTGAAATTTGGCTCCATGAGATCATTGAAGTTTCTCCCATTAGAATCAAAAGCTTTATTCCATTTCATTTCTGACCTTGCTAGAGGATAAAAGAAGAAGAGATGAATCAGAAAAGAGAAGAAAGAAAGAAAAATGGCACGCAAGATGGAAAATGGCACATTGAAGTCAAAGAAAAGTTTTTCATCCAAATAAAAGGCAATTATTCAAGTTTCACTCCACCATACTTTTGATATCACTAGAGGACTATCAAGAGGGGCAAAGCACATTGGAAACATCTTTGAGCAACAAAGTCTCCCACTCCATCAATTTTTCCATTTCCTTAATTTTTATTCCATTTCTTACCATTTTCCATGTTTTCATTTGTTTTTGTAGATGTTGATCCTAATCATGAATAATGGTGGAGAGTAGATAATAAGCAAGCCTATGGTAATGCAAGAAACATGTGTGTGAGAGTGAGCTCCACTTCCATCATCAAGTTAGAACTTAAGGAGAGAGCCACCAAAATTTTCCTTGAAAGGCTAGTGATTTAAATTCATCTCAATGACTCATGATAGATGAAAAAGCCAAGTTGTTGATTTAAGGACAAGAGACTAGTCCATAGTGCTTAGACTTTTGAGAATTGACAACCTTAGGTAATTTATTTTCATTTGTTTCTAATTATGCTTAAGAAAGCCTAAGGGATACATATTTAGTGTTTTCGCGAGACGCTCAAGGTTAAGTGTGGGGGAGTTGATAAGCACCATTTTATTGATTATTTTAATTGCTAAAATCCATGTTTGAACCATGTTTTTATTGCTTAATTATGATTTTTACCATAGGTTTTGGAACTTTATCTTATTTTGGACTTAATTGCAAAATTACACAATTTTTGGATTATTTGGCCACTAATTTTCTGATATATTTTTGTAGGCAAGAAAGGATCCTGGACCTAGGGCATATTGGGTCAAACTTGAGTCGGATGTGAACCGGATCGAATTATCAAGCCTACGATTAATCCGGGCCGTCCGATTCAAGAGCGGCTAGATCTGAGCCATCCGGGACGATCTGAAGCAATCCGAGTTAGGGTTAGGGTTGATCAAGCTCTATGATCAAGATCTGAAGGTTTCATCCCAATCAGAGCTAAATCAACCGTTGGATCAAGCAAGGAGGGCTCTAGAGCGTCCATTCACAGATAGAGTTGATCTGGACCATCCGTTGCACATCTGGAGGATCCGAGATACCACAAGGCAGATCCTGACCCCAAATCATCATCATAAAAGTTTGGCTCAAATCAGACCAAGATCTACCGTTGGATCTCCTCCAATCAATCACAGCCGTCCAATTGTTACTACTTAATCAAATTTCCTACGCAGCCAAGCCTTGTCGCGTCCTCGCCGCAACCAGTTTCCTCTTCGTTTGTTTCTTTGTTTCTTCAATAGAGTTCTTCATCCAAGGGGCGCGACCACCTCCATCCTTCATCAGATCAAGTTCGAGGTCACTAGGGAGAGTGGTTTGTGGAGTTTTCAGCTTGGAATTGGGCAAGAACAGGGCTATTGAGAGGTTTCCGCAGCCTTGTATTTGATAGCTTCAAATTCGGTTGTGTCGAGTTCTTCATCAATCCAAGCTATTCAGAGGGGTTCCCTGAAGTGTTTGGATCATTCCCGCACCTTCATTTCACTCAGACATGGCTGAATTGAAGAAATCGATTGGGATTTTCCTTCTTGAACAGTTTGAGCTGGATTCGACTACCGATTCAGTTCCTTAGTGAATTGCTGAGCTTGCGGGTTCGAAGCCAGCTCTTGATTGACAACCAAGAAGACCTTGAGCTAATGAAGTGATTGGGGTTTAGATTTCTTAGTCAATATTCTTTGTTTTAGCTGTAATTTTATTACTGCCACTTCATTTCTGCAATTTCTGAATTAGTTGATGTAATTTACTTGTATGGACCGTTTCATTCTCAATTGGAGGCGCATCCTTGAGTGACAGCAAGGATTCGAAGCTGAGATGAGAGATTGAGGCTTTGTTTAGTTAAATTTCATTGCAATTAGCTGTAATTTCGAATTCTGTCAATTCTGTCCTGTTTTTCATATCAGCAACTTAGTTTCGATTTCTGAATTGTTTTAGCTCTAATTAGGATTTCAATTTGCAAGTAGTTAGCTAGTGAACTTGTTTAGTGGATAATTGAGTTTAATCTCAGTTTATTTCAGTTTAATTTCTTGCGTGCCAACTCCATAGCAATGTGCCAGATTCAATTCTGCAGTTTACTTTAGCTGCAGTTTCTGAATTTGTATTAAGTAATCTTAGGTTTTCTTCAAGTTTCCTGCACTCTTGATTAGTGACTTAAGTTAAGTTGCAATTGTAGCTTTAGTCCTCAAATCTGTAAGTGCAGCCTTGTGTTCGATTGTTCAAGCATTGCATTTTTCATTACTGCATTCATGTCAGTTTTCTTCTCTCTGCACTTCTATTTCTGCAAATTTGCTGCATCTTGCATTTGTTGATTTTGCATCCAATTTGAGACATCTGAAACCTTGCATTTTATTCCTGCTTATCTGCGCATCAACTCTGAATATAGATTTCTGAATTTCTGCACTTTGAATACTTGCAATCAATTTTCTGCAATTTTGAATCAATTCTGAAATTTTTCAACTTGTGTATGAATCCTTGATTTCAATTTATCAGAACAGCTGTTAGTTAGTGACCCATTGCATCATATTCAACTTGATCTATTAGCTCTTGCATTAGGGTTTCAGTTCTGCACTTGCTGTCTTCAACTTCTGAAATTCTGCCGCAAGGTTCTACATGAGCTGTCTTGGAATTTCTCATTCCAATCAGTGTTTTCTCTTCATTGGCAGCTTGGTCTCCCAAGCTGAATTAATCAGCCACGAATTCCTGCATTCAAATTCAATCTTTGGCGCATAAATTGTTCTCATCTTGGTATTAAGTTGTAAATTTGCTCTCACTTTGTATCAAGTGCAATCTTGGCACGTTTTGTATTAGTGCGGCTTTAGATTGCTTGCAATTGTCCATGTCTTGCATTTGATTTTGTTGGTTCATTGCTTGGCATTTGTTTTGCTTTTGAAATCAGAAATCAGTTTCCAAAAAATTGCATGAAGGGCTTAGATGAGTAAGTGATCCTTTTGGTTGAGCTAATAACTTGCCATCACATTATTTGGTTCACTAGTTTGGTTTCCTCCATTTTAATTGCCATTTCGTTCTGAATTGCAACCCAAAACCCAATTTTCATTTGAAACCCGAAAACACTAACGACACATAAACCAAGTTAGAATCAAACACGACAACTAGCCCCGAGAAAAATACGACCTGAGGCCCCTTTACTACGCTTTTCATATCTTGATTGCAAAAAAGGGTTTCCAGCTTTCATTCATATCATATTTAAATCTGATGAGCCCACAATTCGTGACAATTTAATTTAGTATAATTTGGGCCCGTCAGGGTGCAACTCCAGACCAGTTAATGACCTATCAGAAACATGTGACCGATTCTGAACTTGCGAGTTGCATCATGCTAGCCTCTATGATACCTGAGCTGCAAAAGCAGCATGAGCATATGGATGCTTATACCATCATCTTCCATCTTCATGAGTTGTTTGAAGAGCAGGTGAGATCCGAAAGGTTCGAAGTCTCCAGACTCCTCTTCACCACTAAGATGCAGGAAGGCACTTCTGCCTCGCAGTTTGTGTTAAAGATGTTGGGGTACATTGAGCGACTGAACACATTCGGTTTTGCAATGGATTATGAACTAAGTATTGACTTAATTCTGAGTTGTTTGCCCAAAAGTTATTCACAATTTGTGATGAACTATCGGATGAACAAACTAGAGACTACCATTCCTGAGTTGCTCAACCTGCTGATGACTGTAGAGCCTTCTGTAAAGCCGGATCAAAAGGCGGTACTGTTAGTTGGTTCCTCGAAGAAAGGTTCTAAGAGGAAGGCCAAAGAACAGAATAAAGGAAAGAAGAAAAAGGCCAAAAATACTGAAAAGAAACCAAAAGGAACTTGCCATCATTGTGGCAAGGAGGGTCACTGGCGAAGAAACTACAAGGTTTATCTTGAGTCCTTGAAGAATAAGGCATCCGATGCCCCATCCTCTTCAGGTATCTTCGTTATTGAATATCACTCTATTTCCTCAAATACCTGGGTACTTGATACTGGGTGTAGCTCACATATATGTAATAACATACAGGGGCTAAGGAATAGAAAAAGACTCGTCAGGGGAGATGCGGATTTGCGAGTTGGAAATGGAGCAAAGATTGCTGCTGTTGCCATCGGAACATATTTGCTAAAGCTCCCGACTGGACGTGTCTTAGAATTGGATAATTGTTATTTTGTTCCTTCGTTAATAAAGAACATTGTATCTATTTCATGTTTGAATGAAAAGGGTTATCATTTAACTTTTAGTAACAATTGTTGTTACATAACTTTAAATGGCGTTCTTTATGGGAATGGAATTTTGTGCAATGGCATCTACACGTTAGATTTATCCAGTGACGTTTTCAATATCGAAGTTAGCAACAAACGTGCTCGAATAGATAATCGAATAGACTCCTACACTTGGCATTGTCGTCTTGGCCATGTAAGTAAGAAACGCATGACCGAATTACACCGATGTGGAATTTTGGAATCATTTGAACCCGGTTCATTTGATACATGCGAATCATGCTTAAAAGGCAAGATGACCAAATTACCCTTTTCCGGAAAAGGTAATCCAGTGGGAGAATTGCTTGGTCTAATACATACTGATGTATGTGGACCAATGTCAACTCTTGCACAAGGAGGCTATAGCTACTTCATCACCTTTATCGATGATCACTCACGATTCGGGTACGTGTTCTTGATGAAACACAAATCTGAAGCCTTTGAGAAATTCAAAGAGTTCAGAAATGAAGTAGAGAAACAGCTTGGCAAAAGTATTAACATACTTCGATCCGATCGGGGTGGTGAATACTTGAGTCAAGAGTTTCAAGATTATCTTAGGGACAATGGGATATTGTCCCAATGGACTCCGCCATATACACCACAGCATAATGGTGTATCTGAGAGGCGCAACCGAACCTTGATGGACATGGTTAGGTCGATGATGAATCATGTAACTCTTCCAAAATCCTTTTGGGGCTATGCACTTAAGACAGCTGTTTACTTGCTAAACAGAGTCCCGACCAAGGTAGTCTCTACTACTCCATATGAGACATGGAACAGTAAGAAACCCCACTTAACTCACCTTAAGATATGGGGTTGTCCTGCTTATGTGAAGCGGATTGTATCAGACAAATTGGATGCAAAGTCTGATAAATATCTATTTATTGGATACCCTAAGGAAACGAAGGGTTACCAATTCTATCATCCCTTGGAACAAAAGGTGTTTGTTTCAAGGCATGTTGTATTTCTGGAAAAAGAATTTCTTTTACAAGAAAACAGTGGGAGTGGCATTGAACTTGATGAAGTTCAAGAAACTCCAATAGACATTACAGAGACACCTAGTCTAGACCCACAACCAATACCTCATAATGATGAGCTATCAGTTGAACCTAAAACTACACCACCTCTTCGTAGATCTGATAGGACACGCAATATTCCAGAGAGATACGGATTTCTCGTAAGTGAATCGAACGACGTGTTACTCATAAGCGATGACGAACCTATCAGTTATGAAGATGTTCTGAAAAGTTCAGAAAGAGACAAATGGCTTGAGGCCATGAAGTCGGAAATGGATTCCATGTACGAAAACCAAGTATGGGACTTGGTTAACCCACCTGAAGGGATTAAGCCCATAGGGTGCAAGTGGGTTTTCAAGAAGAAAACCGACATGGAAGGTAATGTAGTTACCTTTAAGGCTAGATTAGTGGCAAAGGGATATCGTCAGAAACAAGGAATTGATTATGACGAAACCTATTCGCCAGTAGCTATGCTTAAATCCATTCGGATGCTCCTAGCCATAGCAGCTCATTATGATTATGAGATATGGCAAATGGATGTGAAAACAGCTTTCCTTAATGGAAACCTGCTTGAGGATGTATACATGATACAACCTGAAGGTTTCACATCGGTTGACAAAACCAAAGTATGCAAGCTTCGACGATCCATATATGGACTGAAGCAAGCATCTAGGAGCTGGAACATCCGTTTTGATGAGACAATCAAAGAGTTTGATTTCTCACAAAATCCTGACGAACCTTGTGTGTACAAAAAGGTTAGTGGGAGTGCAGTCGTATTCCTTGTATTATATGTCAATGACATATTACTTATAGGAAATGATATATCAGTCTTACAGACAGTTAAAATTTGGTTGTCCAAAACTTTCTCCATGAAAGACCTGGGAGAAGCAACCTATATCCTTGGGATTAGAATCTATAGAGATAGATCAAAACGGTTGCTTGGTCTTTCGCAGTCTACATATATAGACCGAGTGCTAAAAAGGTTTAGCATGTCGGAATCCAAGAAAGATTACCTTCCCATCAGGCATGGGATCAACCTTTCAAAGTCTATGTGTCCGCGCACAAAAGTCGAGAGGATTTGCATGAATAAGATTCCTTATGCATCCGCGATAGGATCTATCATGTATGTTATGTTATGTACTAGGCCCGATGTATCGTATGCTCTGAGCGTCACAAGCAGATACCAGTCGGATCCAGGAATGGATCATTGGGCGGCTGTTAAAACAATCCTTAAGTACTTAAGAAGAACTAAGGATGTGTTCCTAATATATGGAGAAGGAGATATGGTAATACGTGGGTATATAGATGCCAGTTTCCAGACAGATAAGGATGACTCCAAATCTCAGTCTGGATACGTATTTACTTTGAATGGAGGCGCAATAAGTTGGAAAAGTTCCAAACAAGACACCGTAGCGGATTCTACCACGGAAGCGGAATATATCGCAGCTTCGGAAGCAGCGAAGGAAGCAGTCTGGATCAAGAAGTTTGTCT
The DNA here is from genome assembly GCA_024364735.1 of Boesenbergia rotunda. Lineage (NCBI taxonomy): Eukaryota > Viridiplantae > Streptophyta > Magnoliopsida > Zingiberales > Zingiberaceae > Boesenbergia > Boesenbergia rotunda. Next base: position 190,531 of record JAGFNQ010004542.1, read on the forward strand.
CCGAACTTGGAGTGGTTCCAACCATTGATGAAGCAGTGCTGGTTTACTGCCGACAACAATGGAGCTATTGCACAAGCAAAGGAAACCAAGGTCTCATCAGCGATCCAAAACACGTGCTTCGCCGCTATCATCTGATCAGAGAGATTATAAGTAGGAAAATGATATACAAATTGAGAAAATTCCCACTGAAAGGAATTTAGCGGATCCTTTAACTAAGGTCTTACCTCAAAACAAGTTTGAGGTCATGTTAGAGCCTGTGGTATTGGATACCGTAGCGATTGGCATTAGGCCAAGTGGGAGTTTGTTAGTGATATGAGAGAAGTGTCCTAAGGCAATCGCCTTATGATTGTAAACATTTATTTTAATAAATGATAATTCACTATTTGAGTATACATGTTTGTGTATTTGATTGGGATCTTAAACTCATCTACTGAATGTCCGCAATATAATTCACAGCATAAGAGAATTTGTGATGGGATCACAACTAGTTATTATCTCTACATGTGCAATTGTGAAGTATTGAAAGTATCCCTAGTCGATGAATTGATAAAAATTAACACTATCAATTCTGTTGAGACTAGCATGAGTTATTCTCTAATCAGCTGATTCTCACTGGCTGGTGACATTGGGATGTCCGGAGATAAACATGGATGCTAGTTAAGGGAACTAGTTCATTGGAGTGACTAGCTGTAAAACTTCATATGGTAATCTAATAGATATGTCAATGAAGTTCTTACTGCAGCTTAAGTGCGATGTTCCTTTGACTTGCGGTGTTCAAGTCATCTTGGTCATGGAGACTTATACTTTAACATCTTAAGCAAGCATCTCCAAGGAGGTGTG
>JAGFNQ010004542.1:199848-217855 GCA_024364735.1 Boesenbergia rotunda
TTAAGCACTGGAATTCCCAACTAACACCCAACAGTGATTCATCTATTTACCAGCAGTCGTGTCCACAATTTCAGCAATCACATTCAAATTTTCAACGACCCAATCAGTTCTTTCAGCCACATTTACAGTAATTCCAGCAACCATAACAATTTCAGCAGCCACCACAACAATTTCAACCGCAATTCCAACAATTTCAGCCGGATTTTCAGCCAATTCAGCCATTATTCCAGAATTTTCAGAATGGGCAGCCACTATTCCCAAATTTTCAGCCCCAAATACAGCAATTCCAGCCACCACAACAATTCCAACAATTTCAGCAAGAATTTCAGCATTTTAACCAAAATTTCCAGCAGCCTTTTGCAAGTTTTCAGCATGGACATAATCAATTTCAACCTCAATTCCAGCCATATCAACAAGGGCAGCAAGATTATCAATCGGTTCAAACATTTCCACTTCAAAACCAACTATTTTTCCAGCCCACACAACCCATTAATCAGAATTTCCAGCAACAAAACCAGAATTTTTAGCCCACTCAATTTGAGTTTTCACCACCACAATGTCAACCTCAGATCCAAGAATTTCAGGGCTACAATTTTCAGCCACCTCCACTAACTTGTGAACCAAATTTTCAGTAATTTGATCAGCCTATTCAACCATCTTATCAACCCCCACAGTCTCACTTTCAACAAATGTTTCAACAAGGAATTCAAAACCTCGGAAAGCAAATGGAACAAGTGGCTAGTGATTTGAATCAGATAAAAGCCCAAAGATCAGATCAGTTATATTCTCAAGTTCCTTTTAATTCTGAGAGCCCCGGAGTTGGTTTTATATCAGTTCAAGGTGACCCTAATGCATGACCAAGTCCTTCTTCAAGTAATCTTGCAAATTTGATAGAAGAAGAAGAAGAAGAAATCATCAAATATTGGGCACCGACAGCATGCATCTCTCCGGAGATTCCTACTCAAAATTCATTTTCAAATTTTTCAGCTCCAGAAGAAGAAATTGAAGCTCCACAGGACCATTCTAGACTTTTATTTTGTGATGATAGTGATATTGATGGCCCTAATTTTTCTAATGTTGTTGTTGCAGATATTACAGAAGAATGCATAGGAGATGATTCCATAGGTGTAGGGGATTGCACTAAGCCCCAGGGACCACCACAGTTGACTGGTACATTAGAAGATTCAAAGGATAAACCAGAAAGTGTAGAGACTTGCATGGTGGAAGCAAGCACCCAAGGATCACCTGCTTTAGTTGAGTGTCCACCAGAGTCTGAGGCTGAAGAGGAGCATGTACTTGACCAGGAGGAGGCCATGGATATATCTACCCTTGTAGAACCTCCAGGTATTCTCCAGCACGCTCAGGTAAGTATTTCTCCTCTTTGTTCAGAAAAATACAGCGAGGTACCTAGTGCTAACTTTATTGATTATGATGAATTTATTGATATACCTTGTGTAGAAAGTGTGTGTGAAAATCCAATAGAGGTACCAAACATTGATTTCATTGATCGTACTGCATTACTTGATACATCTCTTGTTGATATGGATTGCGAAATAATAGAGGCACCTATAATTGATGTTGTTTGTTATGATGAATCTCTTGATACATCTTTTGTGGATATGGATAGTGAAAATTTTTTAGAAGTGCCTGAAATTGATGTTATTTATTTTGATGAATCTCTTGCTATATCTTATGCTGAGGTTGAATGTGAAAAACGTATAGAGGTATCTGAGATTGATTTGATTGGCTGTGACATATTACTTGATACACCCTTGATGGAAAATAATTGTGAAATTTCTATTGATATGCCAGAAATTGATTTCTTTATTTGGGATGAGTATCTGGATGCAAATGTTGTAGGAAATGATTTTGAAAATTTCATTGAAGTACCAGAATTTGATTTAATTGGATATGATGCAGTTTTGGATTCATTTCATGCAGAGACTGAATTTATATCATTTCTTTCTGACCCTGAACGCTTGAGAGAGGTATTACATTATTTTGCAGGGTCTAGAAGACTTCAGGAGTGGGTGCTCCAACTGAACATACTTCAACCCCCAGGAAGGACTTCTGAAAGACATCAAGAAGGAGGAGAAGATCTTACTTTAATCCATTGCCCTCCATTCCTTTAATGGATTTTGAACCTGAATCGCCTTAGGCCACCAGAGCAATTTTTTGTAAAGTTTAAGTGTGGGGGAGTCCCAAATCTCCCAGCCACCCATGTTCCTCCACTACCGCGATGGAGGCTACTTCTGGATAGACTCCGCCCACCAGAATAAAGGGGAGATTGTTCTTTCTTGTATTTTCTTTTATTGCATATTTCATTTTTATGCTTTTTAGAAGTAGAATTTTCTTTTAAATTGAGTCCTTGTCAATAAAAGCATGTTGGTTCTCTTGGAAGTTTGTTTCTTACATGAGTAGAAATAAATGTATCCCTCTAGGTTATTCCATAACATTTTAGAATCTCTTGAAAATAAATTAAATTTGGTTGTTAAAACTTAAGGTTTGAGCTAATGGATGAATTCTTGGATGCTTGAGTACTATTTATGTTTTGGATTCTTAATTGAGGACTTGAGATGAATTATTTTTACCTAGTGAGAATTAGCCTTGTTTTTGTGACACACATATGTTATTGAACTCTAGAACTTGATTAGGTTCTTTCAAAATCTTATTTTAATGATTGGATCACATCTATAGAGACTAATCTATTTGTTTCCCTTTCCACATCAATTTTTAGCATTAATCATGTTCCTTCCATTTTTCTTTACTTATTTCCTACTCTTATCCTCACTTTTCTTTGGACTTGTTGTTTGAGATGTTTCTTAATGATATTTTGCCTGAGACGGACAAAGATTTAAGTGTGGGGGAGTGACTAAGTTTTGGATGTATTTCATGTCAAAAAGAAATAATTTTTTTTTGCCAAGTTGAAGCCAAAAGGTGCCAAGTGAGTTGAATTTGAATTCTAAAAATGAGCAAGAGGATGGAAGCAAGTGGAGCATCTAGAGTCTTTATCATACTTTGAAGATCCAAGTGGCAATGAATGAAAAAAAGAAAATCTGCAAATCCAAGTTCTAAGTGGCACGCAACCATCAAATTGAAGCCAAATTCCGGAAGTAGTCAAGCAATGAATTGAAGATCCAAGGAATTCTATGCCAAGGTTTTAAAATGGAATGAAATACCACTCGACAACTTCTAGATGCCAATTGATATGAAGAAAATTCTGAAATGAAGAAAGGAAATGACACAAAATCTGAGCCAAAATGAGAAAAGCAGTTTGTGCCAAAAAGAAACTGAAAAATCTGCCACCTTGGATCAAAATTAACTTGGATCTAGAATTTGGAAGTTGGAATTGTGGAAACTAAGCCAGCAACAATCTGATAGAGTTCACTGATGGAAGCTGCCCAAATCTGATCCAATGCAGAATGTTGTGCCAAAACAGAAATTTTTTGTGCAGATTGGAAAGTGAAGTGTAGTTATACTGATCTGAGCTGGAAAATCTGAAGTTGAAGCAGGAATTCTGATCTGGAATGGAACTGAAATGCAGCAGAAACAATGGAATTCTAGCAGAAAAGGAACAGAGAAAGAAAGGAAAAATCAGTGAAGCTAGAATCAGAAAACAGCTTGGGATCAAAACCGAAATTGCAGTTAAGTTGATTGCTAACTGCTGCAAAACATCAGAGAATTGCAAGGACTACAAGTAATGCCGTGGAGCTATCCAAATAAACAAGACCTAGCTGCAACACAAACAGGATTCAGCAGAAAAAAAAAAAAGAAAACAGTTTAGAAAAGAAAAGAGAGAAACAAAGTTGGTACACAAAATTGAAATTTGGCTCCATGAGATCATTGAAGTTTCTCCCATCCTAATCAAAAGCTTTATTCCATTTCATTTCTGACCTTGCTAGAGGATAAAAGAAGAAGAGAAAAATCAGAAAAGAGAAGAAAGAAATAAAAATGGCACACAAAAGGGAACTTGGCACAAGGAAATCAAGGAAGGGTTTTTCATCCAAATCAAAGGAATTTATTCAAGTTTCACTCCACCATACTTTTGATATCACTAGAGGACTGTAAAGATGGGGCAAAGCACATGGAAACATTTTTGAGCACTCAAGTCTTCCACTTTTCACATTTTTCCATTTCCTTGATTTTTATTCCATTTCTTACCATTCTCTATGTCTTTCATTTGTTTTTATAGATGTTGAATCCTAATCATGATTAATGGTGGAGAGTTGATAATAAGCAAGCCTATGGTAGTGCAAGAAGCATGTGTGTTTGAGTGAGCTCCACTTCCATCATCAAGTTAGAACTTAAGGAGAGAGCCACCAAAACTTCCCATAAAAGGCTAGTGATTTAAATTCATCTCAATGACTCATGATGGATGAAAAGGCTAAGTTGTTGATTTAAGGACAAGATACTAATCCATAGAGCTTAGATTTATGAGAATTGACAACCTTAGGTAATTTCTTTTCATTTGTTTCTAATTATGCTTAAGAAAATCTAGAGGATACTTATTTAGTGATTTCGCGAGACGCTTAAGGTTAAGTGTGGGGGAGTTGATAAGTTCCATTTTATTGATTATTTGAGTTATTAAAATCCATGTTTGACCTATAGTTTTATTGCTTAATTGTGAAATTGCCCTAGGTTTTAGGATTTCCTCTTATTTTGGACTTAATTACAAATTTACATATTTTTGGATTATTTGGCCACTAATTTTCTGATATATTTTTGTAGGCATTAAAGGATCCTGGACCTAGGGCATACTGGGTCAAACTTGAGTCGGAAGTGAACCGGATCGAATTATCAAGCTTACGATTAATCCGAGCCGTCCGATTCAAGAGCGGCTAGATCTGAGCCATCCGGGACTATCTGAAGCAATCCGAGCTAGGGTTAGGGTTGATCAAGTGCTCTGATCAAGATCTGAAGGTTTCATCCCAATCAGAGCTCAATCAACCGTTGGATCAAGCTTGGAGGGCTCTAGATCGTCCATTCAAAGATTAAGTTGATCTGGACCATCCGTTGCACATCTGGAGGATCCGAGCTACCACGAGGCAGATCCTGACCCCTGATCATCATCATCAAAGTTTGGCTCAAATCAGAGCAAGATCAACCGTTGGATTTTCTAAATTAAATCTGAGCCGTCCATTGATAACTATTTAATCAGAAACGCTCCCCAGTTCTTCCTCGTCGCGTCTTTGCCGCTACAGTAGGTTTCTTCGTTTCTTCTTCAGTTTTCAGCTGGTTTTTCAATCCAAGGGGCGCGACCACCCTTTTTCTGCATTAGATCAAGTTCGAGGTCACTAGGAAGAGTAGTTTGTGGAATTTTCAGCTTGGAATTGGGCAAGAACAGGGCTGTTGAGAGGTTTCCGCAGCCTTGTATTTGATAGCTTCAAATTTGGTTTTGTCAAGTTCTTCATCAATCCAAGCTATTCAGAGGGGTTCCTTGAAGTGTTTGGATCATTCCCGCACCTTCGTTTCAATCAGACAAGGCTGAGTTGAAGAATTCGAATGGGTTTTCCTTCTTGAACAGATTTGAGCTCGATTCGACCGCAGATTCAGTTCCCCAGTGAATTGCTAAGTTTACGGGTTCGAGGCCAGGCTTTGCGTGACGAACAAAGAGACCTTGAGCTAATGAAGTGATTGGGGTTTAGATTTCTTAGTTAATTTCAGTTATTTGTAGCTGTAATTTCCAATTCTGCTTTAGTTCTATTTCTGTCTTCGTTTCAGATTGGTTAAGTTCGTTTATTGCATTGTTTCAGCTGTAATCTAGCTTTAATTCTTCAAGTTAAGTAGTGTAGGAACTTGTTTAGTGATCTATTAGTTTAAACTTCAGTTTATTTCTATTTAAAACCTTGCGTGCCATTTCATTGTTGCGTGCCAAGTTATTTCTGAATTTTCAGTTCTTGCCTTTGTGTACCTGCGTTTTGTTCCAATTTGCTTTAGTTTACTGATTGAATTTACCTTGAAATTTGTTCTAGCTAAATAGCATTCGATTTAAGCCTTGCGCAGCAATTTAACTTCAATCTCTGCATTGTATATCAAGCTGCAATTCAGCTCAATTTCTGAACGTTAATTCCCATTTCTGTCAGTTTGTTTGGTTGAAACTTCTGAAGTTTGTAACAAGTAGAGTTAGTTTCTTTCTAAACCCTTCTGAAAACTAGATCGTCCACTTGCATTTATTCAGCTTGATGTTCCTGCATTTAACTCATTGCGACAAGCTGAAGTAATTCAGCATCAGTTTCAAATTCTGAATTCTTCCCTGCATTACTGAATTTCTTCACTTATTCATGCAAAACACTTCACTAATAGCTTGTCTCCCAAGAAGAATTGAGCAGTTTGCACTTGGGAATTATCAGATATAATTTTCTGCGTTAATATCAGCTCTTGGCACATTAGATGTCCTTTCCTGCATATCCAAGTCTTTTCCATTTCTGCAAGTTGTATTTAGTGAGCTCTTGCCCTTGATTTCAGCTCCATTTGCAATTCGAATTGTTATTGAGCTGTACTCCTCATTCCTGCAAGTTATTGGTGACATTTCTGCAAGCTTAAATTGAGGGAAAATCAATTTTCAAATAGTGGACAGCTTGTTGTGCACTCGGTTGTTTTGAAATTTCAATTTAGCTGAAGTAACTCACTTGGCAGTTGAATGATTTCAGTTTCGACATTGGTTTTGCATTGGAATGTTTTGGATTGCTTGCATTTGGTCTGTTTCATTGCATAGCATTTGTTTTGCCTTTCAATCAGATTCCTTAATTGATAAAAATTTGGTTAAGTGCATTAATTGATTATATGGACAATTGGTTGAATCATTCATTGCCATCACTTGGTTTAGTCATGAGCTGAATTTTCTTGCGTTTCCTTGTGTTTTCATTTTCATTTGCAATCCAAACCCAAATCACATTCGAAACCCAAAAATCAAACGACACATAAACACGAGTTCGAATCAAACAACGTCAACTAGCCCCGAGAAAAATACGACCTGTGGCCCCTTTACTACGTTTTTCTTCTTTGATTGCAAAAAGGGTTTCCAGTTATTCATTCACATTTAAATTCTGATGGTCCCACACTTTCATGACAATTTAATCTAGTATATTTGGGGCTATCACATATCCAGAATTGTTGATGCAGTCTGGCCCGGTTGTTGTTTTGGTGTTTGACAATGATTTAAGTTTGGTTGAGCGAATTTGGGTTAAAGTCCTGGTCGGGGACTGGGCATGAAACCCTGGTGAGTGAAGCCAGGTCCTAGCTTGTGAAGCTAGGTTGAAATCCCGGTGAGTGAAGCCGGGTCCTGGTGAGTGAAGCCAGGTGATGAAAATCCCGATGAGTGAAGCCGGGTCCTGGTGAGTGAAGCCAGGTGTTGGAAAAGTCCTAATTCGGAAGGGTTAGGTGAAAAGTCCTAGCTTGGAGGGCTAGGTGAAAAGTCCTAACTTGGAGGGTTAGGTGAAAATTCCCAACTTGGAGGGTTAGGTGAAAAATCCTAGCTTGGAGGGCTAGGTGTGTGAAAAGTCCTAATTCGGAAGAGGTGGGTGAAAAGTCCTAGCTTGGAGGGCTAGGTGAAAAGTCCTAACTTGGAGGGTTAGGTGCAAATTCCCATCTTGGAGAATTAGGTGAAAAGTCCTGGCTAGCTTGGAGGGCTAGGTTGGATGAAGGTCTAACTTGGAGGGCTAGGTGAAAAGTCCTAGCTTGGAGGGCTAGGTGAAAAGTCCTAACTTGGAGGGTTAGGTGCAAATTCCCAACTTGGAGAGTTAGATTGAAAAATTCTTAGCTTGCAGGGCTTAGGTGAATGAAATCCTAGCATGGAAGGCTAGGTCTGCGTCCCTGGATCGGTCTGGTGACCGATCAGGGAGTTGGCACGCTGCTCCTTCGTGGATCGGTCTGGTGACCGATCCAGCAATGTCTGATCGGACTGGTGACCGATCAGGGAGCGCACAGTGAGGTTGGGAACCTACTGTGTGGCTCCTGATCGGACCGATGACCGATCAGGGAGCAGGATGCTTCCTTGCTGCCTTGCCCCTGATCGGTCTGGTGACCGATCAAGGAGCGGACGGTGAGTGAGTTCCCTTGCGGATCAGACCCTGGATCGGTCCGGTGATCGATCAGGGAGTTTGGATCTGATTAAAAAATCACTGTTCATCTGTCCTGATCGGGCTGAGTGATCGATCAGGCTTCACTCTGATCGATCTGGTGACCGATCAGGCTTCACTCTGATCGGTCGGGTGACCGATCAGGCGTGTATAGCCACGAGAGCTGGGAATCCCAGCGAAGCTGTGGATCGGTCTGGTGACCGACCCACAAGCCCTGGATCGGTCCGGTGACCGATCACTTTAATTCAAATATGCTGTCAGAAGTTTGTTTTCACTGTCGATTCTCTGATACACTGCTGATATGTTTTGATATGCATTGCTAAGCCTCTGTTGGAGTGTGCAGGTGATAGCAGGTGATTCAAACACTCAAGGAGGGTCAATGGGAGGCTTTCCGTTGAGCAGGTTTGGCTGTTTCTCATTCTCAGGTTTCAACGGTCAACTGACGCAGCTGGCGACTGACGGAGGCTCAGCTGGAGAGGAGGTCTTCAGTGGACTGAGTGCTCAGGGAGGTCAATGGGTTCAGGGTGGCTCAGTAGATGCTGATGAAGCTTGTGATGGTGAGTAGAGCTTAAGTGACGAAGCTGGAAGCAGAGGAGCGGAGGCGGACAAGACAGAAACTTAGGAAGTTTGGCTGGGCTGTGTTCGTGCTCTCTGTTGCTTTGTGCTTAAGCGATCTTGTTGCATTCCTGTGAGAGCTTTATGAGTGTTCCTTCTTGTGTGATCTCCTGTACTCAAATTATATCATCCATGAGATCTGTGGAGAGGTTTCTCCACCGAGAAGGAGGCTCTATCTTATCCGGGTTCACCGGGGCTTGATCTGCCAACGATCAAGGGATCGCCCACCTTACGGGCACGCCAAGGAGTAGGGGCAAGTTATCCCTGAACCTTGTACATCTTCGTCTTAGCGATTGTTTGGTTTTTGATTCCTTCTCTGCTTTGTTCTTTGTTCTGCATTTTCTTCCGCTGCTAATCTGATCATGCAGAAAACTTCAAAGTGCAACTTGTGGGTGTCTGGCTATATTCACCCCCCCTCTCTAGCCATCCGTTTCCAACAAGTGGTATCAGAGCTTGGGGCTCTGTTCACGGCTTAACATCCGAGAGCTTACAGCAAGATGGCTGGAGGAGAAGGCTACAGCACAAACAGACCTCCATTCCTCAACGACACTGATTTTTCATATTGGAGGTCAAGGATGGAGTTCTACCTCTAAACCAACATGAGCATATGGTTCTCATTGAAGGAGGGTTTCTCCCCTCCAAAGGATCATGAGGGAAATGAGCTTGAGTTTTCAAGTTGGTCGGCTGAGCAAGTCAAAAAGGGGGAAGCCAATGCCAAAGCTATTGTCACCTTGCAATGTGGGATGACCAAGGATCAGTTGGTCAAGGTGGATCCTTTCATAAGTGCTAAAGATCTATAGAGCAAGCTCATTGAGCTCCATGAAGGCACTCATGAAACCCGGACAACCAAGAAAGATTTCCTTCACAGTCAACTCCAAAATCTGTCCATGGAAGAAAATGAAAAGGTAAGTGAACTCCATGGAAGATTCAAAGAGATCCTCAATGGCTTACATTCCATCGGCGTAAAGGTAGAAAACCGGGATCTAGTAAGGTTTGCTCTCAAAGCTTTTCCGAGGAATACTTTGTGGTCATCCATGGTGGATGCCTACAAGGTTTCCAAGGATTTTTCAATTGTTAAGTTAGAAGATCTATTTTGTGAAATGGAATTACATGAGATCTCTAACACATTCCCAAAGGAGAAAGGGTTGGCTTTTGTGGCATGTGACAGGAAGAAGAAGAAGGAGAGGGAGGAGAAAAAGAACCACTGTCATGTGGCTCTCGTAGCCTTAGAAGAATCATCCAATGAGAGCAGTGATGAATCAAGTGACTCCTCAATCGCGCCTTCATCATCTTTGGATGATGAAGAGGTAATTTCTCCCGAGCTAGATAAGTGCTATAGAACAATAGCTTGCTTGACAAACATGCTTAAGAAATCTAAGGCCAAAGTTAAATCCTTAAAATTGGAAGTAGAACATTTAAAAACCTCTAAGAATGAGGTAATTGATGACTTGCATGTTAAGACCCTTAAGAATGACAATAAGGACTTAAAGAGAAAAGTTAAAAATCTCAAGAATGTTCTTGAGAAATTCTCATCTAGCTCCAAAACCTTAGACATGATACTCAATTCCCAAAGGGCGGTTTACAATAAGGCCGGTATAGGTTACCGACCTAAGGAACCAACCTTTGTATCATTAATGTCAAGAACCCAATTTAGATCATCAAATGATTCTAGGGTTCAAAAGGTTAGAAAGAATTTGATTAAGGCATGGGTGCCTAAGTCCCTCATTGTTGATGCATTAGGTCCCAAAATTTGGGTACCTAAAACCTCCATATTTCGAATTGTATAAGCATTGTTTGTGGGGGAGCATCTATCAACATAGGTTGTTGATAAGTGGTGCTCCATACCAAGGCTAAGGTTACACTAGTGTCAAAATAAGTCAACAAGTCTTGGAAATTGTTTTTATATATTGCATGAAGGGTTTAGATTCACACATAATTTGCTCTTGCCATGAATTGCTTAGGATAATTAGTTTTCTCGTTGTAATTTATGTCTTGCAAGATATGATTTATGATATGCCATAACTCAAGCTTAAGGTGTTTTTGTTTGGTGACCACGATCAAATATGCCATGATTTTACAATGTGTGTTATTATCATTAATCTATGACATGCAAATTTGATTTCAACTATGAACTTGATAGAAATGTGGGACTATGAATTCTCCGATCTAATCTATGAACTATCAATAGAATGGAGAATTATGATTCTAGACTTGGGACAAATCTAGATCTATGAGTTATCAAAATTGATTGAAGCAAGCATGTTATGAATACACTTGGAACATAATTAATCATGCATAAGTATAGTTTACGTTTGTGTTAAAGTTTTACTATGATCAGTTTTGTTTCCAAAACAAAGAGAAAAGTAACTAGCTCATCCTTGCCAAATAGCAATATGCATCTAGGGATTGTGTGCTATCCATGCTTATGATTTGTAAGCTGTCCAAGTTTATGAATTTTCTGGTTAAATGATTGTATGCATGCATGTTTTGGAAATCTGGTCATGTTTTGATACAAACATGTTTTGATACTCAATTTCATCCTTAGAAATTACCAATCATGCTCTGACACAAATCATGACTTATATTCTGATTAAGGGAACTCTTAGAATCAAATAGATTACCTCTATGCTTTGACACAAATCAAGTTGATCATTTTGGGAAATGAATTTTAGTTAAGAGAAACCCTTTAGGATCAATGGGATTGAATCTAATTGAATTAGGGTTTCTGAAATCTTGGTTCTGAAATTGTACAATGAAACAAATCTGATCTCAGAGTTTTTGAAACTCAGAAACCTCTCTGTATCGAACCAGATCGGTCCACGGACCGATCAGGACACACTCTGATCGGTCTGGTGACAGATCAGGAATCATTCTGATCGGTCTGGCGACCGATCAGATTAATACTGATTCTCAGATCAATCCAAATTGTATCAGACCACTCCTCAGACCAATCCCCCTTCATCAATTTTGATGAAGTATCAATAGAACTGAGTAGTAGGATGATGGTTAAGATACTTAGAACAAAACCTAATACTCATTTGATACAAACCTATGTTGGAATGTTCAAATTCATAAGAAAGGGTTTGTTGAGTCATGACTCTTGTTCTTGATGTCGTGTTTCAGAAATGTTTCTGAAATGTCGAATATTAATGAAGTCTACACCTTTATTGTGGAATGCAAATTGTTAATGCAGTCTGATTAGGAATGTATCAGAGTTTCAGGAATTTTTCTGAAATTTGATCGCTCCCCAGACTAATAAGAAATATTTCTGTACCAAGTAATCAACGAACCTGATTGGTCACGGAGACCACTCAGGATTATGTGTCGGATACAGATGCATTCCTTACGTGTCATATGAAACATATACTTGCTTGACCATGACATTATTCTGTATATGTTTTCATGTGAAATTCACACTTTTTGGCGTATGATGCATATACATTGTTGCCATGATATATTTATGGTATATGCCTCTCATATGCGATTCAAAAAGTATCCTTTGATTATTTTGGGTTTGGGGAGAGACCCTTGGTTTGAGGGGGAGGTATGTTTAAACTTAATAACCATACCCTTTTCGATGTTTGACAAAGGGGGAGAAAATGACTGAATAAGTTTATGGTTATTATAGGGGGAGGATCATGATTCCCTTATGAGAATAGAACATACTTCAATTAATTGATACCTAAACTTAAATCGGATTGTCAAACAACAAAAAGGGGGAGATTGTTGATGCAGTCTGGCTCGGTTGTTGTTTTGGTGTTTGACAATGATTTAAGTTTGGTTGAGTGAATTTGGGTTAAAGTCCTGGTCGGGGACATGGCATGAAACCCTGGTGAGTGAAGCCAGGTCCTAGCTTGTGAAGCTAGGTTGAAATCCCGGTGAGTGAAGCCGGGTCTTGGTGAGTGAAGCAAGGTGATGAAAATCCCGGTGAGTGAAGCCGGGTCCTGGTGAGTGAAGCCAGGTGTTGGAAAAGTCCTAATTCGGAAGGGTTGGGTGAAAAGTCCTAGCTTGGAGGGCTAGGTGAAAAGTCCTAACTTGGAGGGTTAGGTGAAAATTCCCAACTTGGAGGGTTAGGTGAAAAATCCTAGCTTGGAGGGCTAGGTGTGTGAAAAGTCCTAATTCGGAAGAGGTGGGTAAAAAGTCCTAGCTTGGAGGGCTAGGTGAAAAGTCCTAACTTGGAGGGTTAGGTGCAAATTCCCATCTTGGAGAATTAAGTGAAAAGTCCTTGCTTGGAGGGTCAGGTGCCTAGCTTGGAGGGCTAGGTTGGATGAAGGTCTAACTCAGAGGGGTTGGGTGAAAAGTCCTAGCTTGGAGGGCTAGGTGAAAAGTTCTAGCTTGGAGGGCTAGGTGAAAAGTCCTAACTTGGAGGGTTAGGTGCAAATTCCCAATTTGGAGTGTTAGATTGAAAAATCCATAGCTTGGAGGGCTTAGGTGAATGAAATCCTAGCTTGGAAGGCTAGGTCTGCGTCCCTGGATCGGTCTGGTGACCGATCAGGGAGTTGGCACGCTGCTTCTTCGTGGATCGGTCTGGTGACCGATCCAGCGATGTCTGATCGGACTGGTGACCGATCAGGGAGCGAACGGTGAGTGAGTTCCCTTGCGGATCAGACCCTGGATCGGTCCGGTGACCGATCAGGAAGTTTGGATCTGATTAAAAAAATCACTGTTCATCTGTCCTGATCGGTCTGAGTGACCGATCAGGCTTCACTCTGATCGGTCTGGTGACCGATCAGGCTTCACTCTGATCGGTCGGGTGACCGATCAGGCTTCACTCTGATCGGTCGGGTGACCGATCAGGCGTGTATAACCGCGAGAGCTGGGAATCCCAGCGAAGCTGTGGATCGGTCTGGTGACCGACCCACAAGCCCTGGATCGGTCCGGTGACCGATCACTTTAATTCAAATATGCTGTCAGAAGTTTGTTTTCACTGCCGATTCTCTGATACACTGCTGATATGTTTGGATATGCATTGCTAAGCCTCTGTTGGAGTGTGCAGGTGATAGTAGGTGATTCAAACACTCAAGGAGGGTCAATGGGAGGCTTTCCGTTGAGCAGGTTTGGCTGTTTCTCATTCTCAGGTTTCAACGGTCAACTGACGCAGCTGGCGACTGACGGAGGCTAAGCTGGAGAGGAGGTCTTCAATGGACTGAGTACTCAGGGAGGTCAGTGGGTTCAGGCTGGCTCAGTAGATGCTGATGAAGCTTGTGATGGTGAGCATAGCTTAAGTGACGAAGCTGGAAGTAGAGGAGCGGAGGCGAACAAGACAGAAACTTGGGAAGTTTGGCTGGGCTGTGTTCGTGCTCTCTGTTGCTTTATGCTTAAGCGATCTTGTTGTATTCCTGTGAGAGCTTTGTGAGTGTTCCTTCTTGTGTGATCTCCTGTACTCAAATTATATCATCCGTGAGATCTGTGGAGAGGTTTCTCCACCGAGAAGGAGGCTCTATCTTATCCGGGTTCACCGGGGCTTGATCTGCCGACGATCAAGGGATCACCCACCTTATGGGCACGCCAAGGAGTAGGGGCAAGTTATCCCCAAACCTTGTACATCTTCATCTTAGCGATTGTTTGGTTTGCAATTCCTTCTCTGCTTTGTTCTTTGTTCTGTATTTTCTTCCGCTGCTAATCTGATCACGCAGAAAACTTTAAAGTGCAACTTGTGGGTGTCTGGCTATATTCACCCCCCTCTCTAGCCATCCGTTTCCAACAAGAATAACCTTTACTTTTTCTGCGTTAGCCTCCATTCCCCTCTCTGTCACCATGTACCCCAAGAACCGACCACTCTTCACCCCGAACAGGCACTTCGCAGGGTTTATTTTCAACTTGTTGGCCCTCAGGGTGACGAACGTTTCTTCTAAGTCTGCTATCATGTCTATTCCCTTATCGGTCTTGACTAAGATATCGTCCACGTACACTTTGATGTTCCTTCTGATTTGATGCCCGAAGACCTTGTCCATCATCCGTTAGTAAGTTGCCCAGTGTTGCATAATCCGAAAGGCATGACATTATAGCAATATGTGTCATCTGCGGTCACAAAACTGACTTTCTCTTGATCCTTGGGAGCAAGGGAAACTTGATGATAGCCTTGATACGCGTCCAACATCGAAATGAAATCGCATCCGGTGGTGGAATCCACTAGCTGGTCTATCCGAGGCAAGAGGTAACAATCCTTAGGGCAGACTTTATTCAAATCTCGAAAATTAATACAGACCCGCCATTTACCCCTGGCTTAGGGACGAGGACTACATTAGCTAACCATGCCGGGAATTGAACTTCTCTTATGTGCTCGTCCTTTAATAGCTTGTTGACCTCTTCTCTAATAACCTTGTCCTGCTCGGGTGCAAAATGCCTTCACCTCTGTTTCACCGGCCGAGCTCCAAGGACCACATGCAAGTGATGCATGGCCAGAGCTGGGGGGACTCCTTTGATTTCCTCAGTGGCCCACTCAAACACGTCCCAATGGCTCTGCAGGTAGTCGATCAGACGACTTCTCAGCTCTGGTGCGAGGTTGGTAGCAATCCTCGTAACTCTCCCAGTCAACTGAGGGTGGATCTGGACTTCCTCGCTCTCGACCTCCCTCCTTTCTTCTTTGGGTCCTTCCTCCTCTCGAGGGTTGGCAAGATCGATTTGCAGAGCTTCATGAGCCTTCGGGTTCTTACGAGCTTCTGATCTGACCTTCCCGTTGTAGCATCGCCGGGACGCTAGCTGGTCTCCTTTGACCTCGGTCACCTGATCGCCCACTGAGAACTTGATCTTTTGGTGGTAGACCAAGACCACCGCTTGGAAGACGCTGAGTGTCGGGCGCCCTGATAGATACCATTTTATTGATTATTTGAGTTGTTAAAATCCATATTTGACCTATGTTTTTATTGCTAAAATTATGAAATTGCCCTAGGTTTTAGGATTTCCTCTTAATTTGGACTTAATTGCAAATTTGCACCTTTTTGGATTATTTGGCCACTAATTTTCTGATATATTTTTGTAGGCATGAAAGGATCCTAGACCTAGAGCATACTGGGTCAAACTTGAGTCGGAAGTGGAACCGGATCGAATTATCAAGCTTATGATTAATCCGGGCCGTCCGATTCAAGAGCGGCTAGATCTGAGCCATCCGGGACAATCTGAAGCAATCCGAGCTAGGGTTAGGGTTGATCAAGCACACTGATCAAGATCTGAAGGTTTCATTCCAATCAGAGCTCAATCAACCGTTAGATCAAGCTTGGAGGGCTCTAGATCGTCCATTCAAAGATTAGGTTGATCTGGACCATCCGTTGCACATCTGGAGGATCCGAGCTACCACGAGGCAGATCCTGATCCCAGATCATCATCATCAATGTTTGGCTCAAATCAGAGCAAGATCAGCCGTTGGATTTTCTCAAATCAATCTGGACCGTCCATGCTTAAGTATTTAATCAAAACTCATCAGCTCTTCTTCCTTGTCGCGTCTTCCTCGCCGCAACCTTCAGCTTCATTTTCTTCTTCATTTCTTAAGCTTGTTTCTTTAATCCAAAGGGGCGCGACCCTTCAATCCTTCTACTAGATCAATTGCTAGGCTATTGGGAAGGTTTTCAGTGAAATTCCAGCTCCGAATTGGCCAAAACAGAGTTGTTGTGAGGTCTCCGTAGCTCTGACATTTATTGCTTCAATCTCGGTTTTGCTCCATCCTTCATCCACCCGAGTAGTTCAGAGGGGTTCCCTGGAGTGCATTGGTTCATCCCCACACCATCCGCGTAATTGGACAATGCCAGATTGAGGAAATCGATTCGGAAATCAGATTGGTTCAGAGTGTGAGCTGGAATTGAGTTGTTGAGCTGTTTCTCAATGGTTTGCTGAGCTTGCGGGTTCGAGGCTCACACTTGCGTGACGAACAAGGAGTAATCGAGCTAGAGAAGGGTTGATGATTAGTTTAGCTAGTTAATTTCATGTTTCTAGCTGTAATTTCGATTCTGAATTCTGTTCTGTTACTGCTTTCGTATCAGCACTTAGTTTCAACTTTCTGAATTGTTTAAGCTTAATTTAGGTGTTAATTTCTGCACTTGTAGTAGCTAGATTGTTTGTTTACTTAACACTTCATTAAAGTTCAGTTGTTTAGCTATTAATTCATGCGTATCAATGTATTTCTGCACATTAGTTTTAAGATTGTCGCGTGCCAGTTTTAAGTTCTGTAATTTTCAGTGGTAGCTTCCATAGTTTGTGCCAGGTGAATCTAGATCTTCTGCTTCGTGTATGAACATTAGGTGGTGCACTTACTCACTGTTTTGTTTTTGCCATTGGATTGAATATGAATTTCTTTCATTTGGCTGTGCCATTTCAGCTGTTTAATTCATTTCTGCTATGCCATTTCTGCGTGCCAAGTCTCAATTCTGATTTTTGTAAGATCTTTTGAATTCAGTTGTGTTTACTTGAACTTCTGCCATTGCAAACCACACTTAGTTTTCTGATATTGTTTCTGCACAACTGTGTCTGCCTTCAGATTTGATTTCTGCATTAAATTTCTGCATCCTGATTTGTTTCTGCCCAACTGTTTCTGAAATGATTTTGTTGACTGATCAGACTTGGATTTTACTTCACTGGTACTATCCTTTTCCAAGCTAAGTTGGTTAGTTTCAGCAGGAATTGTAATAATTCCAGTTTAAGCATTAAGTTCTAGTTTCGGCACATCAATTTCCTTCCTTGCGCAGCAAGTTAATTTCCAATTCTGCAAGTGTATCAAGCTCAACCTCCGCACTGATTTGTATTGGGATTAAACACTCCTTGTAGTGTACTTCTGTGCTTGAATTAGCTTCCATCGAATCCAATCAAATTCTGAACTGTAAATCCCTTTTTCAGCAATTTTCAGCTTGCATTTCAGCTCTTGGTATCAAGTAAAATTTGGCACTGAGTTAGTTCTAATTTGTTTATGGAGTGTTTTGCATTAGGTTGGTTTTAAGTGGATATTCTTGAAGATAATCTCTGCATTGGTATCAACAGAAATTTGGTTTAATTTCATAGCAGATTTGTTCTCCAATTTAGGATAAGTTGCATCTAAGCTCCAATTTGATTGAGTTAATTGGCTGAAGTACTTGGGTTAAGTTTCATGGTTAAGTTATTATCCCTTTCATTGTGATTTCATTCTTGATTGCAATCCAAAACCCAAATCACATTCGAAACCCAAATTCACAAACGACACATAAATACAAGCACGAATCGAACGACATCAACTAGTCCCGAGGAAAAATACGACCTGTGGCCCCTTTACTACGTTTTCATATTCTTGATTGCAAAAAGGGTTTCCAGCATTTTTATAATATCTAAATTTGAGACCCACATTTCGTGAC
>JAGFNQ010004543.1:0-17163 GCA_024364735.1 Boesenbergia rotunda
AGTGCAGAATGCACCCAAGTCAAACCTGTGTTTTGATATTGGCAAAAGGGTTCAAAAGTTAAGAGTTAGTTGTTGTCTAACAAGCTTCTTGAGTGTACAGGAAAAGCCCTAGCGAAGGAAGGCTAGGCACTGGCGAAGGACTGCCAGACAGGAGAAGCCCTAGCAAAGGACTGCTAGGCACTGGCGAAGGACTGCTAGAAGAAAAGACCTAGCGAAGGGCAGCTAGGCATCAAGCGAAGGGCAGCTTGGTAACTCAAGACCTGGCGAAGGACTGCCGGGCAAAAGTCCAACTGGAGGATCCGGTTGGCACCAGGTAAACTCTCCCGAGAGGAGTAGGTGAGGACGCGTTCCCCTTGAGGGAACATTAGGCGTCGGTTCGACCTAGGGCTCATTTTGGAGACCAAAGTCAGAACCAAGACAGCTAAGGCTGTATAAAATAATAATATTATTGTTATTTGGACTAACCCTGGATGCAGGATCGAAGGACTGAGTATCTGCAGCTCAGAGAGCCTCAAAGGAGTGAGGCAGAAGCTGAGCAGGGCGCCCCGGACGACCAGGGCGCCCCCAAGGTCAACCCAAGTCTCTAACAACCTCGACGCGCTTCAACCCGCTTGTCGCGGGCGCCCCGCGTGTCTCGGGCGCCCCCACTGCCAGCTGCCGAAGCGCATCTCTGTGAAGCTGAGGAGATGAGACCTTTTGACCGGTCAATGCGGGCGCCCCGGTCAAACCAGATCCCGAGGATAAGGGGATCAGACGGTGACCGAGCTACAGCCGGATCAGCTGCCACGTGGGGGGCGGCCCCGTCGACCAGGGCGCCCCTAGGCCCTATATAAAGGGCCCTCGACCCCCTTCTTCAAAGATCACTTACTGCGACGCTTCCACGCTCTACAACTTTCATTCAACACATCCAAACGCTCCGACGACCGCGCTCTGCTCCAGGAACTTTTCAAATCAAGTCCGAAGTGCCGTCGACCTCCCACTGCACCGAAACTCGAGCCTACCCCGGGAGTTGGTAAATACAGAAGTGTTATATTTCTTATTGCAATTTGTATTTCTTTTTTGTACTTATTCTACACATTATAGAATTGCCCAAAGTAAACGGTCAACGACCGTGGGCCTTGGAGTAGGAGTCGACCTAGGCTCCGAACCAAGTAAAACGACCTTGTTAGCGTTGTGTTGCTTTTTGTGTCTTATTTCCGCTGTGCACTTACTCTTTTTAAATCCGAACGATTTGCGACATTCACCCCCCCCCTCTCTCGCATTTCTCGATCCAACAAGTGGTATCAGAGCGGAGAATTCAAACTTGGTGCAACCACCAATTTGAAAATTTCGGATTTTTTTTCGTTTTCTCATTTTTTTTTCGTTAAATATTTTTCGTTCGAATTTTTCTTTCAAGGTTGGTGCAACACCCCTTGAAATTTGTTTTTATTTATTCTTCCCGCACTACTAATCCAAGACCAAGTCTTGGAATATTGTTTGTTGTTGTTTTTTTTTGTTGTTTGCTATTTCAGAACAAATGGCCATCCAAGAAGGCTTTAGCACCGCCAGACCTCCACTTTTCAGTGGAGAAGACTTTCCTTACTGGAAAAGTCGAATGGAGGTCCACCTGAAAACTCAGGTGGATATGTGGATAATCATCCAGTCTGGACTGATGATTCCCACAAATGCTGAAGGCGTACCGCAAAACTACTCAGAGTGGGACACTGCCCTTAAACGCAAAATCGAAGCTGACGCCAAAGCAACTCAGATCCTCCAATGCGGACTAACGAAAGAGGAGCTGAACCGCGTAGGCCCCTTCAACAGTGCCAAGGAGCTATGGGCTAAACTGATCGAGCTCCACGTAGGAACTTCAGATACGAGGATCAGCAAACGCGATCTGCTACTGAACAAGCTCTTCACCATCAGAATGGTAGATAACGAGACAGCAGCCCAGCTCCATTCCAGAATCCAGGAATTGATGAACGGTCTTCACGCAATAGGTCACAAAGTTCAAAACCGTGATCTTATAAGGTATGCCCTAAACGCGTTCCCTAGAACCACCTTGTGGGCATCTATGGTAGATGCATACAAGGTCTCTAGGGATCCTTCAAAAATTAAGTTAGATGAGTTATTTCTGAACTTGAACTTCATGAACAGACTAACTGCAATTTGGCCGAGAAAAGTATAGCTTTCTTTGCAGGGAAAACAGGAAGGACGACTAAGAAGAAAACTCAAGTTGAACCCGAGTCTACCTCAGACTCAGAAACAGAAGATCATGAAGGAGATCAATCTGAACTGGTCCGGCTAGCTCAAAGCTACTACAAAAAGTTGAAGAACCAAGCCAACACACGGAGAACAAGCCGAAGAAAGGATGAACCAGCTGAACCAGCAACTGACAAACACAGGCCCAACGTAACCTGCTACGAATGCAAGAAGAAGGGCCACAACAAGACTGAATGTCCAAGCCTAAAGAAGTCCAAAAAGACCAGAAAGAAGAAGGCACTCCAAGCAACCTGGGACGAGTCTTCCTCAGAAGAAGAAGAAGAAGCACCGTAGTCCAATCTTCTGGCCCTGACCGCTTCGGATCAAATCGAGACTGACTCAGACTCGGACCAGGACGACGGCAAGCTGACCTTCTCCGACGACGGCGAAATAAGGGTAACAGGTTTTTCAAAATTGCAATTAAATTCTCTTATTTCTTATCTATCCCGAGATTTGGCGAAAGCCAAACTCCGAATCGAGTCCCTCCGACAGGAAGCAAAACTCCTGAATGAGGGAGCTGAGTCTAAATCCTTAACTGAGAAAATTCAGGAAGGAACCCCTGATCAAGTTGAAAAACTTGAATCAGAGAACTCCTCCCTAAAAACACAAGTTAAGGACTTAAGAACAGCTTTAGAACGATTCACTTCTGGTTCCAAGAATCTTGATATGATTCTTGGAAAACAGAAGTTTGTTCTAAACTGATCCGGACTTGGCTATAGAACCAAATCTCGGCAAAAATCTTACTTTGCTGTACTGAACCGGTCAAGACCTAAGGTTCAGGCATGGGTGCCAAAACTGTGCCTGACTAAACCAACTGGTTCGAATCAATTTTGGATCCCCAAGGATAAGATTCACATCTTGCCTAACCCATACAGAGGCTTTAGTCCAGGGGGAGCCAAAATCAAAATAATTTTTATAATTAGATAATTTTCTTTTATTGCTTGATTGCATGTTTATTTGTCTGCAATTTGCCATGCTTAGATGTAGAAATACTTAGATTCAAGGACTCAATTACTTGAAATTTGAAAACATAGTATTGGGAGGAGGTGAGATGATAGTACGTTGGGGAAACCAACTCTAATAAGATCAAGTCTACTTGGTCTCTTTAGACTGGTGAAACCAGCCGAAGCTACCGATCCAAGACCCAAGCTAGTTAGACCAGAAAATGACCTAATTTAATTTGAAAATGAAATTTCATTAAAAGGCTTTGTCAAGGAAAGGGTGGATGATCCCATAAGGCTACGGCCAAAGAAGGCCTAGTGCCTCGCCAAGACCTGGAAGCCAATTTTTGAAATTCAAATTCAAATTATCTTTTGTCAAATTCGAATCTAACTCAAATTTCAAATAATTATAGATTCTTATATGTTTTCAAAATTTCTTTAACCTAGTTTTTTTTAAAAAAACTCTTAATCTATTGTCAAAATTTCTATTTCTTAAAACCTATATCTTTTTCGAAAAACTCTTAATCTATTTTCAAAATTTCTATTTCTTAAAACCTATATCTTTTTCGAAAAACTCTTAATCTGTTTTCAAAATTTCTACTTCTTAATTTTTTTTTTCAGAAATCACTTAATCTATTTTTCAAAATTTCTAAACTTATTTGTTTAAAAATCTGCTTTCAAAAGTAAATAACTTTTCAAAGTAAATTAAAACTTCTTTTTTTAAAAAAAAAATCTTTACCCTCAAACCCGTCTCACAAAAACCTTAAGGTTAACGTGATTGAAAACCCTAGACTGGAGTGAGACAGACTAGGAAGTGAAACTCAATTAAGCTATCTCTAACTCAAATTGGATCCAAATCACCAAAAATTCTTTATGTGTAGGAATATAAAGATTTGGACCAATGGATGTTAGATAGCAGGTGCTCCAGACACATGACTGGAGACAAATTGAAGTTCACCAAACTAAAATTCAAAGACCTGGGTTCAGTGGCCTTTGGAAATAATGCTACACTCAAGGTAATTGGGTAAGGTAATATTGAACTTAAATCCAATTTCATTATTAAGAAAGTTCTATTGGTTGAAAACTTTAGTTTTAACTTACTTAGCATAAGTCAGTTATGTGATTCTGGTTATTTAGTTACTTTTAACAATTCTAATTGCCTGATTAAAAATGCACAAGACTCAGAAATCATGCTTAAGGGCTCTAGGAAAAATAATATATACACTATAAATCTTCCCCTTATACCCAAATGCATGTTAACACAGTTAGAACAATCAAAACTCTGGCATAGGAGATTAGGCCATACCAATCTAAGAACTATCTCAAAAATTACGCAACTTGGCTTAATCAAAGGTGTCCCCAAAATTAAGAATAAAGAAAACCTAATATGTGAATCTTGTAATCAAGGCAAACAAACCAAGTCTAGTCACAAATTGATCCAATCTGATCAAACCCAAACCACACTTGAGCTCCTACACCTTGACCTATTTGATTCACATGGAGCCAAGCCACTAAGTGGAAACCGATACTGCTTAGTGATAATTGATGACTACTCTAGGTTCACCTGGGTCAGGTTTCTAAAGACCAAAGATGAAACCCTGAACCTATTTAACAACTTTTGTAAATTGATTGAAAATCAAAATGATACCAAAATCAAAAGACTTAGGTCTGACCACGGGGGAGAATTTGAGAATCAAAGATTCGAAGAATTCTGTAAAATAAATGGATATAAACACGAATTTTCGTGTCCCAGGACCCCCCAACAAAATGGTATAGTAGAAAGGAAAAATAGAACCCTACAGGAAGCTGCTAGGGCTATGCTCAATGAATTTGACCTACCTAACCATTATTGGGCAGAAGCAATTAGCACAGCTTGCTATATCCAAAATAGGATTCTACCTAATAAAAGGTTAAATAAAATACCCTATGAACTTTACTACCATAGACTTCCAAACCTACACTATCTTAGAGTCTTTGGATGTAAAGTCCATATTCTTAATACCAAAGACTATCTTGGAAAGTTCCAATCCAAGTCAAACCCAGGTATCTTCTTAGGGTATTCTACAACAAGTAGAGCTTATAGAGTCTACAATAAGATAACTAAGAAAATTGAAGAAACAACCAACTTAATATTCGATGAAGAAATTAACCCAAAATCTGATAATTCTGACTTAGCTTCATCAAATACTGATCAAGAAGATAACTCTGAAACCCCAATTGAACCCTTTAATGACTTAACAATTGAACCAACTTCTGAATCAGTTGAACCAACCAATGAACCTAGAACTGAACCTATTGGACCAGCTGGACCTGAAGCTGAGCCAAGTACTAGAAAAACCAAGAAACCCAGACTAAGTCACCCAGCTGACCAAATCGTAGGTGATCCAACCTTAGGAGTCAGAACTAGAGCTTCCTATAGAAATCCTAGTCAAATAGCCATGATTTCAAAGATTGAACCTAAGACTATTGAGGAAGCCCTACCTGATCCTGACTGGATCCTAGCCATGCAAGAAGAGTTAGCCCAATTTGAGAGAAACCAAGTCTGGGAGTTAGTACCTAAGCCTAAGGGCAAATCTGTAATTGACACCAAATGGGTATTTAGGAATAAGTTAAACGACCAAGGTGAAATAGTCCGAAATAAAGCCCGCTTAGTAGCTAAGGGATTCAGTCAAGTAGAAGGGTTGGATTATGATGAAACCTATGCCTCTGTAGCTAGACTTGAGTCTATTAGGATGTTACTAGCCTTTGCATCCCATAAAGGATTTAAATTATACCAAATGGATGTAAAGTCAGCCTTCTTAAATGGGCTTATTAAGGAAGAAGTTTATGTAGGACAACCCCCAGGATTTGAGGATATAGAAAAACCCGATCATGTCTACAAACTTAGTAAAGCCCTGTGTGGACTAAAACAAGCACCCAGGGCCTGGTATGAAAGATTATCCAATTACCTGATTTCTAAAGAATTCAAACAAGGTCAAATTGACCCAACCTTGTTTGTTAAAATTTTACAAAAGGATATATTTATTGCCTAAATTTATGTAGATGATATAATATTTGGATCAACTAACTCTAAATTTCTAAAAGAATTTGTAACAATAATGGAAAATGAATTTAGTTGGGGAACTCAACTTTTTCCTAGGGTTACAAATCAAACAAACTAAGGATGGAAATTATGTACATCAATCTAAATATGCTAAAGAACTAATTAAGAAATTTAAAATGGATAACTCTAAAAGTATAAGTACCCCAATGGCCACAAATGTGAAAATAGATAATGACCCTGATGGCAAACCAGTAGACCTAAAACTTTATAGAAGTATGATAGGAAGTCTACTATACCTTACAGCCAGCAGACCTGACATACTTTTTTCAGTAGGAATGTGCGCTAGGTACCAAACCTGTGCTAAGGAAACTCACTTAGCAGCCCTAAAATGAATTTTAAGATACATTAAGGGCACCCTAAATGTAGGGATATGGTACCCTAGGACTTCATCCTTTAAGTTGTCAGGATACTCTGATTCTGACTATGCTGGTTGTAAATTAGATAGAAAAAGTACAAGTGGAAGCTGTCAACTTTTAGGAAACAGCTTAGTAAGTTGGTGCAGTAAGAAGCAACACTGTGTTGCTTTATCCACAACTGAACCTGAATATGTAGCCTTAGGAGAGTGTGTAGCTCAACTCCTATGGATGATGCACACTCTTAAGGACTTTCAGCTAGACTACAATCAGACCCAAGTCAACATTGACAATATTAGCTCAATTAACTTAACCAAAAACCCAATACAACATTCTAGAACCAAACACATAGATGTGAAACATCACTTTGTAAGAGATCACGTAGCTAGGGGTGAAATAGTCCTTAAGCATGTAGACTCCAAGTCCAACCTAGCTGACATATTCACTAAACCCCTACCTGAATTTGAGTTCAGCTCACTGAGAAGGCAGTTAGGATTATGCTTAGTAGAGTAGAATCATTTTTTTTTTGCTTCTGCCTTAATTGAAAATGCTTTAATTCATTTTAAAATGTTTTCTTTGTTAAAAATGTTTTACTTTGGTTTTTAATTTTTTTTCCTTGACTTAGTTTTATTTCAAAAACTACCCCCTTCAAAACTAGGTTTTTTTTCGAAATGGACTTAGCCTAGGCTCTAACCCTAGAATTGCATGCACCTATAGATCAAGAAGCCAGCATCTCACAAGCACCTTAGGGTACTTTGATTGACAATCTAGAAAGGGTTGAGATGCTTAGGTCTTTGCCTTAACTCAAGGTGCTTTAAGTCAGTGCATCTGCAGTAGTTGGGGCACTAAATACAAACTGAATAGCAATCAAGTTAAGTATCAAGTTTAGACAATCTAACTTGAACAATGCACTTAACTTGACTAACCCTAGCGAAAACTACTGTTTATAACAGTTGGTAAGTAGCTAATTGGGTTAGACACGTCCCTAAAGATTTAACCAGACTTAGGTTCCAGTTTGATTCAGTACAGCAAATGCTTTAATTATTGCAAATTTTTTTCTGCATTTTTGATATATGTCAAAGGGGGCGAGTTGGAAAGGAAACAGGGAACAAACATTGTTTTAAAATTTTTTCCCATTGTCTTCTTCAAAAAGTTAAGTTAGTTTTTTATTTCTAAACTCTGAATTATTTTGAAACTTAATGTTTTTGTTTAAAACTATTGTTAGCTTAAAGGTTTTTAAAATTCTCTTCAAAAATTTCCAACTCTAAACTATGTGTTTTGAAATTATGTTTTAAGCTTAACGTAGTGCTTGAAATTTCTCCAAAACTAAAAATTTTCTAAGTCTGAAATTTTTCCAATATTTTTTTTCAAAACTGAAAATTTTCTAAGTCTGAAATTTTTCCAAACTGAAAATTTTCTAAGTCTGAAATTTTCCAAACTGAAAATTTTCTAAGTCTGAAATTTTCCAAACTGAAAATTTTCTAAGTCTGAAATTTTCCAAAACTGAAAATTTTCTAAGTCTGAAATTTTCAAAACTGAAAATTTTCTAAGTCTGAAATTTTTCAAAACTTGAAATCTTCTAAGTACTTAACTCACACCACCTATTTTTGAAAAACCTAGGGGGATATTTCTTCCAGGGGGAGGGAATCTAACTTAGGATTTCAATTTCAGCATTTTTTCCTTAACTTTTTGAACTAGGTTGCCATATATCAAAAAGGGGGAGATTGTTAGTGCAGAATGCACCCAAGTCAAACCTGTGTTTTGATATTGGCAAAAGGGTTCAAAAGTTAAGGGTTAGTTGTTGTCTAACAAGCTTCTTGAGTGTACAGGAAAAGCCCTAGCGAAGGAAGGCTAGGCACTGGCGAAGGACTGCCAGACAGGAGAAGCCCTAGCAAAGGACTGCTAGGCACTGGCGAAGGACTGCCAGAAGAAAAGACCTAGCGAAGGACTGCTAGGCTGGTGAAGGACTGCCAGAAGAAAAGACCTAGCGAAGGGCAACTAGGCATCAAGCGAAGGGCAGCTTGGTAACTCAAGACCTAGCGAAGGATTGCCGGGCAAAAGTCCAACTGGAGGATCCGGTTGGCACCAGGTAAACTCTCCCGAGAGGAGTAGGTGAGGACGCGTTCCCTGTAACGCCCGACCTTATATCTACCCTTAAGGCGGGGTTACGGGTCCATACATTCATATCATTCATCATGCTAAGCATGTATAACTAGTAGAAAACAATTATACTACAAGAAGTATAGTAAGCAGGCATTATTAAAGACTAATTTACCAAGCAAGGTTTTTTTACATACCATCCATGCAATTACAACATAATAGAGAGAGATCATTTAACTTCATAATTTACTGATCTAAACATGGTTTGAACAAGATAGAACATAGGAATATAGCAAGAGTTATCTAGTCTTAGACACATGCAAGAGAAGCATTCATAAGCAACAGGAAATAGTAAATATCTAGCATTTTACTTAGCATGCATACTACAAGAATTAGACATTAATGATAGTGTTATCTAACATGACATAGGTTGCATATCTCTAACTTAATCAATTAGTAGAGTAGTCATAATCATCACACATTCAGAGTATAGTAATACAATTTCAATCTTTTATTGGAAGCAGTTTAGATTCCAGACAAAAATAAGGTAGATAAGAATCTTTCGTCCTTTCCGGAGCCATCACCACACACATCCTCTAGCTTTCCCTCTGCCTCTTCCTTTAGTTCAAGTATTTCTTACCGCTATCTGCAGCATAAGAAAAACAACAGGAACTAGTAAGCAAAACATGCTTAGTAAGAATCCGGGCCTACTCGCAAAACCATATCGATACATCATATCATGCTACTCAGTAATCAAGATAGAACAAGATTATAAGCATCATAAGCATCTCATCAAAGCATCATAAACATCACATCAAATATCTCTAAGTACTTTACAGAACAAGATTATCACATAATGAGAAAATGTTTTTCAAAAGGTTCCATAAAGGTAAGTACTTAAAAATATCATATCATCATCTAGGGCCCAGTTGTAGTACCACATCAAGCGCGTTCCCTAATAAATTGGGGTAGCGAGCTACCAATCTAATTAGGGTAGGACCCTTCCGTCCTACCAATGCCATGACCTTCAGTTAACATGCACATTGGATTTGTTTAACGACCCCCTTCCGAGTCGGGTACACAACTTTCAAAGTAAAGTAATTTTATCATGCAATTACTCATATATGTATATGCCTAAAGATACTCCTAATCACATCTTAAAGGGACACACCACTCATCAAGGGTGCTCTTGATCCCCTAGGGACACACCACACATTTGGGTGCTCTTGATCCCAGTTTCAATAGAGTATCCCTTTTTAAGCATATTATCAAACATATCATGTTCATGTCATAAGAGTGCCCCATGGGCTATAAGGCATGCTTTTATACCTAACAAGATAGGTCACATAATTTATACACACATCACATAAGTGGTAGCATGCTTCATGATTTCACTAAGTGCTTCCCAACCCTAGGACTAGGGTTGGCCGAAAGTTACATGTAAGGGAATTTCCTTTTTTTCATCCAATTAAAGCATACATTCATGCATTTCTACAAACACCTCAAGTGTACTTCATGTTAACAATTGAAACATGGTTTATACTTCAAATTGGGGTTAGCTTCCACTAACCCTAACTTACAAGGGGTGGCCGAATGATATAGAATGGCTAGGCTAGGTTTTTGACATCCAACCTTCACACAAACATTTTATCTACACTACTATTCATGGGAACATAATAGAGTAGCAAGCAACCCAAAAGCCCTTAGCCTTTCTCCTCTTGGCCGAAAGTTGTATGGTGGCTAAACCCTAATTTTTGTTATCACAACATGATGGAAAGTCATCATACATAGGTACCCTAAGTTCCTAGGGATCTCCTCATGCAACAAAAAGTAACCAAGACCCAAGGCTTGGTGGTGGCCGAAACCTTGTAGGGTACCAAACCCTAATTTTTGTCCTTCCAAAAATTTGGAAACAACACATATGTGTATAAAATCCCTAGGGGTACTAGCATGCATTTGATCAAAAACCCATCTCTTGGACCCCCTTCATAGGGTGGCCGAAACTTCCACTAGGAAGTTCTTGTGATTTTTTTTTTCCAAAGAATCAAACAAGCTACGTTCAATAGCAATTATGCCACAGGCGAGAGGACACTTACATCCTAGCACTGGAATTTCACCTTCTCTTAAACCGTAGGGTACCCTACACTTGGAGGGTATGTGAAAACCCTTTTCTTCCAAATTTTCCTCTAGGATTCCTTGGACTTGGTAGAGGACAATGGCACTTGAACTTCCCTTCTTGCAATTGCCCTAGGGTTAGAACCCTAGGGTTGGAATTTCGAAAATGGAAAGGGAGAGTTCTTCTTGATTTTCGAAAATGAAGTGGGGAAGAAGAAGGAAAAAGTGTAACTTCCTTTCCCCCTCTCTTATTTATACTCTTCTCATGAAGAGGCATGTCTCTTCGCTTCCCTCAATTTAACGAGAATATTTCTTATTCTCTCTACAAGAATATTGCTTGGTTCATTGGTTATGACATGGTGAGTGCAACTAGGAGGTTCAAGGTTTAATCCTTGCTTCCTCCTTTCTACTTCTTCTTTTTATCACAATTTGCACTGATCCATATCAAATCCCATTAAACCAAGCCCATCATGAAATTTCATAATATTAATAATATTTCATGAATTCATAATATTTCATAAATATCATTTCATAATATTTTTAATATTCCATATTCATGAATATGATATTTCATGTATCCATGACATTTCATAAAATGTGATTGCATGAAATTTATATCATTTCATTATAATCATTTTTTTCATACATTGTCATGATTTTACATTGAAAAATTTGGGGTGTTACATTCCACTTGAGGGAACATTAGGCGTCGGTTCGACCTAGGGCTCCATTTTGGAGACCAAAGTCAGAACCAAGACAGCTAAGGCTGTATAAAATAATAATATTATTGTTATTTGGACTAACCCTGGATGCAGGATCGAAGGACTGAGTATCTGCAGCTCAGAGAGCCTCAAAGGAGTGAGGCAAAAGCTGAGCAGGGCGCCCCGGACGACCAAGGCGCCCCCAAGGTCAACCCAAGTCTCTAACAACCTCGACGCGCTTCAACCCGCTTGTCGTGGGCGCCCCGCGTGTCTCGGGCGCCCCCACTGCCAGCTGCCGAAGCGCATCTCTGCGAAGCTGAGGAGATGAGGCCTTTTGACCGGTCAATGCGGGTGCCCCGAGTCCTCCGGGCGCCCCGGTCAAACCGGATCCCGAGGATAAGGGGATCAGACGGCGACCGAGCTACAGCCGGATCAGCTGCCACGTGGGGGGCGCCCCCGTCGACCAGGGCGCCCCTAGGCCCTATATAAAGGGCCCTCGACCCCCTTCTTCAAAGATCACTTACTGCGACGCTTCCACGCTCTACAACTTTCATTCAACGCATCCAAACGCTCCGACGACCGCGCTCTGCTCCAGGAACTTTTCAACTCAAGTCCGAAGCACCGTCGACCTCCCGCTGCACCGAAACTCGAGCCTACCCCGGGAGTTGGTAAATACAGAAGTGTTATATTTCTTATTGCAATTTGTATTTCTCTTCTGTACTTATTCTACGCATTATAGAATTGCCCAAAGTAAACGGTCAACGACCGTGGGCCTTGGAGTAGGAGTCGACCCAGGCTCCGAACCAAGTAAAACGACCTTGTTAGCGTTGTGTTGCTTTTTGTGTCTTATTTCCGCTGTGCACTTACTCTTTTTAAATCCGAACGATTTGCGACATTCACCCCCCCTCTCTCGCATTTCTCAATCCAACAGATTAGTGTACATGGATTCTATTTCGGACCTCATGGCCTCTAGCCATTTCATAAAATTTGGGCTCATCACAGCTTCTTGATAGCATGTAGGATCGTTCAACTCAACAAGCATAATGTCATCATGGTCAGACAAGAGAAATGAATATCTCTCAGGCTGACGACGTATCCTATTAGATCTATGAAGAGATTGGTCTACTTGAACAGGTTGTGTTAAGATGTATACTAAAAGTCTTGCCTTTTTTGTATGGACATCTACATTTTGAAAGAGAATCACATGATCACTATTTACATGTTTATATTAGTATATAAATAAATGTCTGATACTTAACATTGTAGATAACATGGTATGTGGTGTCACACAGAAGATCATGTTATCAGTCCGTTGTAAAGTATAAGTAGAGGCTCACAATCGAGATAGAGTTGGACAAACCATAGGGATGGTTGTAGTGTAATTTGGTGTTGATTTATCTTGACCATAGAATTATTCTAGTGCACTTTGTATGCATTGAGCAGGACTAACATAGAGGTGAACCAATTTATACTGACTTTATAATTGGATCAAACCTTAGTATATTATGGAGTACATGCTCTGAATCCCAATATAATAACGGACACATGTACTTAATATTTATTTTTTTGATTTACTAATGGGCGAGATTTATTCTGTTAAATTGATAGACCCGGTAAGTTAGGAAATAATATTATTTACATGGTGTGCCATTGATTATAGACAGAAATCGTGTCCTGGTGAGTCGGGATGATGATGCCCCCTTGATGAGCATATAAGGTGTTGGGTATGGCTTGGCGAGTTTCTTAAGCGAATACTCGGTCGTTCCGAGAGACGTCTCCATGTCTACGGATTAAAAAATTAATCTGAATGGAGACCCATCTCCCAACGACCATCTCGTGCCGTATCAAACGATCCAAATTATAACTCGGCCAATTACAAAAATCGGCCTTATAATTGACTCGACCGTTTGACCGCGGAAAAGGCGACGAGTAGCTCGCTAACTTTTGTGTTTATGGTCAGGGTCCAGTTAAATAATTATTGACTATGATTCGCAATCAAAATAATTAAATAACAAATATATAATGATGAGGTTAGCAATCATGGCACACAATAGATATAAGGATAATCAAGGGAGCTTGGAAAGAGTTATATCTTTTCGATCACCACGCGGTCTTCTACCTTATGTCCCTACCTTCACGGACGTCGTGTGGGCGATGATCTACTGCGAACAGTAATCACCAAGACTACCAAGAGAACCCTCCAATTCTTCCCTCTTCCTTGCGCCAACCACCCTAAACACTTAGGGTTGCCGTCGGCCAAGAGATGGAAGAAATCCTTCCCTCCTTGACCCGTTCACCAAGTGAACAAAGGAGGAAGGTGGAGATGAAGAAGAGGAAGGAAAAGAAAGAATTCTTTCCCTCCAATCCTTGCTGCCCGACCCCTTCCTTCTCCATGCTTGCGCCAGCGCCAATCCCTCTTCTCCTTTGTGTTTGCGCCGCCGATCAAAGGAGTTGCTGAGCTCCTCCTTGTCTAGACCAGCCGCAAACCTTAGGGAAGAAGAAGGATGAAAGGGAAGAAGGAGATGAAGCCAAGAGAAGAAGGAGCAAACTCCTTTCATAAATTTTCTTATGATAACTAATTTGTTTTATTATAAATTAGTTATAATAAGACTAGGCTTAAACGGAATAAGCAATAAGAAAATTTATAAGATAAATTTCTTATAACTAATTCCGTTAATTCCATTAATTTGGTTTAGAGGGAGACTTAGCAAAGGAGTTGCTACTATATAAAGGAACCAAAGGCTAGCCCTTAATTCCAATCAAGAGATTAATTACTCTCTCCCTCTCTCTTATTCTCTTCTCCCTCTCCTTTCCCTTAGGGCCGGCGCCCTTCTTGGAGAAATAGGGCCGGCTCCCACCTTCCTTGCTAGGGCCGGCGCACCCCATCAACACCAAGCAAGGTTGCCATGAGCTTCAAGAAGAAGGAGAAACGAAACAAGAAGAAGAAGAAGCGGATAGCGACTCCTCTCTTCCCGGAATTTGATTCTGTTTTCTTGGTGGTTAGTTTCCCTTTCCACTCTTGATCTTTCTTGTTGTGCCTATAGAGAATCTAGTAGTTCTCGTCGGCACAAAACTCGTGACTTTGCGAAGTCATCCCGAAGAGAACTCGGCGTGGACGTGAATCGAGGCGGAACTTCCAAGGGACGCTACGGTTGGATCTCGTCCCTTACTTCGAATTACGAGAGTAATGTAAATTAGTTTACTTTTCCGTAAAGCTTTATTTTATGATTATGTCAACACACTATAAGGTTGCATGCTAGATACGAAGTTAAAATAATTTAGGAAATTATTTTATGCAAATTCTTCCGCTGCACGTAAAAATTTAAAATTTTACGAACTCGTATCCTTGTCAACATGCACCCGGTCCCAACAGTGGTATCAGAGCCGGTTAGTGTTCGACATAATCATATAATTGTTTTGTGGAAAACTTTGTCATGATCTCAATTTCGGAAAAAATTTTCAATTATGGAAACTTTCAAATTATAATAAATTTTAGATTTAGGAATTTCAAAGTTTGGAAATCCTCATGAAATTTCGCAAACGTTTGAAATTTTCTAGTTTCTGAAATTTTATAATAATTGTGAAAACTTCCCATCTTTGGAAACATTCCAAATTTTGGAAATTTTTCTATTTTAGAAAATTTCCAATTTTTGGAAATATGTAAGTTTTCTTTTTACCAGGAACTTACAATTATTCAGAAAATCAATTTTCAAAATCTCGCAATTTTGGGCACTTTCTTTTAAGAAAGTCTAGACAAATTCATGGACAGTTAATTGATAATTAAATTTGAATTGGTTTTTAAATTGATAACAAAATTCTTTATTTTGGATTGAGCCTCGGGGAGCCGTCCAATTTAAAGTTAGTTGTTGTAATTTAATTTCCCAATTTTTAATTGAAATTGTCATGTTTGATTTGGATTGAGCCTCGGGGAGCCGTCCAATTGGATTTACAACACATTACTTTTCTTTGGGTATCTGAGCCTCGGGGAGCCACCCTTAGAAAACAATTTGTTGTAATTAATTAAATCCATGAATAAAATATGTTTGAAGAGGTGATGCTCTTACATATTGTTGTCTCCAAAATTAATTAGGAAAATGGTTTCCTATAGAGTTTTCTTAAATGAGATTTTCATGAAAATAATATGTAGTTGAATTAAGGGATTTGTCTCATAATTTAATAAGATTTGATTTTGAGAAATCAAAGTCTTGAACATATTATTTCCGAAATTAATTATGACAATTTAGGAAATTGTTTCCCAAAACAATTCCTTTAATTAAGTATGAAATTGGAATTAGGAAATCCGGTTCCTAATTCAATTAATGAGACTTGATAACTTAAGTCACATACATACTTAATTAAGGAAATCGTTAGTTATGACATAATTCTATGTCATGAATGTGCTTAGAAAAGAAAGATGAGACCCAAAACCCCTTACAAAATATTAAGGCCAACACCTTCCATTAATATGGTTAGAATCGGAGTTTTGTTTCTCGTTTGGGTTGATGGACACATCCATGCCCGACTTGAACCTCAACATGTTCAAACCATGGAATTAGTTTATGAATAATATAGTTGGAGTCAGAGGTCAATCATTAGTTTTGGTTGTTGGACACATCCAAGCCTGACTAAGCGGTTGAATGAGCCCCAACCATATTAAAACTATTTCTTGATTAATGGGTCAGCCTTAAGCTTGGAGCATCGATTTGTTGTGCCACAGCCAAGGTCGATGTAAAGAGAGGTGCAGTTGGGTGCTATGTATAATGATACATACTTGTTAATGAGTTAACAACCTAATGTTTTATCCAAACATTCAATTAGTTGATAGCATAATGTGATAGTTACATATATGTGATGTGTAATCGGTATAATTACCTACCTTCATAGCTAAGAAGAACTTGATGGCCACAACCATGGTTGTTCTTATCTATGGTTGGATATCAACCTATTTGGAGATGTTCCTACGATCTCCCGAATTGATAATAAGGGTGACTCAATTCGTAAAATAAATAGGATTTAATTTATGTATGTTGATACATTCTTTAATAAATCTTCTCACATAATCTCAATTTGTATTTCTAGGTTAATCACTCGATCATGTCTTCTCTGAATTTGCGTTCCATCTTGGACACCAACAAATTAACTGGGCCTAACTTCATGGACTGGCTTCGAAATTTGAGGATAGTCCTCAAGGCAGAGAAGATTGCTTATGTCCTTGAAGATCTACTTCCCTCAAATCCTCCAACAGATGCAACTCCAGACCAATTGGTGGCCTATCAGAAACATGTGACCGATTCTGAACTTGCAAGTTGCATCATGCTAGCCTCTATGGTACCTGAGTTGCAAAAGCACCATGAGCATATGGATGCTTATACCATCATCTTCCATCTTAATGAGTTGTTTGAAGAGCAGGCGAGATCCGAAAGGTTCGAAGTCTCCAGACTCCTCTTCACAACTAAGATGCAAGAAGGCACTTCTGCCTCGCAGTTTGTGCTAAAGATGTTGGGGTACATTGAGCGACTGAACACACTCAGTTTTGCAATGGATCATGAACTAAGTATTGACTTAATTCTGAGTTGTTTGCCCAAAAGTTATTCGCAATTTGTGATGAA
>JAGFNQ010004543.1:17431-57252 GCA_024364735.1 Boesenbergia rotunda
GTGGAGTAACCTCTCCACAGCGTTTCAAGATGATAAAGTATAAAGTACAAGAAACACAAGAAGGATCTTACTCAGCACTTAGAACCACAAGAACACAAGCAAGCTTCTCCGAGCTCCACCCAGCGCAGATCTCATGCAAGACTCTCCTCTTCGTGTCTTCTCGCTGATGAACTCAAGCTTCTTGTTTCTCTTCTCCCAAGTGCCCAAGTAACAGAAGGTTGCTTCAAAGATCACAGTTGCTTGCTCAAGATGATGGAACAGCAGATAGCACAAGCACAAGCACAACGTGGAGAACTTCATTACTGAGACTTGTTCGCCACCAAGCCTTAAATCCCAGCTCTCTGATCACCAGGTCACCACCTCACTGCAGCCTCCAGCTGCTCACCTACCAACGCCAGCTACCACTGAGATCTCCCTGGA
This sequence comes from Boesenbergia rotunda, assembly GCA_024364735.1. NCBI lineage: Eukaryota > Viridiplantae > Streptophyta > Magnoliopsida > Zingiberales > Zingiberaceae > Boesenbergia > Boesenbergia rotunda. The sequence goes on from JAGFNQ010004543.1 coordinate 17,852, forward strand.
CTCCCTGAGCTTCCCTCAGCCGAGCTCCAGTCAACAGCTCCAGTCAGCATCTCCAGCCGTTGCAACCTGAGATGGAAAATGGACAAACCTGCTCCAAGGAAAGGCCTTCATTGACTCTCCTTGAGTGTTTGAATCCATCCCTGTCACTTGCACACTCAATCAGAGGTTTAGCAAATGAAATCAAACTTATATCAGTGATAGAAGAGAAGATCAAAGTGACATCAGTAGCGTATCAGTGAAAGCAGGCGCGATCAGAGCGTCTGACAGCGCGTTTGAATTAAAGTGATCGGTCACCAGACCGATCAGGACTATCCTAGACCGATCAGGCTCCAACCTGATCGGTCCCCAGTGAGAAACTTGGGATCGCAAGCTCGTATGATCGGTCACCCTGACTGGTCAACAAACCGATCCAGAAATCAGCTTGCCATAATCCCGCCTGAAATCCACTGGCTGATCGGTCACCAGACCGATCAGGCTCTAGCCTGATCGGTCAGGGTGAGAAACCTCGCGACAGTTGATCGTTCAGATTGATCGGTCACGGTTTCTCCCTGATCGGTCACCAGATCGATCAGGAGTCGATCAGTAGGTTTGCCAAAGTTACTGGAAGCTCCCTGATCGGTCACCAGACCGATCAGACATCGCTGGATCGATCACCAGACCGATCCAAGAGGGAACTCCGTGCAAACTTCCTTGATTGGTCACCAGACCGATCTGAGCAAGACCAAACCCACTCTAAGTCAAGAGAACCAGCCTTCGGCCCATCTCCGACTCGTGCTTGATCCCTCGAACCAAGACTCCATGCCCAGCTTCACTCACTGGAACTTCAACCTAGCCCTCCAAGCTAGAACCTGACCCTCCAAGACGGGATTTCATCAACCTAGCCCTCCAAGCTAGGACCTGGCCCTCCAAGCCGAGATTTCATCAACCTAGCCCTCCAAGCTAGGACATGGCCCTCCAAGCCGGGATTTCATCACCTAACCCTCCAGGTTAGGACTTTTCCACACCTAGCCCTCCAAACTAGGATTTTCCACACCTAACCCTCCAGGTTAGGACTTTTCACAACACCTAGTCCTCCAAGCTAGGATTTTTCCACACCTAACCCTCTAGGTTAGGATTTTCCAACACCTAGCCCTCCAAGCTAGGATTTTTCCACACCTAACCCTCCAGGTTAGGATTTTCCAACACCTAGCCCTCCAAGCTAGGATTTTTCCCACACTAACCCTCAAGGTTAGGAATTTTCAACACCGTGCCTAATACCCGATCATGACTTAATCATAATCAAAATCAACCTAAACTAAAATCGGTGTCAACACCAAAACAACAATCAGGGTCAGACTGCATCAACAAATTCTACTTAATGTTTTGCCTAATGATGTGATTAGCCATGTAGGTGAGTAAAAAAATGCACATGAACTATGGAGCAAGATGATAGCGCTTCATGAAAATCCAACATGAGTAGAGGAAGAAGAAGAGGCCCATGAGATGAGCTTAATGGTCCAAGAAGAGGAGAAGGACAAATCGTATAAGGAAAGAAGCTCAACATCCAATGAGGAGGAGAAAGAAGAAAAAGATTCATCTATATCCTCAAGTGAAGTGGCACAAGAATTTGAAAAACTATCCACTTCATCAAAGGAAGAAGAAGAGGTCTCTACTTCAAGGATTGAGGGGGAGGAGAGACCATCCTGTTGGTGCAGGAAGCACCATATCGAACCTTGTTTTGATATTGGCAAAGGATTCAAAGTTAAGTTTATTTGTGATCTAACAATGTTACTCAAGTGTGCAGAGACAAAGTCCTAGCGAAGGAATGCTAGGCACCTGGCGAAGGATTGCCAGGAAATAAAGTCCTAGCGAAGGGCTGCTAGGCACCTGGCGAAGGACTGCCAGGATACAAAGCCCTAGCGAAGGACTGTTAGGCACCTGGCGAAGGAATGCTAGGATACAAAGCCCTGGCGAAGGACTGCTGGGCACCAGACGAAGGACTGCCTGGAAATAAAGACCTGGCGAAGGACTACTGGGCACCAGGCGAAGGACTGCTGGGCACCAGGCGAAGGACTGCCTGGAACTGAAGACCTGGCGAAGGACAGCTAGGCATCGGGCGAAGGACAGCTTGGTATCCAAGACCTGGCAAAGGACCGCTAGGCAAAAGTCCAACCAGAGGAGCGGTTGGCATCAGGTACATTCTCCCGAGAGGAGTAGGTGAGGACGCGTTCCCCGTCGAGGGAACAGTAGGCGTCGGTTCGACCTAGGGCTCCATTTTGGAGGCCCAAAGTCAGAACCAAGACAGCTAAGGCTGTATAAACTAATATTTTATTGTTTCATGGTGTTTTGGACTAACCCTGGATGCAGGACCGATGGAATGAGTGTCTGCAGCTCAGAGAGCCTCAAAGGAATGAGGCAACAGCTGACCAGGGCGCCCGGAGTGTCCCGGGCGCCCCCAAGGTGAACACAAAACACATAAAACAAGAGCAGGCTTTGACAGCTCATCTCTCGGGCACCCCCGTGCTCCCGGGTGCCCCCGCTGCTCCCGGGCGCCCCTAGCGCTCCGGGCGCCCCCAGCGCCAACTACCGAATCAGCTCCCCTCGAAGCCAACGGATGAAAGTTTGACCCGGTCAATACGGGCGCCCCGAGCGCTCCGGGCGCCCCAGTCAAAGCTGATCCCGAATGTAAAGGGATCAGAAGCTGACCGAGCAATTACCGGATCAACTGACACGTGGGGGGGGGGGGGGCGCCCCCGACGATCCGGGCGCCCCCAGGGCTATATAAAGGGCCCTCAACCCCACTGCTCAAAACAACAATTCATTCAACTCTTCGACGCTCTTCTGCTCCCGCACTCTGCTCCGAAAACTTCCTAACTTGAGCCTACGACGTCCCTCCGCTCCGAAAAGATGATCTACCTCGAACGTCGGTAACAAAAGAGTGATATTTTAATTCTGTGCTTATTACACTACTATTGTAATCCATTTTTGTAAACTGTTTTTGCCCCTCATATAGAATTGCCCAAAGTAAACGGTCAACGACCGTGGGTCTTGGAGTAGGAGTCGACCTAGGCTCCGAACCAAGTAAAAATAATTGTGTTTGCGTGTGTTGTGTTTTATTTTCCGCTGTGCAATTTCTCTATCCCTAAATCCGAACGATTTTCGATATTCACCCCCCCTCTATCGGTTCTCTCGATCCAACACATCCTTGATACCGGAGCAAGAAGAAGCATCCACCTCCACCAAAGCAAAGTTAAAAGATCACATTATTTGCTTTAAGAAGTGATACTACAAGGACAAGTGCCCATTAGGTAAAAAGGAGGTAAACCCTAAACCCAAGTCAATTTATTTAAAATCTAACATGGATTGTATGGAAAAGAAGGAGAAGAAGCCTATTAGGTGTTTCACATGTGGTGAGCTAAGGCACTACCACACCAAATGCTCAAGGAAAGGAGAACTCAAGACATTGGAGCATTTGAGAAAGTGGGAGAAGAAGGTGAAGAGGAAAAGCTCACATCAAGGGGGAGCTGCAAGGGTAAGGGAGGTAATTCCTAACTTTATGCATTTTTCAAATGCCTCCATGCATGTTAGAAATAATGAAAATTATTTACCTATGCATAATTTTGGTTTTAGATATTGTGATAAAAATAGGATTATTGTTGTATATCAAAATCCTAGGGAATTCATGTATCATGATAAAGCTAGAATCTTTAGACCTAAGGACCAAGGTATTAATCCAAAGAAAGGGAGACACATGCCTAGATAAATGGGTAGATCTAGAAATGTCCAAGATGGACATGGTGATGCTACGGTTAAGAACCTTGAGAGGAAAAATCAAGCCTTGAGGGAAAAGCTTGATAAATTAAAGAAAACCCTAGATAGATTCATTATTGGATCTAAGGGTTTAGGCATGGTGTTAAGTAGTCAAAACCCCGCCAATGATAGATTGGGTATAGGATACCGATCTATGAGATAAATGCTATTGAAAAGTCATATACAAGGATGCCATATGACTATAGCAAGGGGAAGACCAAAAATGGCAAGGGAAAGCCATTTAAATGGAAGAAGAAGAACTTAACCAAGGACAAGGTATCCAAAGTTAAGAAGGTTAGGGTTGTAGGTCAAGAAGTATCGGAGGTACACCGGTGCGGCCTTGTCATTATAGATGAGTCACCTAGGAGGTGACTAAGACTAAGAGCACAAGGGGGAGCTCTAGGAGTCAAGTTGGGACCCATGATCAATGGATCTCAGGAGGATTTCTCCAGGAAGACGAGATGGGCTGTGGAATGTGCCAAAGGATTTGAAGACAAATTTGAGTCTTAATCATAAGAACTTGGCACATCAAGGGTGAGGTTCATGCTTAAAATTATGACATTGGAATCGTATTACATGAAAATTGGTTTAGGATGTGTAGATGTCATATAAACCAATGTTAAAGATACATTATGGATTTGTATGGGCGGAAACATCAAGAGGAAGCCAAAACTAGGACTTTAGGTCAAGGTTAAAATTAAACCATTTGGATAGTGATGAGTTTTGTGTCAATCTTGGAATTGGTGATAAAATCATTTCTAAACGTATTATTCCCAAGTAGACATGGGTGTCACAAATCTCTCCACAAAATTTGAAAATTTTTAGAGATTTGTGGAATTAGTTATGCATTTCTGAAACTGGGTCAGAAATGCTGAAAATATAGGGTACCAGTCGATTGATGTAGAGGGCAGTCGACTGGTACAGTTCGGTCCAGGAACTAGGATTTTCTATGCATCAGTCAACTGATCCTCTATCAGTCGACTGAACTCTCTGTGGGTTTGCAGTTTAAAGGAACCAATCGACTAGTAACTGACGCAGTCGACTGATGCATATGGTTTCTGATTTCAGGGGGTTTTAGAACTAAAATCTTATCCCAAATTGATGCTAGGGTTAATATTGTTTGGAGAAATTCTTTTGATGGTGTCAAAGGGGAAGAATTGAGAGGGTTAAGTTAGTTTTTAGCTTAACTTGTGGTTATGCAAAATTGAAAATTGTGTGTGAAGACATAGGTTAAGGGGGAGGATGCATGTTTATGTTTCTTAATTTGCTATGTCTCTAATTTTCAATTATTATATTTGCATCTAACTTAAACATATTGTTGTTAGATGTATATACTAAAAGACTTGCTTCCTTTTATATATAAGATCATCTATTTTTGAAAAGAGAATCACAACAACACTAGATGCTTGTTTATATTAGTACATGCATAAAAGTCCTTTACATTGCATTCTAGATAACATGGTGTGTGGTGACACGTGAAAGATCATGTTATCAGTCCCTTGTATAGTATAAGTAAGAGGCTCACAGCCGAGATGGAATTGAACAAACCATCGGGATGGTTGTAGTGTAATTAGGTGTGGTTGGTCTTGACCATAGAATTACACTAGTGTACTTTGTGTGCATTGAGCAGGAGCAAAATCAGAGGTCATCCAATTTGTACTGACTTGATAATTGGATTAGACCTCGGATTTATTATTGAGTACAATTCTTAAATCCCGATATAATAACGGACACATATAGTTAATTATTATTTCTTTGATTTATCAATGAGCGAGATTTATTCTGTTAAATCGATAGGCCTGAGAAGTTGAGAAATAATATTAATTATATGGTGTGCCGTTGATTATTGACGGAATCTGTATCCTGGTGAGTCAGGATTATGATGATGCTGTTGGTATGGTTTGGCGGTTTCCAAGACAACCACGTGGTCGTATCTGAGAGACAATCTATGTATACGGATTAAAAATTTAATCCGAATAAAGACCCATCCCTATAACGACTGATTCGTCGTCGTGTTAATTACTCCAAGTCACAACTTAGCCACAAAGGCCTTGTAACTTTCCAGATTAACTAACCGCGGAAAAGACGATGATTTGGATCGCCGGTTTTTATGTTTATCTTCGGGGTCTAGTTAATTATAATTGTCTAAGATTCCAAATCAAAATAATAATTTAACACACATGAAATGACAAAGCAAAGCATAATGGCACAATTAAAGCATAGTGTAAGTAAATTGGAGCTCGGGAGAAATATACCTCGCCGTTTACCTCACAGTCTTCTATATTATGACCCAGCCCTCTTGGACATCGTGTGGGCGACGATATCCCAAGATGTCGAGTCACCAAGGCACGCGAATCAATCCTTCCTTTTCTCCTTCCCTTGCGCCAAGAGTCAAAACCCTAGGGCTAGGGGTTTGCTTCACCACCCGGCGACCCTTCAAGGAGAAGATGATGAGGTCAAGAGGATGAGCTCCTCTCCATCATCACGACCACACCAACCTCTCTTTCTTCTTCCTTCTCACGGCAGCAACACCACAAGGAAGAAGAGTTCCTCCACCTTCTCCCTTTTCCGGTGACAAACACCTAAAGGAGAACTAACCTCGCCGGCGAGCCACCCTTCTTCCTCCTTGCTTCCGTGCGTCACCAAAAGAGAGGCAAGCCTCTCCTTTGTCCTGTGTACATCCGCAGCAGGGAAAGTCGAAGAAGGGAAGAGACGAAAGCAAGAACCAAGTGTTCTCTTCTCCTCCACCGCCGGCGCCGACCTCCACACCTCGCACCGCCAATTTCTTCCTCCACCCTCCTTGCCGCGCGCCACCAAGGGTAAGAGGCAACTCCTCCCTTGCTCTGTGACCGAACACATCCTTGAGGATAAGAAGAAACCAAGAGAAGAAGAGGAAGTGGTCCTCTTTCTCCTTCCACCGCCGGCGCCTAAGGGATTTGAGGAGAGGAGAGATTCATTGAGAGAGGGAGAGAGTTGGAGGTTTATATAGGGGATTAGTTAGTTTAATTGGAAAAAAGTTTCCAATTAAATATGGATTGATTATATAAAAATTTATATAGAATAATTCCCTAATTAATCCAATGATTAATTCTTTTAATTATTCCATCCAAATTTTTATATAGAATAATTCCATAATTATTCTATGATTAATTCCTTAATTAATTTCGAAATTAATAATTAAATTAATCCCAAATTAATTCCTTATTTAATCCGGCCTTTTATCATGACTCTAATGGGGCTTTATTGGGCTAAGATAGGGACCATGAGGAGGAGTTGGTTCTTGGCCATCTAATGGATCCAAACCCGATCCATTAAATGGAGATCCATTCCACTAAAGGATCCCATTGTACTTCCTCACCAACCCCCATATTTTCATATGGACTCCACCTATTACGAGTCATCCATCTCCCCATGTTTAAGATATCGTATGCTCGATAATTAATTCAATTTACTGATAATTAAATTAATTATCTTCTTGATCCTTGATTAGTACCACTCAACCTTTTCGTCATGCCGAACCATGGTCCACTTGCAAGATTTGACATGACGATCCTTTTGAGCTCACCAAGGGGGCATCATCACCCTGACTCACCAGGACAAGGATTCCGTCAATAATCAATGGCACATCATATTATTAATATTATTTCCCAACTTATCGGGTCTATCGATCTAACAGAATAGATCTCGCCCATGGGTAAATCAAAGAAACAATAGTTAATAATATATGTCCGCCATTATTTCAGGATTCAGAGATCGTACTCCATAATAGCATCGGAGGTCTAATCCAATTTACTTAGGTCAGTACAAAAATTGGATGATCTCTCTTTTGGTCCTACTCAATGTACACAAAGTACACTAGTGTAATCCTATGGTTAAGATAAACCACACCTGATTACACTACAACGATTCCGATTGGTTTGTCCAACTCCATCTCGATTGTGAGCCTCTTTCTTATGCTTCGGTAAGGGACATGATAACATGATCTTCTATGCGACACCACACACCATGCTATCTATAATGCCAAGCATTAGATATTTAGTGCACATACTAATATAAACATAAACGTGCACTGTGTGACTTCTGATTCCCTTTAAAATGTAGATGTATCTTTAAACCAAAAGGCAAAGCTTTTAGTATACATCCTAACAATCTCCCACTTATACTCAAAGACTTTGTTGTTCTCAAAATGTCATACATATGACCTTTAGATTCGTCACAAGCCTGAAGCTCTCGCTTCCAAGGCTTTAGTGAGTTGATCTACCTAGATCATTCTCCGATGCAAACCAGGCAACAACAGCTATTCCTATTTTGGGTGGTACTTGCGCTCTATGTGTTTACTTGCCTTATGGACTCGTGATTCCTTCGAGTTTGCAACTGCACCATTTTAATCACATCACACGTGATACTACTGAGCAAACCAGAAATCACATCGAAGTCCATTTTGAGGTTTATGAACCATGTAGCTCTACTGGTTGCCACGCAGGCGTCCAGAGTATCCAGCCTACACCGTAGGGTCCATTACGCAGACGCTATGCAACACTCTACTTTACAATGGTTATTCCTTCTAAATGTAAAACACAAAACCCAAGGAATATTCCTATATGTCCCTATCTAGATTGGAATTTTGTATCCATATAACCTACAGGAAATTGGTCTGCCCGATATACATGCTTTTACCATATTCTAATTTCCTTAACCTAGGTTACTCCGATATCTGTTACCCATGCCCACGGCACAACAGATATCTGGGCTCATTTCTAGCATACAAGAGACTTTCTCTAGCTGATGCTAGAGGAACCGCCATTACCTACTCTATTACCTTTGATAATCCAAACATATCTCTTAGATAGAGTATCTCTAAAACTGAAAAGTACAAAACTTTCTTTTAGAGGTATCCATGCTAGAATGAGCTAAGACAATGCCTTATATGAAGCTTGAGATAAGCACATCATCCTTATCTGGAGGTCCCTTAGATCTTTGATCCCCAAGGATGTCTCTGTCTTTTTCTCAAGTCCTTCATAATTGTGCGGACAACCATACCCTTACGTCTGAAAATATTTCGTCATTGTTGCCAATTGACAAAAAATTATCTACGTATAGTACAATAATACCACTACGTTTCTGTCACACGATATCACTCGTCCTTTGAACAAATCCATATAGCCGAATTTATCTTTCAAATCGGATGATCCTTGTCACAGGTCTTAGGGATCCAGCTCATGTTTACTTAGGACCCAGTCCATCGACTCTCCAAAAGCATGAGATCTTTTAGGTTGAGCAACAACTCTCCCACTGCGACAAGGTACCCTATGTATATCTTTAGTGACACGAGGTGCAGTGCCCTGTGGTATAACCTTTTGTATAGTTGGTACTAAGATTGAAATGTCCCTCTATTTAATTTACTCAGAGTAACTCTACACCTGGGTTTGTGGTTTATTACATAGTCCTTTTCTTAAGAATCAGTTATTCATCCCAATGAATGACCTCTGATCCTTAGGACTATTAAACCACCTTATTGTTCCTTTAGGAGGTCCTACGAATATATGCACTAGATTCCAACTTGTTAGTGTCTCTTTACTACTCATAATATGAACATGGCTTAGACTAAACCTTTGCTTAGTCCACATTTCTATGGTTTTGAGAGACTACTGATATAGGCAGAATCAAGCATAGAAACCATCGTATCCAGGGCATACCCCTTTGAACAAATTGGCTAATCTCAGAGATGCTTATCATCTTCTTAGCCTAATAGCTTAAGAGACCTTCTTCCTTCCATACATTGCACTATCCTGTTGGGGCACATCAGGTACAATGAATTGATATTAAATTTCAATTCTTTGATAAGTAATTCCTACAACCATTCCTAGAGGTATTAATCCCTCGTTTATAAAATAAACAAGGTACTTAAAGGCACCTCTATTCTGAATAGACTAAGGGCCTATACTTATCATGGTAAACCTATTTCTTTCATGGTTTTGGCTCTATGCCCCGAGGCTTGGGATAAGCCCTTTTAGTTTTGTTACTTCCCTGGTAGGAGTCAAAAGATTCTAAAGAAGTCAAGTCTTCCATTAACCAATTAACCCTAAGGCCTTTTGGTTAATCACTTTTGAATCCTACTAGAGTTTAACAAAGCCAACTATAGAGACCAAACATGTGTTTGGTTTCACATGGAAGGAACCTTTCTCTTACATTAGTTAAGATGATAAACTATTATTTGCATTTATGGGATTCTTTCGGTTTCATACACTAATTGTCTATCTGTGTACTTTAATAGACATTCCTTCTATTCCACTTTTAACAAATAAAAGCAATAGAAAATATCTTAATTCTAGAAACTGAACAAAGTTCTTTCCAAAAAATTAAGTACATAAAGACAATCTATAAAACCAAAACTATATCAACCTATGAAATAGTGAAAACTCCCACTGCAAAAGTCATCTCCATAGCCATCCATGTAGTCAGCAATATCCTCCTCAGCTAGCCGTCGGGTTTCCTGGAACCCCTGCACAAAAATGCAGACATGATTAGTGGCATCCGTATCTACCCACCAAGTACCGATAGATATCACCGCTAAACATGTTACAACGATACAAGAAGAAAATATACCTCCGGTACTACTCGGACGGCGAGGACAATCTGTCTTCCAATGTCCTGATTGCTTGCATGCAAAGCACTTGCCTTTCAGCTTCTTTATGCGTCCCTGAGGTCCTTGTAATCCTGCTACTTTCTTTGCTTCAGTCTCCTTCTTCCCTTTAGGTTTAGAAGTAGGAACTACCTGAGTAATGAAAGCCTGTGAACTCTGAAGAGAAACTGTTTCTACTGCCTCGAGTTCTGTCAGAAGTTCTGCCAACGAATATGAACGCTTGTCCATATTGTAGCTTAGGTGAAACTTCTCAAAACTCCCTGGTATAGATTGAAGAATAAGATCGACTTGGGGTTTCCCATCAATCTGTGCTCCAAGAATTTCTATCTCCTTCAGCCAAGCCATCATCTTGAGGGCATGTTCCCTCACGGGCATCCCCTCAACCAAGATGGTAGTAGTCAGGTTCTTCATTACTGTCTGCCTAGCGGCTCGATTACTTTGACCAAAGATTTTATCGAGTTTTGATATTTTATCACTGGTAATGGAAAAGCCTAATTTTGAGGACCTTCAGTCGTCTCGTCTACTTCTAACCATGTCCTAAAATATTCGAACTCTTCTTCGGTATTAATCTCATTAGGCTTTTCAGTACAGAACTCGGCAAGATCACACTTAGGTTCCTCGGCAGTAGTGACAAAATCCATATTCAATTCCCAATCCATTTTATCACTAGGGGCATTTAATTGGATTTCACTTTAAATTAGGTCTTGTGGGTCTAAGTCCATCTTAAAATAAAACACCTGAGAATCATAACAATCACACACTTTAGAATTTTAAAATAAATTGGCACCTCAAAACAATTTATTTACAAATTCTACCAACATCTCAAACACCGAGAATTTCATATGCCACGATGGTGTGGATGTATACGAACTCTACATTCGTGAGAGGAGGTTTTACCCATTAATTTTACTATCTTGTCATCCTATCCTTTTGACAAGTAAAATTAATAGTTGGTCCTCTTCGGCCCTACAAAATAATAGCAGTGACTCCGATGGGGAGGATACTTATTATTTGTATCTAAGTGTTTACCACCACACGACACCAAGAAAAATTATTTCTGATTATGTGTCTTCCGATGGGGAAGTACACACGCACATCAATAATGTCCTACAGTCTTTTCTGACCCAGTGATCTGCAGAACAAGCCCATCCGATGGGGAGGAAGGCACTCAGAGCCGACGCGTAGACTTGTTCGCATCACTTGTCAGATTGTAGTGGAGGCCATGGGACCCTTAGGGTCCCTCTCCCACTTAGTTATTTGCGTTGAGGTTTTACATGCAAACCAAAATAATAGAATAATGAAAAATCCTAGATTTTTCCAACTATTATGACCTTGGTCTCCAATGTGCCTCCAGTCGTGTTGTCACCTCGTCCACTCAATCCTATCCATGCGCATGCCACCATGAAGGAGTCCCCGAGCCGAGATGACTAGCTAACTAATTACATCCATTGATCCTAAACTCCACGAAGGAGTGTACATGTCATCTAGAAGAAAAAGTAAATAGAAAGCTTGGCTAAACACGTGCCATATTTAATTACAAAAATTAAATAGCTTATCTAGCCTCGTCAACCCTGAGGATTCAAATAATTACATCACACAATCAATCACATACACACAATATAATTTGTCATAATAGTTGGAATCTAGTGCCTGCAACACAAAGTTAGCCTATGCACGTCCAAAATATTATCTAGCAAAATAACGTACATGATAATGTGCAGGAAAATTAACCGAATCCTTAAACACACAAAATTGAAAACCTGGCTCTGATACCAATTGTTGGTATGGCTTGGCAGTTTCCAAGACAACCACGTGGTCGTATCTGAGAGACATCTCTATGTCTACGGATTAAAAATTTAATCCGAATAAAGACCCGTGCCTATAACGACCGATTCGTTGTCGTGTTAATTAGTCCAAGTCACAACTTAGCTATAAAGGCCTTGTAACTTTCCGGATTAAATAACCGCGGAAAAGACGACGATTTGGATCGTTGGTTTTTGTGTTTATCTTTGGGGTCTAGTTAATTATTATTGTCTAAGATTCCAAATCAAAATAATAATTTAACACACATGAAATGACAAGGCAAAGCATAATGGCACAATCAAAGAATAGCGTAAATAAATTGGAGATCGGGAGAAATATACCTCGCCGTTTACCTCACAGTCTTCTATCTTATGACCCAATCCTTTTGGACGTCATGTGGGTGATGATCTCCCAAGATGTGGAGTCACCAAGGTGTTGGTGCAGAATGCACCCAAATCAAACCTGTGTTTTGATAATGGCAACATAGGTCAAAAGTTAAGTCTTTCTTGGTTTCTAACAAGTTAATCTAGTGTGCAGAAAAAGCCCTAGCGAAGGGCTGCTAGGCACTGGCAAAGGAATGCCAGGAAAGAAAGCCCTAGCAATGGATTGCTAGGAAACTGGCGAAGGACTACCAGTATCAAGCCCTAGTGAAGGACTGCTAGGCTCTATGCGAAGGACAGCCTGGGACTAAAGCCCTAGCGAAGGACTGCTAGACAACTGGCGAAGGACTGCCAGTTTACAAGACCTGACAAAGGACCGTCAGGCAAAAGTCCAACCAGAGGAACTGTTGGCATCAGGTAAATTCTCCCGAGAGGAGTAGGTGAGGACGCGTTCCCCGTCGAGGGAACAGTAGGCGTCGGTTCGACCTAGGGCTCCATTTTGGAGACCAAAGTCAGAACTAAGACAGCTAAGGCTATATAAACAAATACTTTATTGCTTTATTGTGTTTTGGACTAACCCTGGATGCAGGACCAAAGGAAGGAGTATCTGCAGCTCAGATAGCCTCAAAGGAATGAGGTAGTAGCTGAGTAGGGCGCCCAGAGTGTCCCGGGCGCCCCAAGGGCCATACAAAACAGGTAAAGAAAAAAAGGAGTTCAAATACATGCTGGGCCGGGTGCCCCGTGCTCCCGGGCGCCCCCGTTCTCCCGGGCGCCCCCGTGCTCCCGGGCGCCCACGCTGCTCCCGGGCCCCCTGCGTTGCGGGCGCCCCCATGGGCAACATCGAACCCGAACCCCTCGAAGCCAAGGAGAGAGGACTTTGACCCGGTCAATGCGGGCGCCCCGAGCGCTCCGGGCGCCCCGGTCAAAGCGGATCTAGAGGATAGACGCTGACCGAGAGCTCTGCGGATCAGAGGCCACGTGGGGGGCGCCCCCGACGTCCCGGGCGCCCCCTAGCCCTATATAAAGGGCCCTCGACCAAGGCTTCAACACAACTATTCTCTCAACGCCCCAACGATCTTCTACGCTCGTGCCTTGCTCCAGAAACACTCCAACTCGAGCCGACGACGTCCCGCTGCCCCGAACAAGTCGATACACTCCGGACGTCGGTAACGAAGATCGAAATTTTAATATTATTATTTTATTGCACTTATTTGTAATCAAATATTGTAAACTATTTTGCGCGTATATAGAATTGCCCAAAGTAAATGGTCAACGACCGTGGGCCTTGGAGTAGGAGTCGACACAGGCTCCGAACCAAGTAAATCGACTGTGTCTGCGTCTTGTTTTTTAATTTCCGCTGTGCAACTGCTCTTTACGAAAATCCGAACGATTTCCGATATTCACCCCCCTCTATCGGTTTTCTCGATCCAACAAGTGGTATCAGAGCGGGGAAGTTCAAACTTGGTGCAACCACCAGTTTGAAAATTTTCTTTTCGGATTTTCTTTATTATTTTCAATTTTTTTTAAATATTTTTTTGTTTTGTTCGAATTTTTTCTCCCGTTAATCGAGATTGGTGCAACACCCCTCGATATTTTATTTCCCTTATCCAGCACTACTAATCCAAGACCTAGTCTTGGAAAATTTGTTTTTCTGTTAGTTTTTTGTTACAGATTAAAATGGCCATACAAGAGGAATTCAGCACCGCCAGACCTCCACTTTTCAGTGCAGAAGACTTTTCTTACTGGAAAAGTCGTGTGGAGGTCCACCTGAAAACTCAGGTGGATATGTGGATCATCATCCAGTCCGGTCTGGAGATCCCCCGAAACGCCAAAGGACAACCACAAAACTACTCCGAATGGGACAACTCCCTTAAACGCAAGNACTTCCCATGACATGAAACTTCTAGGTTGAGCAACAACCCTCCCACTGCGACACGGTGCCCTATGCATATCTTTAGTGACACGAGGTGTAGTGTCCTGTGGTATAACTTCTTGTACAGTTGGTACTAAGATTGGAATGCCCCTCTATTTAATTTACTCAGAGTTATTCTACATTTGAATTTGTGGTTTATTTCATAGTCCTCAGTCATTTGTCCCAACGAATGTCCTTTGATCCTTAGGACTATTAAACCACCTTATTGTTCCCTTAGGATATCCCACTTTGAACAATTTGCTAATCTTAGAGAGGCTTATCATCTTCGTAGTCTAATAGCTTAAGAGAACTTCTTCCTTCCATGTATTGCACTATACTATTGGGGCACACCAAGTGCAGTGAATTGGGATCAAATCTCAATTCTCTGATAAGTAATTCCTACAACCATTCCTAGAGGTATTAATCCCTCATTTATAAAATAAACAAGGTACTTAAAGGTACCTCTATTCTGAATAGACCAAGGGTTTATACTTATCATGGTAAACCAATTTCCTACATGGTTTTGGCTCTATGCCCCGAGGCTCAAGACAAGCCTCTTTGGTCTTGTTACTTCCCTAGTAGGAGTCAGAAGATCCCAAAAGAAGACAAGTCTCCTATTAACCAATTAACCCTAAGGCCTTTTGGTTAATTACTTTTGAAACCTACTAGAGTTTAACAAAGCCTAATCTTTAGAGACAAAACATGTGTTTGGTTTCACTTGGAAGGGATCTTTCTCTTTCATTAGTTAAGATGATAAACTATTATTTGCATCATGGGATCCTTTCGGTTTCATATACTAATTGTCTAACTATGCACTTCAATAGATATTCCTTCTATTTCACTTTTAACAAATAAAAGCAATAGAAAATATCTTTATTCTAAAAACTGAACAAAGTTCTTTCCAAAAAATTAAGTACATAAAGACAATCTATAAAACCAAAACTATATCAACCTATGTTAAAGACATAAATGAAATAGTAAGAACTACCACTGTAAAAGTCATCTCCATAGCCATCCACGTAGTCAACAATATCCTCCTCAGCTAGCCGTCGGGTTTCCTGGAACCCCTGCACAAAAATGCAGACATGATTAGTGGCATCCGTATCTACTTACCATGTACTGGTAGATATCACCGCTAAATATGTTACAATGACACAAGAGAAAAATATACCTCCGATTCTACTCTGACGGTGAGGACAATCTGTCTTCCAATGTCCTGACTGCTTGCATACAAAGCACTTGGCTTTCGGCTTCTTTATGCATTCCCTGAGGTCCTTGTAATCCTGCTACTTTCTTTGCTTCAGTATGGACTCTCCTTCTTCTTTCCTTTCGGCTTAGAAGTAGGAACTACTTGAGCAATGAAAGTCTGTGGGCTCTGAAGAGAAACTGTCTCTGTTGCCTCAAGTTCTGTTAGAAGTTCTACCAACGAATATGAACGCTTGCTCATATTGTAGCTTAGGCGAAACTTCTCAAAACTCCCTGGTAGAGATTGGAGGATAAGATCGACATGGGGTTCCCCATCGATCTGAGCTCCAAAATTTTCTATCTCCTTCAGCCAAGTCATCATCTTGAGGGTATGTTCCCTCACGAGCATCCCCTCAACCAAGATGGTGGTAGTCAAGTTCTTTATTACCGACTGCCTAGCGGCTAGATTACTTTCACCAAAGGGTTCATCTAATATTTTATCACTGGTTATGGAAGAAGCTCGATTTTAAGGACCTTCGATCGTCTCGTCTGCCTCTAGCCATTTCCTAAAATATTCAAACTATTCTTCGATATTAATCTCGTCAGGCTTTTCGGTTAAGAACTCGGCAAGATCACACTTAGGTTCCTCGGCAGTAGAAACAAAATCCATATTCAATTCCCAATCCATTTTATCACTAGGGGCATTTAATTGGATTTCACTTTGAATTAGGTCTTGTGGGTCTAAGTCCATTTTAAAATTACCAGAGAATCAGAACAATCACACGCTTTAGATTTTGAAATAAATTGACACCTCAAAACAATTTATTACAAAAATCTACCAACACCTCAAACACCGAGAATTTCGTATGCCACGATGGTGTGGACGTATACGAACTCTACATTTGTGAGAGGAGGTTTTACCCATTAATTTTACTATCTCGTCATCATATCCTTTTGACAAGTAAAATTAATAATTGGTCCTCTTCGGCCCTACAAATAATAGTAGTGACTCCGATGGGGAGGATAATTATTATTTGTATCTAAGTGTTTACCACCACCCGACACCAAGAAAAATTATTTTTGATTATGTGTCTTCCGATGGGGAAGTACACACACTCATCAATAATTTCCTATAGTCTTTTCCGACCAAGTGATCCGTAGAACAAGCCCATCCGATGAGGAGGAAGACACTCAGAGCCGACGCGCAGACTTGTTCGCATCACTTTTCATATTGTGGTGGAGGCCATGGGTCCCTTAGGGTCCCTCTCCCACATAGTAATTTGCTTTGAGGTTTTTACATGCATCCACACAACAAGCACACACAAACCAAAATAATAGATCAATGAAAAATCCTAGATTTTTTCAACTGTTATGGCCTTGGTCTTCCAATGTGCCTCCAGTCGTGTCGTCACCTCGTCCACTCCATCCCATCCATGCGCATACCACCATGAAGGAGTCCCCGAGCCGAGATGACTAGCTAACTAATTTACATCCATTGATCCTAAACTCCACGAAGGAGTGTACATGTCATCTAGATCAAAAGTAAATAGAAAACTTGGCTAAACACGTGTCATATTTAATTACAAAAATTAAATAGCTTATATAGCCTCGTCAACCCCGAGGATTCAAATAATTACATCAAGCACAACCAATCACATACACACAACAAAATTTGCCATAATAGTTGGAATCTAGTGCCTACAACACAAAGTTAGCCTATGCACATCCAAAATATTATCTAGCAAAATAACGTACATGATAATGTGTAAGAAAATTAACCGAATCCTTAAACACACAAAACCGGAAACATCGCTCTGATACCAATTGTTGGTTATCCTTGGCGGTTTCCAAGACAACCACGTGGTCGTATCTGAGAGACCTTTCTATATCCACAGATTAAAAATTTAATCTGAATAGAGAACCATCCCTATAACGACCGATTCATCGTCGTGTTAGTTATTCCAAGTCACAACTTAGCCACAATGGCTTTGTAACTTTCCGGATTAGCTAATCGCGGAAAAGACGACGATTTGGATCGCCGATTTTTGTGTTTATCTTCGGGGTCCAGTTAATTATTATTATCTAAGATTTTAAGTCTAAATAATAATTAAACACACATGAAATGACAAGGCAAAGCATAATAGCACAATAGAATATAGCATAACGAAAACTGAGCCCGGGAGAAATATACCGCGCTGTTTACCTCGCAGTCTTCTATCCTATGACCCAACCCACTTGGGCGTCGTGTGGGCGACGGTCTCCCAAGTCATGAAGTCACCAAGGCCTTTGAATCAATCCTTCTTCTTCAACCCTCTCCCTCTAGATAGCAAAACCCTAGTTAGGGTTTCGGCTTCTCCCACATCCCTCCTTTCCTCTTCTCGCCGCCGACCACTTAGAGCTCTCAGCTCCGGTCGACCAAGAGGAAGCTTCAAGGGACTGCCGGGAAGATGAAGAAAGGGAAGATGAAGCCGAACAAGCTCCTTCTTCTTCCCTAAACTCGCCGGAACACTCAATTCCTCCCTTACCACCGCCGGCGCCCAAACAAGAAGACACCCCTTGTGTTCCGGCCAGCGACGACTCCTTCTCCTTGCTCCTTGCTTGCGCACGCAGAGGAGGAGCTCACCGTGAGGGAGGAAGAAGAGAACAAGGAAGAAAAGAGTAGGAGAGTTGGTCTCTCCTCCCTTATGGCTGCCGACGCCGCAAGCTCCAAGAAGCCCGCCGCCGACCAACTTCCACCCGTCCCTTCGCTTCCGGCTGATCACCACCGTGTGCCTCCCTCTCATCCCGGTTCTACATGCCCAAGAGATCAAGAAAACCCAAGGAGTATCCTCCTCTCTTGCTTCTTCTCGCCGGCACCCAAGTCCCTTAAGAGAGGGTTAATTGATTAAGGGAGAGAGAGAGAGAGGGGTTGGGTTTATATAGGGAGGATTAGTTAGTTTAATTGGAAAAAATTTCCAATTAAACTTGGATTGATTCCTATAAAATTTATATAGAATAATTCCAAAATTAATCTCATGATTAATTCCTTTATTTTATCCAAATTTTATATATGGAATAATTCCATAATTATTCTTTGATTAATTCCTTAATTAATTTCGAGATTTATTAATCCCAAATTAATTCTTTTATTAATCTTTGATTACTTCTTTAATTAATTTCGAAATTAATAATTAATTCAAAATTAATTCCTTAATTAATCTGGCCTTTTTAATCATGACTCTAATGGGGCTTTATTGGGCTAGGATAAGGACCATGAGGAGGAGTTGGTTCTTGGCCCTCTAATGGATCCAAACCCGATCCATTAAATGGAGATACATTCCACTAAAGGATTTCATTGTACTTCCTCACCAACCCCCATATTTACATATGGGCTCCACCTATTACAAGTCGTCCATCTCCCCGTGTTTAAGATATCTCATGCCCGATAATTAATTCTATTTACTGATAATCAAATTAATTATCTTCTTGATCCTTGGTTAGTACCACTCAACCTTTTTGGCATACCGGACCATAGTCCACTTGCAAGATTTGGCATGGCGATCCTCTTGAGCTCACCAAGGGGGCATCATCACCCTGACTCTCCAGGACATAGATTTTGTCAATAATTCAATGACACATCATATTATTAATATTATTTCCCAACTTACCGGGTCTATCGATCTAGCAGAATAGATCTCGCCCATTGGTAAATCAATACAACAATAGTTAATAATATATACCCGCCATTATTTCGGGATTCAGAGATCGTACTCCATAATAGCATCCGAGGTCTAATCCAATTTACTAGGTCAGTACAAAATTGGATGACCTCTCTTTCGGTCCTACTCAATGTACACAAAGTACACTAGTGTAATCCTATGGTTAAGATAAACCACACCTGATTACACTACAACCATTCCGATTGGTTTATCCAATTCCATCTCGGTTGTGAGCCTCTTACTTATGCTTCGACAAGGTACCTGATAACATGATCTTCTGTGCGACACCACGCACCATGTTATCTTCAATGTCAAGCATTAGACGTTTAGTGCACATACCAATATAAACATAAACCTGAACATGCACTATGTGATTTCTGATTCTCTTTAAAACGGAGATGTATCCTTAACCAACAGGCAAGGCTTTCAGTATACATCCCAACAGGTAGGGACCAAGAGGAGGAGTTGGTTCTTGGCCCACTAATGGATCTAAACCCGATCTATTAATTAAGATCCATTCCACTAAAGGATCTTAATTGAACTTCCTCACCAACCCCCATATTTTCATATGGGCTCCACATATTATGAGTTGTCCATCCCCCCATGTTTAAGATCTCGTATACTCATTAATTAATTAAATTACTGATAATTTAAATTAATTAACTTCTAGATCCTTGATTAGTATCACTCAACCTTATCAACGTGCCGGATCAAATCCACCTGCAGGGTTTAGCATGATGAACCTTTTGAGCTCATCAAGGGGACATCATCATCCTGACTCACCAGGACACGGATTCCGTCAATAATCATCGGCACATCATATTATTAATATTATCTCCCAACTTATCGGGTCTATCGATCTAACAGAACAGATCTCGCCCATTGATAAATTAAAGAAATAATAATTAATAATATATGCCCGATATTATTTCGGGATTAAAGGATCGTCCTCCATAATATAAGCTAAGGTCCTATCTAATTATCTAGTCAGTACAAATCGGATAACCTCGGGTTTTGGTCCTGCTCAATGTACTCATAGCACACTAGTATAGTTCTATGGTCAAGACCAACCACATCTAACTACACTACAACCATCCTGATGGGTTGTCCAATTCCATCTCGGTTATGGGCCTCTTATTTATACTAAGCAAGGAACTGATAACATGATCTTCCATGTGACACCACACATCATGTTATCTACAATGCAAAGTAAGTGGACTTCGTGTATGTACTAATATAAACAAAGACCTAGTGTAGTCGTGATTCTCTATTCATAATAAAGATGTTCATATAATAAAAGTCATGTCTTTCAGTATACACATCTTACAATCTCCCACTTATACTTAAAGACACTGTTGTTCTCCCACTGCCATACATCTGACTCCCATATCCTCCACATGCCTGTCAACAGCTCTAGATGGAAGAGCCGTAGTGAAAGGAGCTGTCAGGTTGTCCTCTGATGCAATCTTGGCGACAGCTACTTCTCCGCGCTTTACGATTTCTCGTATCAGGTGGTACTTGCACTCTATGTGTTTACTCACCTTATTGGCTCGTGGTTCCTTCGAGTTTGCAACTGTACCATTGTTATCACAAAAGATTGTGATAGATCTGGGCAAACCAGGAATCATATCCAAGTCAATGATGAAGTTTCTGAGCCATACAGCTTCCTTGGCCGCCTCCGAGGCTGCCACATATTCAGCTTCGAAGGTGGAGTCCACCACACACTTCTACTTGACACTCCTCCAGACAATGGCTCCACCTCCTAAAGTAAACACAAACCCTGAGGTAGACTTACTCTTGTCCCTATCTGACTGGAAATCTGAGTCCGTGTAACCCACAGGAACTAATTGGTCTGCCCGGTAAATCAACATATAATCCCTAGTCCATCTTAGGTATTTCAATATATGATTTACCGCTGTCCAATGTCCCTGTCCAGGGTTACTCTGATATCTGCTAACCATGCCCACGGTAAAATAGATATCAGGCCTTGTGCACAACATAGCATACATAAGGCTTCCTACTGCCGAAGCAAAAGGAACCGCCTTCATTTCTTCTATCTCCTTTGATGTTTTCAGACACATCTCCTTCAATAGAGGAACTCCATGCCTGAAGGGTAGAAAGCCCTTCTTGGAGTTTTCCATGCTAAAACGAGACAAGACAGTATCAACATATGAAGCTTGGGATAAGCACAACATCCTTTTCCGGCGATCCCTTATGACCTTGATCCCAAGGATGTGTCCTGCTTCTCCTAAGCCCTTCATATCAAACTGCTTTGATAGCCAGACCCTTACGTCTGATAACACTTTGACATTGTTGCCAATTAACAAAATGTTATCTACGTAAAGTACAAGAAACACCACTATGTTTCCGTCACATCTTTTGTACACACACGACTCATCCGGGCTTTGAGTAAATCCATATGACTGGATTACTTCATCAAAGCGGATAATCCAAGACCTTGAAGCTTGCTTCAATCCATAGATGGATCGATTAAGCTGACACACTAGATGCTCTTTGTCCTTTGCAATGAAACCTTCTGGTAGCTGCATGTAGATGGTCTCCTCAAGACTCCCGTTAAGCGAGGCTGTCTTGACATCCATCTGCCATACCTCATAATCCATATGAGATGCTATAGATAAGAGAATCCGGATCGACTTGAGCATGGCTACGGCAGAAAGGTCTCCTCATAATCGATACCCCCTTTCTGAGTGTACCCTTTTGCAACAAGCCTTGCTTTGAAGGTCTCAACCTTCCTATCTGATCCTCTCTTTCTCTTGTAGATCCACTTGCATCCAATGGCTTTTACACCATTGGGTGGTTCTACTAGCTTCCAGACATGGTTAGAATCCATTGATTCTATCTCGGATTTCATTGCCCTTTGCCAAGAATCTGCATCCTTGTCTTGGAGGGACTCGCCATAGGTCCAGGGATCTGATTCATGTTTACCAGAGACCAAGTCCGAAGACTCTCCCAAAAACATGAACCTTTCAGGTTGTCTCACAACCCTCCCACTGTGATGAGGTACTACCTATGTATCCTCAGTGACACGCGGTGCAGTGACTTGTGGTGTGTCCTCTTGTACAATTGGTCCTAATGTCGAAACACCCCCCCTTAACTCTTCAAGCACTAATCTACACTTTGGCTTATAGTTCATCACATAGTCCTCTTCCAAGAATCTGGCATTTGTGCTAACAATTATCTTCTGATCCTTAGGACTATAGAACAGACCATCCTTCGTTCCTCTAGGATAGCCTACGAACATGTGTACCTCCGTACGAAATTTCAACTTATCAGTATCTCCCTTCAGCATATGTGCTGGACTACCCCAAATCCAAACATGTCCTAGACTGGGCTTGCGCCCAGTCCATAGTTCTGTGGGAGTATGAGGGACTAACTTAGATGGAACCATGTTCAGTATGTACGCTGTCGTTGCTAGAGCGTATCCCCAGAATGAATCAGGTAAGTCTGAATAGCTCATCATTGACCTAACCATTCCCATAAGAGTCCTATTCCTTCTTTCTGCAACACCGTTCTGTTGGGGTGTACCGAGTGCAGTTAGCTGGGAATGAATCCCAGCTTCTGATAAATAGGTCCTAAACTCTCCAAAGAGGTACTCGCCACCACAATCTGATTGTAGTGTCTTGATACTCTTACCTCGATGTTTCTCCACATCAGCCTTGAATTCTTTAAACTTATCAAAGCATTCAGATTTACGAAGCATCAGGTAAATGTACCAATACCTTGAATAATCATCAATGAAAGTGACAAAATATTCAAAGCCACCTCTAGCCTGGATTGACATGGGACCACACAAATCATGATGAATCAGATCTAACACATCTATGGCCCTATACCCCTTAGCCTTGAAAGGCCTCTTGGTCATCTTACCTTCCAAGCAAGACTCACAGGTTGGGAGATCCTCCACCACCAAAGAACCCAGGGGCCCATCGGCCCATCGGCCCATCGGCTATCAACCTATGAATCCTCCTAAGGTTAATATGACCAAGCCTAAGGTGCCAAAGATATGTCTGATTCATCTTAGAAGGTTCTTTTCTCTTATTTGAGTTAGATGATGAGCTATATACATCAGTGTGCATCGTGGGAGGTTTTGGTTCCAGAGTATACAGATTGCCGTCCATTGTACCCGAACAGATAATCTCTCTGTTTCTCTTAATAACAACTTTATTATCAAAAGTAACAGAATATCCATCCTTAAACAACTTAGAAATTGAAATTAAATTCTTTCAAAATGAAGGTACATAAAGGCAATCTCTCAGAACTAACACTTTATTTCTCTCAAAAGACAAATAAAAGTCTCACACTACAACTGCTGCTACTCTTGTAGCATCACCCATATAGACCACGATTTCTTCATCCGCTAGCCGTCGGGTTTCCTGGAACCCCTGTAGAGTATTGCAGACATGGTCAGTGGCTCCTATATCTACACACCAGGTACTGGTAGATAGCACCGCTAAACATGTTTCAACGACTAAGGCTGAAGAAATACCTTTGCTTTGACGACGGGGATAGTCCGCCTTCCTGTGCCCAGTTTGCTTGCACATGAAGCACTTGCCTTTCGGCTTCTTCACGCCAGTCCGGGGTCCTTGCGATGTTCCTGCCTTCTTGAACCCTCCTCGTTTCTTCTTCTTCTTGCCTTTCGGCTCAGAAGAAGAAACCCTTTGAGTCACTAAGGCCTGTGAGTTCTGATGAAAGAGAGCCTCTGCCGCCTGGAGTTCTCCTAACAGTTCACCCAATGTATAATACCTTTTGTTCATATTATAGTTGAGCCTGAACTGTTCAAAACTCCTTGGCAGAGACTAGAGTTTAATATCGACTTGGGATTCCCCGTCGATTTCTGCTCCCAGTACCTCAATTTGATTGAGGTGAGCCATCATCTTTAGGACATGATCCCTTATGGGTGTCCCTTCAACCATAGTGGTCGACATTAGACTCTTCATCGCGTTTTGCCTAGCAGCTCGACCTTGGTGCCCGAAGAGGCCTTTGAGGTTCAGCATCATGTCACTAGCAGTGGGCATGGCCTGATGCTGATGTTGCAGCACATTCGACATAGATGCCAGAATGTAACACCGCGCCATCTCATCTGCCTTCTTCCACTTCTTATAACACTCCCTCAACTCTTCACCAAAGTCTTCTCTAGGATTTTCTGGACATTCCTCGAAGAGTACAAATTTGTACTCCTCAGCAGTGATGACAATGTCAAGGTTCCTCTTCTAGTCTATGTAATTTGGTCCAGTAAGTTTATTATCCTTAAGAATTATAGCTAGTGGAGTAAAGGTTATTATGAAAAACCTGAGAATCACAGCATACACTACTTTAGGGTCCCTCTCCCACTTAGTAATTTATCTCGAGGAAGTTTCTAGCACAATCACACAACCAAGCACATAACCAATAACATGAAAATAAAATAATGAAAATCCTAGATTTTCCAACTTCCATGGCCCCTTGGTCTCCAATGTGTCTCTAGTTGTGTCGTCACTTCGTCCGCTCCTCCCTTCCTTCTGCGCATGCTACCTTGAGGGATCTCCGAGCCAAAATGAAAAGCTAATTATTTACATCATTGTTCCTATACTCCACGAAGGAGTATACATGAAATCTAGATCAATTGTAAATAAAAAACTCGGCTAAACATGTATCGTATTTAATTACAAAAATTAAATACTTAGCCTTGTCAACCCCGAGGATTAATTAATTACAAAAATTGCAAATCAATCACACAATCACATATTTGGCCATGAAGTTGGAATCTCATGCCTGCAACACAAAGATAGCCTACGCACATCCACGCATCATCCAGCAAAATAACAAGTATGATAAATGCAAAAAATTAACCAATCCTAAACACACAAAGCCGGAAACCTCAGCTCTGATACCATTTGTTGGGTATGGCATGCGGGTTTCCTTAGCGAATACCTGGTCGATCCGAGAGACCTCTCCACATCTATGGATTAAAAATTAATCCGAGTGGAGACCCGTCTCCCATTGATCGTCTCGTGCTGTATCGAACGATCCAAATTACAACTTAGCCAATTACCAAAATCGGCCTTGTAATTTGCTTGACCGTTCGACCGTGGAAAAGGCGATGAGTTGATCGCCGACTTTTGTGTTTATGGTCGGGGTCTAGTTAAGAATTTATTTATCATATTTCGGGATCAAAATAATAAATTC
Organism: Boesenbergia rotunda; assembly: GCA_024364735.1. NCBI lineage: Eukaryota > Viridiplantae > Streptophyta > Magnoliopsida > Zingiberales > Zingiberaceae > Boesenbergia > Boesenbergia rotunda. The sequence continues at coordinate 43,448 of JAGFNQ010004543.1, forward strand.
TCAAACATAAAATAATGAGGCATATGACCATGGCACAAAATCAACATAAGGAAATACAAAGGAGCGTAGGGAAAGCTATACCTTTCCGATCACCTCGCAGTCTTCTACCTTATATCCCTCCTTTCGTGGACGTCGTGTGGGCGATGATCTATCACGGTCTGAGATCACCAAGAGCTCCTAAAGGCCTCTTCTTCTCACCTTGGCCGAAATAGGAAAAACCCTAACCTAGGGTTTTCCTATTGTCGCCGGCCTCTTCTTCCTCTCCCTTTGCGCCGCCGCCCACCGGAGCTGCCCCAAGGACTCCGGACTGGCTGCACACCTTGAGAGGAAGGAGAAGAAGATGAAGAAGGAGATAATTCACCCAAACACCCCGCCCAACCCTTTCTCCCTCAACCTTGCGGCGCCGCCGCAAGTTGGCTTGCACTGCCTCCCACCGCCGACCGTCGCCTCCTTCACCCTCCCTGAGCACCACGCAAGGTAGAGGACTCCTCTACCTTGCTTCCATGAGCCTCAGCCAGAGCTTGGTGGAGGAAGGAAGAAGAACCGAGGAGCTTCTCCTATTCTTCTTGACACGCCGCCGAACCTAGGAGAGAAGGAGAGAAGGAGAGAAGGGAGAAGGTTTTTGGGTGTTAATTCTTGAATTAATTAGCCCTTGGGTTCTTGATCTCATAGGGTATTTATAGGGCTAAGGTAGGGACCAAGAGGATGAGTTGGTTCTTGGCCCACTAATGGATCTAAACCCGATCCATTATTAAGATTCATTCCACTAAAGGATCTTAATTGAACTTCCTCACCAACCACCATTTTTCATATGGGCTCCACATATTACGAGTCGTCTATCCCCCCATGTTTAAGATCTCGTATGCCCATTAATTAATTAAATTACTAACAATTTAAATTAATTAACTTCTGGATCCTTGATTAATACCACTCAACCTTATCAACGTGCCGGATCAAATCCACCTGCAGGGTTTAGCACGATGAACCTTTTGAGCTCATCAAGGGGGCATCATCATCCTGACTCACTAGGACACGGATTCCCTCAATAATCATCAACACATCATATTATTAATATTATCTCCCAACTTAGCGAATCTATCAATCTAACAGAATAGATCTCGCCCATTGATAAATTAAAGAAATAATATTTAATAATATATATCCGATATTATTTAAGGATTAAGGGATCGTCCTCCATAATATAAGCTGAGGTCCTATCCAATTATCTAGTCAGTACATATCGGATAACCTCGAGTTTTGGTCCTACTCAATGTACTCATAGCACACTAGTGTAGTTCTATGGTCAAGACCAACCACACCTAACTACACTACAACCATCCCGATGGGTTGTCCAATTCCATCTCAGTTGTGGGCCTCTTATTTATACTAAGCAAGGAACTGATAACACGATCTTTCGTGTGACACCAACCACCATGTTATCTACAATGCAAAGTAAGTGGACTTCGTGTATGTACTAATATAAATAAACACCTAGTGTAGTCGTGATTCTCTATTCATAATAAAGATGTTCATATAATAAAAGTCATGTCTTTCAGTATACACATCTTACAGATATAACATGTCGTATTTACCGCTTCTGCCCAAAATTGGTTAGCTAGGCTATATTCGTTGAGCTTGGTCCTAGCGGCTTCCTGAAGGGTTCTATTCTTTCTCTCTACTATCACATTTTGTTGGTGGTTCTAGGACAGGAGTATTCATGGATATACCCATTAATTTTACAAAACTCCTCAAATTTTTTATTTTCAAACTCTCCCCCATGATCACTCCTATGTCTTTTAATTTTAGTATCGTTTTGATTTTCAATCATTTTGCATAAATCATTAAATAAATTAAAGGTTTCATCCTTAGTTTTCAGGAACCTAACCCAGGTAAACCTAGAGTAATAATCGATAATTACTAAGCAGTGCCGATTCCCGCTTAGTGACTTGACTCCATGTGAATCAAATAGGTCAAGGTGTAGGAGCTCAAGTGTAGTTTGGGTTAAGTCTGATTGAGTTGGTTTTTGAGTTGATTTAATTTGTTTGCCTTGTTTTCATGAGTTACAAATTGTGTTTTCAAAGTTCTTGATTTTGGGTACACCATTAATTAAACCAAGTTGGGTAATTTTAGAAATCAGTTTCACATGAGTGTGACCTAACCTCCTATGTCAAAGGTTAGATTCTTCTAATTGAGTCAAAAAGCACTTGGATACTATAGGTAAGTTAATAGTATAGACGTTTTTCTTAGAACCCTTAAGAGTTATTTCTGAGTCTTGAAGGTTTCTAATAAGGCAGTCAGAGTTAGTGAATGTCACTATGTAACCAGTATCACAGAGTTGACTAATACTAAGCAAATTGAATTTAAAATTTTCAACCAAGAGTATTTTCTTAATAATAAAGTCAGAATTAAGTTCAATGTTACCTGACCCAATTACTTTGAGTGTAGCATTGTTTCCAAATGCTACTGAGCCTAGGTTTTTGAACTTGATTTTGGTGAATTTCAATTTATCCCCAGTCATGTGTCTGGAGCATCCACTATCCAACATCCACTGGTCCAAATCTTTATGTTCCTACACATAAAGTATGTATTTGATTTGGACCTATTAGAGGAAGGGATAGCTTAAATTGAATTTAACTACCTAGTCTGTCTCACCCATATCTAATGTTATCAAACATGTTAACCTTATGGGTTTTGTGAGACAGGTTTAAAAAGGTTAAAATTTTTTAAAAGCGATTAATTTTGAGAATATTGAATTAATTTTGAAAACTAAATAATTGCTGAGTTTAGGATTATTGATTTTGAAAATTTTAATCTAGGATTAATTGAAATTTGTGTTAGATTCAAATTTATCAAATAGTAAATTGAATTTGAATTTCGAAAATTGGCTTATAGGTTTTGGCGAGGCACAGAGGCCTTCTTTGGCCGTAGCCTTATTGGAGCAACAACCCTTTCCTTGACAAAACTTTTTATCGAAATTTCATTTTTAAATTACTTCTTGAAAAATTTTGGTCTAACTAGTTTAGGTCTTGGATCGGTAGCTTCAGCTAGTTCCACCAGACTAAACAGACTGAGTAGGGTACGCCTTACCTTACTTGACCTTATTAGAAAGGCTTCCCTAACGTACTATCATCTTATCTCCACCTAATACTATGTTGTTCAAATTTCAAATAAACTGTTTGTCCTTAAACTATTCCTATGTCTAGGCATAATAATAACATTAAAAAAGAAAAAAAAAGCAAGCAGGCAAAAAAAATCATCTAATTATAAATATGGTCTTTATATTGGCTTCCCCTGGACTGAAGCCTCGATAAGGGTTAGGCAAGATGTGAATCTTGTCTTTGGGGATCCAATACTAGTTTGGTCTAGCTTGTTTAGTTAAACATAACTTAGGGACCCATGCTTGGACTTGGGTTCTAGGTTGGTCCAATACAGAATAATACGACCTTTGTTGCGATTTGGTTCGATAACCTAGTCCGGATCGATTGAGAACGGACTTCTGTTTTCCGAGGATCATGTCAAGACCCTTGGAACCCGAAGTAAATCATTTTAAGGCAACCCTGAGCTCCTTGACTTGAGTTTTCAAGGAGGAATTCTATTCCTCATGTTTTTTTTAACTTGAGTTGAGTTTCCTTCTTGAGTTGACATAGTCAAGAGACTTGAGTTGACTTCCTCTTTCTGGAGTTTTACTTCCTGTCGGAGGGACTCAACCCAAATTTTAGCTTTCGCCAAATTTCGAGACAGATAAGAAATTAATTTAGATAATTCAGATTTTGGATAACCTCTTACCGTGATTTGTCCGTCCTCTGAGATTGTGAGTCTTCCGTTGTTGACGTCCTCATCTGGTTCCGATTCTAATCCGGAGTCGGCGTCTTCTAAGGCGGTCAGGGCGAGTAGGATTGCGTGCGGGACTTCTTCTTCTTCTTCGGAGGATGACTCGTCCCAGGTGGCTTGAAGAGACTTCTTCCTCCGTGCCTTCTTGTTTTCCTTTGGGTTGGGGCACTCTGATTTGAGGTGTCCCTTCTGGTTGCACTCGTAGCAGGTGATGTTGCTTTTGCTCTTCTGACTTGTTGAAGGTTCCCATGGATCTTCCTTTCTCCGGCTTGACTTCTTATTGCTCATTTGGTACTTAAGTTCTTTGTAGTAATCACGAGCTAGCCGAACCAATTTGGGTCGATCTCCTTCACTATCTTCTGATTCCGAGTCTGAGTCAGACTCGGGTACAGGTTGAAGCTTTTTCTTGGGAGTTTTCCCTTGAGTTTTACCTGCAAGAAATGTTATACCTTTCTCGACCGAAGTAGTATTAGTCTGTTCGTGCAATTCTAATTCGGAAAATAGATCATCTAATTTAATTTCAGATAAACTCCTAGAAACCTTGTAGGCATCCACCATAGATGCCCACAGTGAGTTTCTCAGGAATGAATTCAAAGTATACCTGATTAGGTCACAATTTTCAACCTTGTGACCTATAGTGTGTAGCCCGTTCATCAGCTCATGGATCCTGGCATGGAGTTGAGCTGCAGTCTCGCCGTTGTGCATCTTTATTGTATAGAGTCTGTTGAGGAACAGATCTCTTTTGCTGATTCTGGTGTTAGATGTACGTTCGTGTAGCTCAATCAGCTTATTCCAGAGCTCCTTGGCGCTGCTGAAGGGTCCTACACGGTTCATCTCCTCTTTTGTTAGGCCACATTGCAAAGTTTGGGTAGCTTTCGCGTCGGCCTCGATCATCTTCTTTAGTGGGTCATCCCACTCGGTATAGTGTTCCACCACGCCTTATGCATTTTTTGAAATTTCCAGTACAGACTAGATAATGATCCACATGTCCACCTGAGTTTTCAGGTGGACTTCCATCCTGCTTTTCCAGTAACAGAAGTCTTCTCCACTGAAAAGAGGGGGTCTGGCGGTGTTGTATCCCTCTTGCATGGCCATTAGAGTTTTCAATAAAAAAGAATAAAAAGAAACTCATTCCAAGACTAAGTCTTGGATTAGTAGTGCGGGAAAAATATTAATAACAAAAAAAAATTGAGTGGTGTTGCACCAACCTCGATTAACAAGAAAAATACAAGCGAAAAAGAATTTAAAATTTGAAAATCTGAAAAAATCTCAACTGGTGGTTGCACCAAGTTTCAGTCACCCGCTCTGATACTGTTGGGACCGGGTGCATGTTGACATGGATGCGGGTTCGTAATTTCATAATTAATTACGTGCAGCGGAAGGTTTAGCATAAATAATTTCTCTAATTATTTAACCACACATATAAGCATGCAATTTTATCTTGTGTAGACATGATCATATATCTAAAATTTTGCAGAAACATAAACTAAATTACGTATTACCTCGCGTAACTCGAAGGAAGGGACGAGATCCAACCGTAAGCGTCCCTTGGAAGCTCCGCCTCTATTCGCGTCCACGCCGAGTATCTTCGGATGACTTCGCAAAGCCACGAGTTTCGTGTTTTCAAGAACTACTAGATTCTCCGAGAACGCGACGAGAAAAACCAAGAGAGAAGTCGGAAGACTAACCACAAAAGGATGGCCGGCTGGTGCTCCTTCTTGGGGCTGGTTGGCGCACGACAAGAAGGGGAGAAGAGAAGGAGAGAAAGAGAGGGAGAGAGTCTATGCCTTCGTCTCTTCAATTATCACCCAAGCCTTGCCTTGGGTCCTTTATATAGTGGCCTCTCAACCATCAAGCCTCTCAAATATGGAATAACTTATTCCATCATGCCAAGTTTGATTTTATATCATGGTTAAAATCATATTTTAATTCATGATAAAAAATCAATCAAGTCTCTTCTCTCCTATGGAATAAATTTCCTTATCATGGTAAATCAATCCATAATTGATTTTATAAAATAAATTAATCCATGGTTCATTTTAATTTTCATGAAAAATAAACCAAACCTTGGTTTATTATATAAAAAATTTATATCATCCATAATTTTATAAAACAAACCATACTTGGTTTATTTTATAAATTGAACCAAAAACTTGGTTCTCTCCTTTTGTTGTGGCCGGCCAAGCAAATAGGATAGAGGCTCTCTTTGGCCGGCCCATCCAAGCCAAGCCCCAATGAATTAAACTTATTTAATTCATCTATTAAGTCTTCAAAAGACTTATCCATTTTACGCTTCCGATGCGTCTCTGAAAAATTCAGATTCGACTTATCGTTTGCTCAACCAAACATAATCTCTCTTGATTGGAAAATCTAATTGTCAACTCATTTTAAATCCCTCAGATTACTCGTAGTGCGTGTGACTAAATAGACTTTCGATTTATGTTGGTCATCTATAATTAATCAATTATAGAACGATCATGAGTGGCACCTAGTAGTACATCATGATCCCCAATTAATCGAAAGATCAACGGTTGACCTCAAAAATAATTCTGAAACCCTTCAGCAGCTATAATGAATCGTGCCCCTTTCCCTTCACCATCTTATACCCACTTGGTTCAGGACATGGTCTATGTTTGTCAGTCCTCACTAGGCTGACTACATCACACCAAGCCTAAGTAATGTTTTCTCATCCTACGGATTCTAATTACTCTCACGTATTTAAAAGATTCATACTCTGAACATGTCATGCTCTGGCCAGAGGCTTCGAGTAACAATCCGACGATAGGGCTCGGGTATACATCTCCTCGCAAGGAGTGGTGAATCCTTTGTAGGCTGTTCAAACATCTGCGGGCACTTCGGCTTATACCCAATCATCCTGGGTCCATACCTCCTTGGAGATGCTTGCTTAAGATGTCAAAGTATAAGTCTCCATGACCAAGATGACTTGAATACCGCAAGTCAATGGAAGATCGCACTTAAGATGCAGTAAGAACTTCACTTACATATCTATATGTAGACTACCATATGAAGTTTTATAGCCAGTCACTCCAATGAACTAGTTCCCTTAACTAGCATTCATGTTTATCTCCAGACATCTCAATGTCACCAGCCAGTGAGAATCAGCTGATTAGAGAATAACTCATGCTAGTCTCAACTGAATTGATAGTGTCCGTATTTATCAATTCATCGACTAGGGACAATTTCAATACTTCACAATTGCACATGTAGAGATAATCACTAGTTGTGAATTCATCACAAATTCTCTCATGCTGTGAATTGTATTGCGGACATTCAGTAAATGAGTTTAAGATCTCAATCAAATACACAAACATGTATACTCAAATAGTGAATATTCATTTATTAAAATAAATGATTACAATCATAAGGTGATTGCCTTAGGACACTTCTCTCATATCACTAACAAACTCCCACTTGGCCTAATGTCAATCGCTACGGTACCCAATACCACAGGCTCTAACATGACCCTCAAACTTGCTTTGAGGCAAGACCTTAGTTAAAGGATCCGCTAAATTCCTTTCAGTGAGAATTTTCTCAATTTGTATATCATTCCTAGTTATAATCTCTCTGATCAGATGATAGCGGCGAAGCACATGTTTGGATCGCTGATGAGACCTTGGTTCCTTCGCTTGTGCAATAGCTCCATTGTTGTCGCAGTAAACCGGTATTGCTTCATCAATGGTTGGAACCACACCAAGTTCTGAGACAAACTTCTTGATCCAGACTGCTCTCTTTGCTGCTTCCGAAGCTGTAATATATTCCGCTTCTGTGGTAGAATCCGCTACGGTGTCTTGCTTGAAACTCTTCCAACTTATTGCGCCTCCATTCAATATAAATACGTATCTGGACTGAGATTTGGAGTCATCCTTATCTGTCTGGAAACTGGCATCTGTATACCCATGTATTAGCATATCGCCTTCTCCATATATTACGAACACATCCTTAGTGTTTCTTAAGTACTTGAGGATTGTCTTGATAGCCGCCCAATGATCCATTCCTGGATCAGACTGGTATCTGCTTGTGACGCTCAGAGCATACGATACATCGGGCCTAGTACATAACATAGCATACATGATAGATCCTATCGCGGATGCATAAGGAATCTTATTCATGCAAATCCTCTCGTCTTCTGTGCGCGGACACATAGACTTCGAAAGGTTGATCCTATGCCTGATGGGAAGGTAACCTTTCTTGGATTCCGACATGCTAAACCTTTCTAGCACTCGGTCTATATATGTAGACTGCGAAAGACCAAGCAACCGTTTTGATCTGTCTCTATAGATTCTAATCCCAAGGATATAGGTTGCTTCTCCCAGGTCTTTCATGGAGAAAGTTTTGGACAACCAAATTTTAACTGACTGTAAGACTGATATATCGTTTCCTATAAGTAATATGTCATCGACATATAACACTAGGAATACGATTGCACTCCCACTAACTTTCTTATACACACAAGGTTCGTCAGGATTTTGTGAGAAATCAAACTCTTTGATTGTCTCATCAAAACGGATGTTCCAGCTCCTGGATGCTTGCTTTAGTCCATATATGGATCGTCGAAGCTTGCATACTTTGGTTTTATTAATCGATGTGAAACCTTCAGGTTGTATCATGTATACATCCTCAAGCAGGTTTTCATTAAGGAAAGCTGTTTTCACATCCATTTGCCATATCTCATAATCATAATGAGTTGCTATGGCCAGGAGCATCCGAATGGATTTAAGCATAGCTACTGGCGAATAGGTTTCGTCATAATCAATTCCTTGTTTCTGACGATATCCTTTTGCCACTAATCTAGCCTTAAAGGTAACAACATTACCTTCCATGTCGGTTTTCTTCTTGAATCTAGAAAACCCACTTGCACCCTATGGGCTTAATCCCTTCAGGTGGGTTAACCAAGTCCCATACTTGATTTTTGTACATGGAATCCATTTCCGACTTCATGGCTTCAAGCCATTTATCCCTTTCTGAATTTTTCAGAACATCTTCATAACTGATAGGTTCGTTATCGTTAATGAGTAACACGTCGTTCGATTCACTTATGAGAAATCCGTATCTCTCTGGAATATTACGTGTCCTATCAGACCTACAAAGAAGTTGTGTTGTTTTAGGTTCAACTGATAGCTCATCATTATGAGTTATTGGTTGTGGGTCTAGCCTAGGTGTCTCTGTAATGTCTATTGGAGTTTCTTGAACTTCTTCAAGTTCAATGCTACTCCTACTGTTTTCTTGTAAAAGAAATTCTTTTTCTAGAAATACAGCATGCCTTGAAACAAACACCTTTTGTCCTAAGGGATGATAGAATTGGTAACCCTTCGTTTTCTTAGGGTATCCAATAAATAGACATTTATCAGACTTAGCATCCAATTTGTCTGATACAGTCCGCTTTACATAAGTTGGACAACCCCATATTTTTAGGTGAGATAAATGAGGTATCTTACTATTCCACGTCTCATATGGAGTAGTAGAGACTACCTTGGTCGGGACTCTGTTTAGTAAGTAAACAGCTGTCTTAAACGCATAGCCCCAAAAGGATTTTGAAAGAGTTGCATGATTCATCATAGATCTAACCATGTCCATCAAGGTTCGGTTACGCCTCTCAGATACACCATTATGCTGTGGTGTATATGGCGGAGTCCATTGAGACAATATCCCATTGTCCCTAAGATAATCTTGAAACTCTTGACTTAAGTATTCACCACCCCGATCGGATCGAAGTATCTTAATACTTTTGCCAAGCTGTTTCTCTACATCACTTCTGAACTCTTTGAATTTCTCAAAAGCTTCAGATTTGTGTTTCATTAAGAACACATACCCGAATCGTTAGTGATCATCGATAAAGGTAATGAAGTAGTTATAGCCTCCTTGTGAAAGAGTTGACATTGGTCCACATACATCAGTATGTATTAGACCAAGTAATTCTCCCACTGGTTTACCTTTTTCGGAAAAGGGTAATTTGGTCATCTTGCCTTTTAAGCATGATTCGCATGTATCAAATGAACTGGGTTTAAATGATTCCAGAATTCTACATCGGTGTAATTTGGTCATGCGTTTCTTACTTACATGGCCAAGACGACAATGCCACGTATAGGAGTCTATTTGATTATCTATTCGAGCACGTTTGTTGCTAACTTCGATATTGAAAACGTCACCGGATAAATCTAACGTGTAGATACCATTGCATAATGTTCCGGTCCCATAAAGAACATCATTTAAAGTTATGTAACAACAATTGTTACTAAAAATTAAATGATAACCCTTTTCATTCAAGCATGAAATAGATACAATGTTCTTTATTAACGAAGGAACAAAATAACAATTATCCAATTCTAAGACAAGTCCAGTAGGGAGCTTTAGCAAATATGTTCCGATGGCAACAACAGCAATCTTTGCTCCATTTCCAACTCGCAAATTCGCTTCTCCCTTGACGAGTCTTCTTCTATTCCTTAGCCCCTGTATGTCATTACATATATGTGAGCTACACCCAGTATCAAGTACCCAGGTGTCCGAGGAAATAGAGTGACATTCAATAACGAAGATACCTGAAGAGGATGGGGCATCGGATGCCTTCTTCTTCAAGGACTCAAGATAAACCTTGGAGATTCATCGCCAGTGGCCCTCCTTGCCGCAGTGATGGCAAGTGCCTTTTGGAGCCTTTTCAATCTTTTTGGCCTTTTAATTCTTTCCCTTATTTTGTTCTTTGGGCTTCCTCTTAGAGCCTTTCTTTGAGGAACCAATTAACAGTACCGTCTTCTGATCCTGCTTTACAGAAGGCTCTACAGTCTTCAACAGGTTAAGCAACTCAGGAATGGTAGTCTCCAGTTTGTTCATCCGATAGTTCATCACAAACTGTGAGTAACTCTTGGGCAAACAATGCAGAATTAAGTCAATACTTAGTTCGTGATCCATTGAAAATCCAAGTGTGCCTAGTCGCTCAATGTACCCCAACATCTTCAACACAAACTATGAAACAGAAGTGCCTTCCTGCATCTTAGAGGTGAAGAGGAGTCTGGAGACCTCAAACCTTTCGGATCTCGCCTGCTCGTCAAACAGCTCATGAAGATGGAAGACGATGGTATGAGCATCCATATGCTCATGCTGCTTTTGTAGCTCAGGTACCATAGCGGCCAGCATGATGCAACTCGCAAGTTCAGAATCGGCCACATGTTTCTGATAGGCCACTAACTGGCCTGGAGTTGCATCTTCAGGAGGATGGTTGGGAAGTTGTTCTTCAAGGACATAAGCAAGCTTTTCTGCCTTGAGGACTATCCTCAGGTTTCGAAGCCAGTCCATGAAGTTTGGCTCAGTCAGCTTATTGGTATCCAAAATGGAACGCAATTCAGAGAAGACATGATCAGGTGATTATCCTAGAAATACAAATTGAGGTTATGTGATGAGAATGATAAAGAATGCATCAATATACATTAATTAAATCCTATTTATTTTTCGAATTGAATAACCCTTTTTATCAATTCGGGAGATCGTAGGAACATCTCCAAATAGGTTGATATCCAACCATAGATAAGAACAACCATGGCTAGAGTCCATCAAGTTATTTTTAGCTATGAAGGTAGGTAATTATACCGATTACATATTATACATATGTAACTATCACATTATGCTATCAACTAATTGAATGTTTGCATAAACCATTGGGTTGTTAACTCATTAACAAGTATGCAACAATATACATAGCACCCAACTGCACCTCTCTTTACATCGACCTTGGTTGTGGCACAACAAATCGATGCTCCAAGCTTAAGGCTGACCCATTAATCAAGAAATAGTTTTAACATGATTGGAGCTCATTCAACCATTTAGTCAGGCTTGGATGTGTCCAACAACCAAAACTAAGGATTGACCTCTGACTCCAACTATATTAATCATAAACTAATTCCATGGTTTGAACATGTTGAGGTTCAAGCCGGGCATGGATGTGTCCATCAACCCAAACGAGAAACAAAACTCCGGTTCTAACCATATTAATGGAAGGTGTTGGCCTTAATATTTTGTAAGGGGTTTTGGATCTCATCCTTTTCTTTTATGCACATTCATGACATATAATTATATCATGTTCTAACGATTTCCTTAATAAAGTATGTATGTGACTTAATTTATCAAGTCTCATTAATTGAATTATGAACCGGATTTTCTAATTCTAATTTCATACTTTATTCAAGGAATTGTTTTGGGAAACAATTTCCTAAATTATCATAATCAATTTCGGAAATAATATGTTTAAGACTTTGATTTCTCTAAATCAATCTTATTAAATTAAGAGACAGATTCCTTTAATTCAACCGCATATTATTTTCATGAAAATCTTATTTAGGAAAATAGTCTATAGGAAACAATTTTCTTAATTAATTTTGGAGACAATAATATGTAAGAGCATCACCTCATAAATCAAATAAGGAAATTATCGTTTGAGAATCACCTCAAAATTTTCCAAGATTTGATCACATATTTTATTTATGTAAAATTAATATCAATAACTTAATTTAGACGGCTCCTCGAGCTCAATCCAAATTAAACATTTGACAATTTAAATTCAATTTAGGAAATTTAATTATAACAACTAACTTTAAATTGGACGGCTCCCCGAGGCTCAATCCAAAATAAAGAATTTTGTAAATAATTTAATTTCTAATTATAAATTTAAATGCCAATTAATATTCCCATAATTTGTCTAGACTTTCTTGAAAGAAAGTGCCCAAAATTGCGAGTTTTCCATAAATGAAAAGTTTCCAAAAACAAATGTTTTTCAGAATAATTGTAAGTTTCTGGTACAAAGAAAACTTATGTTTTTCTAAAATTAAAAAATTTCCAAAATTGGAAATTTCCAAAATTGGAAAGCTTCCAAAAATGGAAAGTTTTCACAATTATCATAAAATTTCAGAAACAGAGATATTTCAAAAGTTTGCGAAATTTCATGAGGATTTCCAAACTTTGAAATTCCTAAATCAAAAATTTACCATAATTGGAAAGTTTCCATAATTGGAAAATTTTCTAAAATTGAGATCATGTAAAGTTTTCCGCAAAACAATTATATGATTATGTCGAACACAAACCTCGGCTCTAATACCACTGTTGGGATCGGGTGGATGTTGACATCGATGCGGGTTTCGTAATTTCAAAATTATTACATGCAGTGGAAGGTTTAACATAAATAATTTCTCTAATTATTTAACCACACATCTAAGCATGTAATTTTATCTTGTGTAGACATGATCATATATTTAAAATTTTGCAGAAACATAAACTAATTTACGTATTACCTCGCGTAACTCGAAGGACGGGACGAGATCCAACCGTAAGCGTCCCTTGGAAGCTCCGCATCTATTCGCGTCCACGCCGGAGTATCTTCGGGATGACTTCGCAAAGCCACGAGTTTCGTGTTCTCTAGAACTACTAGCTTCTCCGAGAACGCGACGAGAAAAACCAAGAGAGAAGTCGGAAGACTAACCACAAAAGGATGGTCGGCTGGTGCTCCTTCTTGGGGCTGGTTGGCGCACAGCAAGAAGGGGAGAAGAGAAGGAGAGAAAGAGAGGGAGAGAGTCTATGCCTTCGTCTCTTCGATTATCACCCAAGCCTTGCCTTGGGTCCTTTATATAGTGCCTCTCAACCATCAAGCCTCTCAAATATGGAATAACTTATTCCATCATGCAAGTTTGATTTATATCATGGTTAAAATCATATTTTAATTCATGATAAAAAATCAATCAGTCTCTTCTCTCCTATTGAATAAATTTCCTTATCATGGTAAATGAATCCATGATTGATTTTATAAAATAAACCAATCCATAATTCATTTTCATTTCTATGAAAAATAAATCAACCTTGGTTTATTAATATAAAAAATTTATATTCATCCATAATTTTATAAAACAAACCACACTTGGTTTATTTTATAAATTGAACCAAAAACTTGGTTCTCTCCCTTTGTTGTGGCCCAAGCA
>JAGFNQ010004543.1:71494-152426 GCA_024364735.1 Boesenbergia rotunda
CTACGGTGTCTTGCTTGGAACTCTTCCAACTTATTGCGCCTCCATTCAAAATAAATACGTATCCGGACTGAGATTTGGAGTCATCCTTATCTGTCTGGAAACTGGCATCTGTATACCCACGTATTACCATATCACCTTCTCCATATATTAGGAACACATCCTTAGTGTTTCTTAAGTACTTGAGGATTGTCTTGACAGCCGCCCAATGATCCATTCCTGGATCAGACTGGTATCTGCTTGTGACGCTCAGAGCATACGATACATCGGGCCTAGTACATAACATAGCATACATGATAGATCCTATCGCGGATGCATAAGGAATCTTATTCATGCAAATCCTCTCGTCTTCTGTGCGCGGACACATAGACTTCGAAAGGTTGATCCCATGCCTGATGGGAAGGTAACCTTTCTTGGATTCCGACATGCTAAACCTTTCTAGCACTCGGTCTATATATGTAGACTGCGAAAGACCAAGCAACCGTTTTGATCTATCTCTATAGATTCTAATCCCAAGGATATAGGTTGCTTCTCCCAGGTCTTTCATGGAGAAAGTTTTGGACAACCAAATTTTAACTGATATATCGTTTCCTATAAGTAATATGTCATCGACATATAACACTAGGAATACGATTTGCACTCCCACTAACTTTCTTATACACACCAAGGTTCGTCAGGAATTTTGTGAGAAATCAAACTCTTTGATTGTCTCATCAAAACGGATGTTCCAGCTCCTGGATGCTTGCTTTAGTCCATATATGGATCGTCGAAGCTTGCATACTTTGGTTTTATTAATCGATGTGAAACCTTCAGGTTGTATCATGTATACATCCTCAAGCAGGTTTTCATTAAGGAAAGCTGTTTTCACATCCATTTGCCATATCTCATAATCATAATGAGTTGCTATGGCCAGGAGCATCCGAATGGATTTAAGCATAGCTACTGGCGAATAGGTTTCGTCATAATCAATTCCTTGTTTCTGACGATATCCTTTTGCCACTAATCTAGCCTTAAAGGTAACAACATTACCTTCCATGTCGGTTTTCTTCTTGAATCTAGAAAACCCACTTGCACCCTATGGGCTTAATCCCTTCAGGTGGGTTAACCAAGTCCCATACTTGATTTTTGTACATGGAATCCATTTCCGACTTCATGGCTTCAAGCCATTTATCCCTTTCTGAATTTTTCAGAACATCTTCATAACTGATAGGTTCGTTATCGTTAATGAGTAACACGTCGTTCGATTCACTTATGAGAAATCCGTATCTCTCTGGAATATTACGTGTCCTATCAGACCTACAAAGAAGTTGTGTTGTTTTAGGTTCAACTGATAGCTCATCATTATGAGTTATTGGTTGTGGGTCTAGCCTAGGTGTCTCTGTAATGTCTATTGGAGTTTCTTGAACTTCTTCAAGTTCAATGCTACTCCTACTGTTTTCTTGTAAAAGAAATTCTTTTTCTAGAAATACAGCATGCCTTGAAACAAACACCTTTTGTCTAAGGGATGATAGAATTGGTAACCCTTCGTTTTCTTAGGGTATCCAATAAATAGACATTTATCAGACTTAGCATCCAATTTGTCTGATACAGTCCGCTTTACATAAGTGGACAACCCATATTTTTAGGTGAGATAAATGAGGTATCTTACTATTCCACGTCTCATATGGAGTAGTAGAGACTACCTTGGTCGGGACTCTGTTTAGTAAGTAAACAGCTGTCTTAAACGCATAGCCCCAAAAGGATTTTGAAAGAGTTGCATGATTCATCATAGATCTAACCATGTCCATCAAGGTTCGGTTACGCCTCTCAGATACACCATTATGCTGTGGTGTATATGGCGGAGTCCATTGAGACAATATCCCATTGTCCCTAAGATAATCTTGAAACTCTTGACTTAAGTATTCACCACCCCGATCGGATCGAAGTATCTTAATACTTTTGCCAAGCTGTTTCTCTACATCACTTCTGAACTCTTTGAATTTCTCAAAAGCTTCAGATTTGTGTTTCATTAAGAACACATACCCGAATCGTTAGTGAATCATCGATAAAGGTAATGAAGTAGTTATAGCCTCCTTGTGAAAGAGTTGACATTGGTCCACATACATCAGTATGTATTAGACCAAGTAATTCTCCCACTGGTTTACCTTTTTCGGAAAAGGGTAATTTGGTCATCTTGCCTTTTAAGCATGATTCGCATGTATCAAATGAACTGGGTTTAAATGATTCCAGAATTCTACATCGGTGTAATTTGGTCATGCGTTTCTTACTTACATGGCCAAGACGACAATGCCACGTATAGGAGTCTATTTGATTATCTATTCGAGCACGTTTGTTGCTAACTTCGATATTGAAAACGTCACCGGATAAATCTAACGTGTAGATACCATTGCATAATGTTCCGGTCCCATAAAGAACATCATTTAAAGTTATGTAACAACAATTGTTACTAAAAATTAAATGATAACCCTTTTCATTCAAGCATGAAATAGATACAATGTTCTTTATTAATGAAGGAACAAAATAACAATTATCCAATTCTAAGACAAGTCCAGTAGGGAGCTTTAGCAAATATGTTCCGATGGCAACAACAGCAATCTTTGCTCCATTTCCAACTCGCAAATTCGCTTCTCCCTTGACGAGTCTTCTTCTATTCCTTAGCCCCTGTATGTCATTACATATATGTGAGCTACACCCAGTATCAAGTACCCAGGTGTCCGAGGAAATAGAGTGACATTCAATAACGAAGATACCTGAAGAGGATGGGGCATCGGATGCCTTCTTCTTCAAGGACTCAAGATAAACCTTGGAGATTCATCGCCAGTGGCCCTCCTTGCCGCAGTGATGGCAAGTGCCTTTTGGCGCCTTTTCAATCTTTTTGGCCTTTTAATTCTTTCCCTTATTTTGTTCTTTGGGCTTCCTCTTAGAGCCTTTCTTTGAGGAACCAATTAATAGTACCGTCTTCTGATCCTGCTTTACAGAAAGCTCTACAGTCTTCAACAGGTTAAGCAACTCAGGAATGGTAGTCTCCAGTTGGTTCATCCGATAGTTCATCACAAACTGTGAGTAACTCTTGGGCAAACAATGCAGAATTAAGTCAATACTTAGTTCATGATCCATTGAAAATCCAAGTGTGCCTAGTCGCTCAATGTACCCCAACATCTTCAACACAAACTGTGAAACAGAAGTGCCTTCCTGCATCTTAGAGGTGAAGAGGAGTCTGGAGACCTCAAACCTTTCGGATCTCGCCTGCTCGTCAAACAGCTCATGAAGATGGAAGACGATGGTATGAGCATCCATATGCTCATGCTGCTTTTGTAGCTCAGGTACCATAGCGGCCAGCATGATGCAACTCGCAAGTTCAGAATCGGCCACATGTTTCTGATAGGCCACTAACTGGCCTGGAGTTGCATCTTCAGGAGGATGGTTGGGAAGTTGTTCTTCAAGGACATAAGCAAGCTTTTCTGCCTTGAGGACTATCCTCAGGTTTCGAAGCCAGTCCATGAAGTTTGGCTCAGTCAGCTTATTGGTATCCAAAATGGAACGCAAATTCAGAGAAGACATGATCAGGTGATTATCCTAGAAATACAAATTGAGGTTATGTGATGAGAATGATAAAGAATGCATCAATATACATTAATTAAATCCTATTTATTTTTCGAATTGAATAACCCTTTTTA
This sequence comes from Boesenbergia rotunda, assembly GCA_024364735.1. Lineage (NCBI taxonomy): Eukaryota > Viridiplantae > Streptophyta > Magnoliopsida > Zingiberales > Zingiberaceae > Boesenbergia > Boesenbergia rotunda. The sequence goes on from JAGFNQ010004543.1 coordinate 75,169, forward strand.
TCAATTCGGGAGATCGTAGGAACATCTCCAAATAGGTTGATATCCAACCATAGATAAGAACAACCATGGCTAGAGTCCATCAAGTTATTTTTAGCTATGAAGGTAGGTAATTATACCGATTACATATTATACATATGTAACTATCACATTATGCTATCAACTAATTGAATGTTTGCATAAACCATTGGGTTGTTAACTCATTAACAAGTATGCAACAATATACATAGCACCCAACTGCACCTCTCTTTACATCGACCTTGGTTGTGGCACAACAAATCGATGCTCCAAGCTTAAGGCTGACCCATTAATCAAGAAATAGTTTTAACATGATTGGAGCTCATTCAACCATTTAGTCAGGCTTGGATGTGTCCAACAACCAAAACTAAGGATTGACCTCTGACTCCAACTATATTAATCATAAACTAATTCCATGGTTTGAACATGTTGAGGTTCAAGCCGGGCATGGATGTGTCCATCAACCCAAACGAGAAACAAAACTCCGGTTCTAACCATATTAATGGAAGGTGTTGGCCTTAATATTTTGTAAGGGGTTTTGGATCTCATCCTTTTCTTTTATGCACATTCATGACATATAATTATATCATGTTCTAACGATTTCCTTAATAAAGTATGTATGTGACTTAATTTATCAAGTCTCATTAATTGAATTATGAACCGGATTTTCTAATTCTAATTTCATACTTTATTCAAGGAATTGTTTTGGGAAACAATTTCCTAAATTATCATAATCAATTTCGGAAATAATATGTTTAAGACTTTGATTTCTCTAAATCAAATCTTATTAAATTAAGAGACAGATTCCTTTAATTCAACCGCATATTATTTTCATGAAAATCTTATTTAGGAAAAATAGTCTATAGGAAACAATTTTCTTAATTAATTTTGGAGACAATAATATGTAAGAGCATCACCTCATAAATCAAATAAGGAAATTATCGTTTGAGAATCACCTCAAAATTTTCCAAGATTTGATCACATATTTTATTTATGTAAAATTAATATCAATAACTTAATTTAGACGGCTCCTCGAGGCTCAATCCAAATTAAACATTTGACAATTTAAATTCAATTTAGGAAATTTAATTATAACAACTAACTTTAAATTGGACGGCTCCCCGAGGCTCAATCCAAAATAAAGAATTTTGTAAATAATTTAATTTCTAATTATAAATTTAAATGCCAATTAATATTCCCATAATTTGTCTAGACTTTCTTGAAAGAAAGTGCCCAAAATTGCGAGTTTTCCATAAATGAAAAGTTTCCAAAAACAAATGTTTTTCAGAATAATTGTAAGTTTCTGGTACAAAGAAAACTTATGTTTTTCTAAAATTAAAAAATTTCCAAAATTGGAAATTTCCAAAATTGGAAAGCTTCCAAAAATGGAAAGTTTTCACAATTATCATAAAATTTCAGAAACAGAGATATTTCAAAAGTTTGCGAAATTTCATGAGGATTTCCAAACTTTGAAATTCCTAAATCAAAAATTTACCATAATTGGAAAGTTTCCATAATTGGAAAATTTTCTAAAATTGAGATCATGTCAAAGTTTTTCGCAAAAACAATTATATGATTATGTCGAACACAAACCTCGGCTCTAATACCACTGTTGGGATCGGGTGGATGTTGACATCGATGCGGGTTCGTAATTTCAAAATTAATTACATGCAGTGGAAGGTTTAACATAAATAATTTCTCTAATTATTTAACCACACATCTAAGCATGTAATTTTATCTTGTGTAGACATGATCATATATTTAAAATTTTGCAGAAACATAAACTAATTTACGTATTACCTCGCGTAACTCGAAGGACGGGACGAGATCCAACCGTAAGCGTCCCTTGGAAGCTCCGCATCTATTCGCGTCCACGCCGAGTATCTTCGGGATGACTTCGCAAAGCCACGAGTTTCGTGTTCTCTAGAACTACTAGCTTCTCCGAGAACGCGACGAGAAAAACCAAGAGAGAAGTCGGAAGACTAACCACAAAAGGATGGTCGGCTGGTGCTCCTTCTTGGGGCTGGTTGGCGCACAGCAAGAAGGGGAGAAGAGAAGGAGAGAAAGAGAGGGAGAGAGTCTATGCCTTCGTCTCTTCGATTATCACCCAAGCCTTGCCTTGGGTCCTTTATATAGTGCCTCTCAACCATCAAGCCTCTCAAATATGGAATAACTTATTCCATCATGCCAAGTTTGATTTTATATCATGGTTAAAATCATATTTTAATTCATGATAAAAAATCAATCAAGTCTCTTCTCTCCTATTGAATAAATTTCCTTATCATGGTAAATGAATCCATGATTGATTTTATAAAATAAACCAATCCATAATTCATTTTCATTTCTATGAAAAATAAATCAAACCTTGGTTTATTATATAAAAAATTTATATCATCCATAATTTTATAAAACAAACCACACTTGGTTTATTTTATAAATTGAACCAAAAACTTGGTTCTCTCCCTTTGTTATGGACGACCAAGCAAAGAGGATAGAGGCCCTCTTTGGCCGGCCCATCCAAGCCAAGCCCCAATGAATTAAACTTATTTAATTCATTTATTAAGTCTTCAAAAGACATAGCCATTTTACGCTTCCGATGCGTCTCTGAAAAATTCAGATTCGACTTATCGTTTGGCTCAACCAAACTTAATCTCTATTGATTGGAAAATTCAATTTTCAACTCGTTTTAAATCTCTCGGATTACTCGTAGTGCGTGTGACTAAATAGGCTTTCGATTTATGTTGGTAGTCTATAATTAATCAATTACAGAATGATCATGAGTGGCACCTAGTAGTACATCATGATCCCCAATTAATAGAAAGATCAACGGTTGACCTCAGAAACAATTCTGAAACCCTTCAGCAGCTATAATGAATCGTGCTCCATTCCCTTCACCATCTTATACCCACTTGGTTCAGGGCATGGTCTATGTGTGTCAGTCCCCACTAGGCTGACTACGTCACACCTAGCACAAGTAATGTTTTCTCGTCCTACGAATTCTAATTACTCTCATGTATTTAAGAGATTCATACTCTGAACATGTCATGCTTTGGCCAGAGGCTTTGAGTAACAATCCGACTATAGGCCTCGGGTATACATCTCCTCACAAGGAGTGGTGAATCATTTGTAGGCTGTTCAAACATCTTCGGGCCTTCGGCTTATACCCAATCATCCTGGGTCCACACCTCCTTGGAGATGCTTGCTTAAGATGTCAAAGTATAAGTCTCCATGACCAAGATGACTTGAACACCGCAAATCAAAGGAACATCGCACTTAAGCTGCAGTAAGAACTTCTGTGACATATCTATATGTAGACTACCATATGATGTTTTACAGCCAGTCACTCCAATGAACTAGTTCCCTTAACTAGCATTCATGTTTATCTCTGGACATCTCAATATCACCAGCCAGTGAGAATCAGCTGATTAGAGAATAACCTATACTAGTCTCAACAGAATTGATAGTGTCTGTATTTATCAATTCATCGACTAGGGACAATTTCAATACTTCACAATTGCACATGTAGAGATAATCACTAGTTGTGAATTCATCACAAATTCTCTCATGCTGTGAATTGTATTGTGAACATTCAGTAAATGAGTTTAAGATCTCAATCAAATACACAAACATGTTTACTCAAATAGTGAATATTCATTTATTAAAATAAATGATTACAATCATAAGGTGATTGCCTTAGGACACTTCTCTCATATCACTAACAGATACCACTTGTGGGATCGGATTGAATCGATAGAGGGGGGTGAATATCGATCGTCAAAACTTTTTCTGAAAGCGTAGAGTAATTGCACAGCGGAAAAGAAAAACTATCGTTAACACGTTTTTTTTTACTTGGTTCGGAGTCACAGTCGGCTCCTACTCCAAGGCCCACGGTCCTTGACCGTTTATGATGGGCAATTCTATATTCCGTCAAATGTTTACAAGATGAAGTTAAATATAGAAATAAAAAGAATACAGCAATAAAACTATTTTTATACCAACGACTAGAGAAGTTGGAAGTTCGGAGTCGTGGGTCATCGTAGGTGCTTGAATCTCAAGTACGGAGCTTGTCGGAGCGGAGCGCTTGAATGAATGTATTGAAAGCAATTATTTTTAAAGCCAAGGGGGTGAACCCCTTTATATAGTCATAGCTGGGGCACCTGTGTTGAAGGGGGCGCCTGACACATGACCTGTCCTACAAGAACCTCAATCCGCAGACTTGGCCAGTGCTTATCCCCTCAACCAGGGTGCCTGAGCTGACTGGGGCACCTGTGTTATCACAGGCGCCTCAATGACTGATTCAGAGGCAGTTTGCTTCGAGTGCTTGGAATAGCCCTTCACTGGGGTGCCTATCTCAACACAGGCGCCTAGCCCAGCTAGGCGCCTGACTCCATTTAGGCACCTGAGTGCAGAACTCTTCATCCCTTCGTTCCTGCAACCAGTGTTAGTTCCAAAACACAACAAGCATATAAATGATATAGATTAAACCATGATTTATAGCCAGCTGTCTTGGTTCTGACTTTGGGCTTCCCAAATGGAACCCTAGGTCGAACCGACGCCTAATGTTCCCTCTATGGGGAACGCGTCCTCACCTACTCCTCTCGGGAGAATATACCTTTTTGCCGACCGGCTCCTCCGGTTGGACTTTTGCCCAGCTTCACTCACCAAATCATTGTGCCAGTCCATGACCAGGACATAGTGCCCAGCTTCACTCACCAGGTCTTCGATGCCCAGTCCCCGACCAGGTCTTATCTTAGGGAGGAACAGACTCCAGAACCAATTGCAGAGAGACTCCATGGATGCCTCCGGAGGTCGGGCGTTTGCTGGATTTATAATCTTGAAGTGCTTTTGTCAATTTTTCTCATTTCCTCTTCTTCAAGATTGCGGATAGTGAGGGCTTCAAGAGGACGTCTGAAACCACAAGGAAAATATAGATGTAAGATCTCAATAGACATACTCTCTAGGAAAGACTAATCACCTATACGCTGGGAATTGGAAATCTTGAAGAGAGATAAGCCAAAATGTGATAAGAGGTGGTCATCCAACAAATTAGTGTTAGATGTGTATACTAAAAGACTTATTTTTTTTATATATATGATCATCTATATTTTGAAATAGAGAATCACAACAACACAGGTGCGTATTTATATTAGTATATGCATAAAAGTCCAATACCTTGCATTGTAGATAACATGGTGTGTGGTGATACACAGAAAATCATATTATCAGTCCCTTGCATAGTATAAGTAGAGGCTCACAACCGAGATGGAGTTGGACAAACCATCGGGATGGTTGTAGTGTAATTAGGTATGGTTTGTCTTGACCATAGAATTACACTAGTGTGCTTTGTGTGTATTGAGCAGGACCAATACTAGAGGTCATCCAATTTGCACTGACTTGATAATTGAATTGGACCTCGAATTATTATGGAGTGCAATCCCTAAATCCTGATATAATAACGCGCACGTATAGTTAATATTTTATTTCTTTGATTTACCAATGGGCGAGATTTATTTTGCTAAATCAATAGGCCCGGTAAGTTGAGAAATAATATTAATTATATGGTGTGTCATTGATTATTGATGAAATCCGTGTCCTGATGAGTCGGGATGATGATGCCCCCTTGATGAGCTCATAAGGTTCATCATGTTAAACCTTGCTAGTGGATTTGATCCAACATGATGATAAGGTTGAGTGGTACTAGTCAAGGAGTTAGAAGTTGATTAATTTAAATTATCAGTAATTTAAATTAATCGATGGGCATACGATATCTTAAACACAGGGGGATGGATGTGCTCATAATAGGTAGAGCCCATATGAAAATATGGGGGTTGGTGAGGAAGTTCAATGAAGATCCTTTAGTGGAATGAATCTTCATTAATGGATTGGTTTTAGATCCATTAGTGGGACAAGACCCAACTCCTCCTCTTGATCCCTACCTGAGCCCTATATATACCCCATGGAGTCATGAAACCAAGGAATTAATTCACACAAGAGATCCCTAGAGCCTCTCCCTCTTTTCTCTCATCTTCTCTCTCCTATGTCAAATAGTGGGCGTCGACACTAGGTGGAAGGAAGCTTTCGGAGAGGGTGAAGGGAGAGGCTTGTGTTGGTGCCAGAAGCACCAAAGTTGAACCTATGTTTTGATAATGACAAAGGGTTTAGAAGTTAAGATTTGGTTGTGATCTAACAAGATTATTAAGTGTGCAGGAAAGTCCTAGGTACACTAGGCACTAAGTCCTGGTTCTATGAATTGCGCACTAAGTCATGGTCGCGGGTTGGGCAACTAAGTCCTGACGTAAGGTTGAGCATGAAGACCTAGTGAGTAAAGCTAGGGACGAAGTCCTGATCGCGGATTGGGCACGAAGACCTGGTCGAGGACTGGGAACCGAAGACCTGGTGAGTGAAGCTCGGCATGAAGACCTGATCGCGGATTGGGCACGAAGACTTGGTGAGTGAAGCTGGGCAAAAGTCCAACTTGAGGAGCCGGTTGGTAAAAAGGTAAATTATCCCGAGAGGAGTAGGTGGGGATGCGTTCCCCGTAGGAGGGAACATTAGGCGTCGGTTCGACCTAGGGTTCCATTTGGGAGACCCAAAGTCAGAACCAAGACAGCTCAGGCTGTAAATAATGTTCTAATATTATCAATTGTATGCTTTGTATGTCTTTGGAACTAACCCTGGTTACAGAACGAATGGAAGGGGTTTTCTGCACTCAGGGGCCTCAATGGAGTGAGGCGCCCTAGCTGGGCTAGGCGCCTGTATTGAGACAGGCGCCCCAGTGAAGTGTTAAACAAAGCATTCAAAGCAAACTGCCACGCAAGCCTTTGGACCAAGTCAAGCTAGGCGCCTGTGTTAACACAAGTGCCCCAGTCAGCTCAGGCGCCCCAGTTGAAGGGATAAGCATTGGTAGAGTCTGCGAATTGGAGTTCACGCAGGATAGGCCACGTGTTAGGCGCCCCTTTCAACACAGGCGCCCCACTGACTACTATAAAAGGGGGTTCACCCCCAAGGCTTCGACATCAATAGCTTTCGACTCCAACGCTCAAGCGCTCCGCTCCGACAAGTTCCGTACTCATGATTCAAGCGCTGATGACGACCCGCTACTCCGGAAACTTCCAACCTCTCCGGTCATCGGTAAAAGCTAATTTTGTTAAGTGTTGTAATTGCTTTTCAATTCTATATTTGTACTCTCGACTTGTAATCTTTTACGAAAATATAGAATTGCCCATCGTAAATGGTCAAGGACCATGGGCCTTGGAGTAGGAGCCGACTGCGACTCCGAACCAAGTAAAAACAAATCGTGTTAGTGATTGGTTTTCATTTTCTGCTATGTAATTACTCTTCACTTTCTGAAAAAGTTTACGATCGATATTCACCCCCCTCTATCGATTCAATAGGATCCCACAAGTGGTATCAGTGCAGGTGGCTCAATCTTGGTGCAACCACCAGTTTGAGAATTTTTTTTCAAATTTTTCAAATTTAAATTGTTTTTCCCGAATTTTTCTCGTTAATCGAGGTTGGTGCATCACCACTCGATTTTTTCCATGATTAATATTCTTCCAGCACTACTAATCCAAGACTCAGTCTTTGAATGAGTTTTCTTTTTCTTCATTTTCAGTTAAAAGTTTAATGTCATGCAAGAGGGATACAGCACCGCCAGACCCCCGCTTTTCAGTGAAGATGATTTCTCCTACTAGAAAAGCAGGATGGAAGTCCACCTAAAAACTCATGTGGATAATTATCCAGTCTAGGCTGGAAATTTCTAAAAATGCAAAAGGCGTGGTGCAACATTATACCGAGTGGGATGGCACACTGAAGAAGAAAATTGAGGCCGACGCAAAGGCGACCCAAACATTGCAATGTGACTTAACAAAAGAGGAATTGAACCGGGTAGGACCCTTCAACAGCGTGAAGGAGCTTTGGAACAAGTTGATCGAGCTGCACGAAGGTACTTCCGACACGAGGATCAGCAAAAGAGATCTGTTGCTTAACAGATTCTACACAATCAAGATGCACGACGATGAGACTGCAGCCCAACTCCACGCCAGAATCCAAGAGCTAATGAACGGACTGCACACGATAGGTCACAAGGTTGAAAACCGTGACCTGATAAGGTATACTTTAAATTCTTTTTCTAGAAACTCACTGTGGGTGTCTATGGTGGATGCCTACAAAATTTCAAGGAATTTATCTTAAATTAAGCAAGATGAGCTATTTTCTGAATTAGAACTACACGAACAGACTAATACTACCTTGATCGAGAAAGGTATAGCTTTTGTTGCAGGAAAATCTCAAGGAAAAACTCCCAAAAAGAAGCCTCAACCAGCACCTGAGTCCGACTCAAACTCGGAATCAGAAGATAGTGAAGGCGATCGACCCAAGTTGGTTCAGCTAGCTCGGGATTACTACAAAGAACTAAAGTACCAAACGAGCAAGAAGAAATCAAGCCGAAGAAAGGAAGATCTAGCAGATCCTTCAACGAGCTCGAAGAGCAAGACCAACGTTACTTGCTACGAATGTAACAAAAAGGGACACTTCAAGTCAGAGTGCCCAAACCTGAAGGTGCGCAGAAAGAAGGCTCTTCAAGCCACCTGGGATGAATCATCTTCCAAAGAAGAAGAAGAAGTCCCACATGCGAATCTACTCACCCTAACCACCTCGGAAGACGTCGACTCCAGATCAGAATCTAAACCAAACGACGGAAGACTCACAATCTCGAAGAACGGGCAAATCACTGTAAGAGGTTACTCAGAATATGAATTGTCAAAATTAATTTCTTACTTGTCTCGTAACTTGGCGAAAGCTAAAATCCGGGTTGAGTCCCTCCGACAGGAAGTAAAACTCCTGAAAGAGGATGTCAACTCGAGGTCCTTGACCGAGCAAATTTAGGAAGGAAACTCAACTCAAGTTCAAAACTTGAGGAAGAGAATTCCTCCCTGAAACTCAAGTCAAGGAACTCAGAGTTGCCTTGGAATGGTTTACTTCAGGTTCCAAGAGTCTTGACATGATCCTTGGAAAGCAGAAGTTCGTACTCAATCGATCCAGACTCAATTATCGAACCAAGTCAAGACAACATGCATATTATTTTGTATTGAACCAACCTAGAACCCGAGTCCAAGCATGGGTCCCCAAGCTCTTTCTAAATAAACAAGCTGGACCAAACCAATATTGGATCCCTAAGGACAAGATTCACATCTTGCCTAACCCTTATCAAGGCTATAGTCCAGGGGAAGCCAATATAAAAACTATATTTATAGTAAGATAATTTTACTGAATTGCTTGTTTGCTTGTCTATTTTCTTTCTGTATTTTTTTATGCTTAGGCTTAGGATTGGTTAGATTAAGGACAAATGATTAAATTGAAATTTGAACAACATAGTATTGAGTGGAGGTAAGATGATAGTACGTTAGGGAAGCTTTTCTGGTGGAACTAGCCGAAGCTACCGATCCAAAACCTAAACTAGTTAGACCAAAATCTTTCAAGAAGTAACTTGAAGATGAATTTTTAGTAAAAGGCTTTGTCAAGGAAAGGGTTGTTGCTCCAATAAGGCTACGGCCAAAGAAGGCCTTGTACCTCGCCATGACCTGAAAGCCAATTACTGAAAATCATATTCACTTTACTATTTGTTAAATTTGAATCTAACACAAATTTCAATTAATCTTAGATTCAACACATTTTTTCAAAAGTCAATAAATTTAACCTCATAAAATTTTCAAAATTAATTCAATGTCTTTCAAAATTTACCGCTTTTCAAAATTAAAATTTTATTTTGAAAACCTGTCTCACAAAACCCATAAGGTTAACATGTTTGATAACACTAGATTGGGTGAGATAGACTAGGTTGTGAAATTCAATTCAAGCTATTCCTAACTCTAATAGATCCAAATCAACAAATACTTTATATGTAGGAACATAAAGATATAGACCAATGGATGTTGGATAGCGGATGCTCCAGACACATGACTGGAGACAAATTGAAATTCACCAAAATCAAGTTCAAGAACCTAGGCTCAGTAGCATTTGGCAGCAATGCTACACTCAAAGTCATTGGATCAGGTAACATTGAACTTAAATCTGATTTTGTTATTAAGAAAGTATTCTTGGTTGAAAATTTTAAGTTCAATTTGCTTAGTATTAGTCAGCTCCGTGATACTGATTACATTGTTACTTTCACCAACTCTAACTACCTGATTAGGAACCTCCAAGACTCTGAAATAATGCTTAAGGGTACTAGAAAAAATAATGTTTACACTATTAATCTACCCTTAATACCAAAATGCTTCTTGACTCAATTAGAAGAATCCAACCTGTGGCATAGGAGACTATGTCACACTCATGTTAAACTAATTTCCAAAATTACCCAACTTGGTTTAATTAAAGGTGTACCAAAAATTAAGAATTTTGAAAACATAATCTATAATTCATGTAAACAAGGTAAACAAACTATGTCTACTCAAAAACCAATTCAATCAGACTTAACCCAAACCACACTTGAGCTCCTGCACCTTGACCTATTTGATTCATAGGGAGCCAAGTCACTAAGTGGGAATCGGTACTACTTAGTAATTATCGATGATTACTCTAGATTTACATGGGTTAGGTTCCTGAAAACTAAGGATGAAACCTTGAATCTATTTATCGACTTATGCAAAATAATTGAAAACCAAAATGATACTAAAATTAAGAGACTTAGGAGTGATCACGGGGGAGAGTTTGAAAATCTAAGGTTTGAGGAATTCTACAAAATCAATGGGTATATTCTGATAGATTGATGACGTTGCTAGAGGGAGGGTGAATAGCAATTCTTCGCCGTTTTCTCTACAAAATTGTTAGCGCAGCGGAAATACAAATAAAATAAGACTAACAATACTAGACAATGCTAATAAACCGATTTACTTGGTATCCACCCCGGACGGGTGACTAATCCAAGAATCCGTCGGTGGATCACGCCTTGGATAACCTCCGGCTAGATCTGTCGCTCCTTGTGGGTGGAGAAACCTCACCACAATCATGGACAACACTCTGAGCAAAAAAGACTACTAACTCACTTTACCCAAGCGAGTTTCGTCAAGAGTCTCAGCCCAAACCGAGTTCTCTTTAAATAGAACTCGGGCTTGAAACCCTCGCTGGCAGTCGACTGCCCCACTCAGAATTTGACCGTTGACAGCCCCAACGTTCGAATTCTGCTGTACACCTATCGACTGCTCCCAGAGCAGTCGACTGGTCCAGGGCCAAATCCATTCTGTGAGTTTTGGCAGTCGACTGGACAACCCCCAGTCGACTGCCCAGCTTACCACAGCACTCTTACTCACTCTCTCGGCCCTCCTCCACGTGAGCCTTCAGGTCCTCTCCTTTAGCTTGCCTCTTGAAGTCCTCTTCCACCAGCTATCGTCCCTCGGATGCGCATGCAAGCCCTCGACTTGCCTCCATGCCACCCTTCACGTGTGCCCTTTGAAGTTCACTTCTTGGCTTACCCTTGGAGTCCTCCTCCCTCGGCTCTTGTCCCTTGTCTTAGCTGACTCAACATGTGTACACCTGTACAACCTGCACACTCAACACACACATATTAGAACACAAGGGAAACCTAACTTAAACCCTTTGCCCAAACATCAAAACACTTGGTCACTCCGGACCACAAATTACCTCAACAATCTCCCCCTTTTTGATGTTTGGCAATACGTTTAAGTTAGGAAAAACAAATAGTATAGAATAGCAAAGACAATGCTAAACAAATGCATATGCAATGCATACATGGATCCTATCCCAAGACATCCTACACCTAACCCTCCAAGTTAGGAATTTCCGAAACGGGCTTTTTAAAACCTATCCCAAGGCTCCCCACACACCTAACTTCCCAAGTTAGGACTTTTCACACCTAACCCTCCAAGTTAGGACTTTCAAACAAAAATAGGCTTTTTAATGCTTTTCCAAATCTCCCCCTACACTGGACTTACAAAGGTTTTTTAAGAACCTCTCCAAGGTTCCCCTTACTGTTGATGCAGTCTGACCCTGATTGTTGTTTTGGTGTTGACACCGATTTTAGTTTAGGTTGATGATTATGATTATGATTAAGTCCTAATCGGGGATTAGGCACGGAGTGATTGAAATCCTAACCTGGAGGGTTAGGTGTGGAAAAACCTAGCATGGAGGGTTAGGTGTGGAAAAGTCCTAACCTGGAGGGTTAGGTGTGGAAAATCCTAGCTTGGAGGGCTAGGTGTGGAAAAGTCCTAACCTGGAGGGTTAGGTGTGAAAAATTCTAGCTTGGAGGGCTAGGTGTGGAAAAGTCCTAACCTGGAGGGTTAGGTGTGAAAAATCCTAGCGTGGAGGGCTATGTGTGGAAAAGTCCTAACTTGGAGGGTTGGGTGAAAAGTGCTAGCTTGGAGGGCTAGGTGAAAAGTCCTAACTTGGAGGGTTAGTTGAAAAATCCCAACTTGGAGGGTTAGGTGAAATAAAGACCCGGCTTGGAGGGCCAGGTCCTAGCTTGGAGGGCTAGGTTGAAGTCCCAGTGAGTGAAGCTGGGCATGGAGTCTTGGTCCGGGGGATCAAGCACGAGTCGGAGATGGGTCGGAGGCTGGTTCTCTTGACTTAGAGTGGGTTTGGCCTTGCTCGGATCAGTCTGGTGACTGATCAGGGAAGTTGGCACGAAGTTCCCTCTTGGATCAGTCTGGTGACTAATCCAGCGATGTCTGATCGGTCTGGTGACCAATCAGGGAGCTTCCAGTAACTTTGGCAAACCTACTGATCGGCTCCTGATCGGTCTGGTGACCGATCAGGGAGAAACCGTGACCGATCAACCTGAATGATCAACTGTCGCAAGGTTTCTCACCCTGACCGATGAGGCTGGAGCTTGATCGGTCTGGGATCAGCCTGATCGGTCTGGTGACCGATCAGCCAGTGTATTTCAGGCGGGATTGTGGCAAGCTGATTTCCGGATCGGTTTGGTGATCGATCTGGTGACCGGTCAGGGTGACCGATCATACGAGCTTACGATCCCAAGTTTCTCACTGGGGACCGATCAGGTTAGAACCTGATCGGTCTGGGATAGTCCTGATCAGTCCGGTGATCGATCACTTTAATTCAAACGTGCTGTTAGACGCTCTGATCGCGCTTGCTTTCACTGATACGCTACTGATGTCACTTTAATCTTCTCTGCTATTACTGATATAAGTTTGATTTCATTTGCTAAATCTTTGCTTGAGTGTGCAGGTGATAGGGATGGATTCAAACACTCAAGGAGAGTCAATGAAGGCCTTTCCTTGGAGCAGTTTTGTCCATTTGCCATCTCAGGTTACAACGGCTGGAGCTGCTGACTAGAGCTCGGCTGAGGGAAGCTTAGGGAGTCCAGGGAGAGCTCAGTGGTAGCTGGCGTTGGCAGGTGAGCAGCTGGAGGCTGCAGGGAGATGGTGACCTGGCGATAGTGGAGAAGACTTAAGCTGTGTAGTCGAGAAGGGGTGAATAGACTTCTCGCTAGAGCTTGCTCCGAACACTTCCTGCTGTGTGCTTGTGCGATCTGCTGTTCCATCATCTTGAGCAAGCAACTGTGATCTTTGAAGCAACCTTCAGTTACTTGGGCACTTGGGAGAAGAGAAACAAGAAGCTTGAGTCCATCAGTGACAAGACACGAAGAGGAGAGTCTTGCGTGAGATCTGCGCTGGGTGGAGCTCAGAGAAGTTTGCTTGTGTTCATGAGGTTCTAAGTGCTAAGTAAGATCCTTCTTGTGTTTCCTATACTTTATACTTCATCATCTTGAAACGCTGTGGAGACGTTACTCCACTGAGAATGAGGTTGCATTTTATCCGAATTTTTCGGGGCTTGATCTACTGACGATCAAGGGATCGCCCACCTTAAGGGCACGCCAAGGAGTAGGGGCAAGTTATCCCCGAACCTTGTAAATCCTCTTGTTAGCGTTCTTGTGCTTGTGCTTAACTTAGGGTTTAGTTTACTGCATACTCTGTTTCTATTGCTTCCGCTGTGCTACTAAACATCTAAGTGTAGGAAAATTTGATAAGTGGTAAAGTTTCGGTGTCTGGCTGCATTCACCCCCCCTCTCTAGCCATCCAAGGTCCAACAAGTGGTATCAGAGCTTGGGGCTCTGTACAAGCGGATTAACAACCGAGAGTCAACGACAATGGCTTTGAGAGAAGGCTCCTCCACCACCCGACCTCCTTTCTTCGATGGAGCAGATTTCAATTATTGGAGATCGAAGATGGAGTACTATCTTAAGATGGATATCAACACTTGGTTCGCTGTGAAGGAGGGTTTTTCCCCTCCTAAGGATGATGAAGGAAAAGAACTAGAATCATGGCGTTGGACGGCAGAGCAAACCCGGAAAAGTGAAGCCGACGCGAAGGCTGTGGTAACCTTACAATGTGGCATGAACAAAGACCAACTCATCAAGGTTGGTCCATTTACAAGTGCAAAAGATTTGTGGAATAAGCTCATTGAACTCCATGAGGGCACCCGAGATTCAAGAATCGCCAAGAGGGATTTGTTCCTCAACCAACTTCAAAACCTCTCCATTAAGGAGAGTGAAACCGTAAGTGAGCTCCACAGCAGATTCAAAGAGGTATTGAATGGTCTTCATTCTATAGATGAAAAGGTCGAGAATCGCGACCTTGTGAGGTATGTGTTGAAAGCCTTTCCAAGGAATGCTTTGTGGTCATCCATGGTGGATGCCTACAAAGTTTCCAAGGACTTATCAATTGTCAAATTAGATGATTTGTTTTGTGAAATGGAATTGCATGAAATGGCTAACAAATGCCCCAAGGAGAAGGGGATTGCCTTAGTTGCAGGAGAAAAGAATAAGAAGAAGAAGGAGAAGAAGAAGGAGAAGGAAATCTCCTCATCCTCATCTTCATCCGAATCCGAGCCTTAATCCGAGGAGGATGGCAGCGGCTCCTCTTCCTCCGAGATGGCCAATTTCGTTAGAAGGATGATGAGGAAGGGTCGACGCTTCAAGGGTAAAGGTAACCCAAGTGAAGTTAAGCTTGATAAGAATAATATTACATGCTTTGAATGTAGTAAGAAAGGGCACATCAAGAAGGACTGCCCAAAGCTCAAGAAGAAGGAGGATAGATCCAAAAAGAAGAAGAAGGCCTTGAAGGCCACTTGGGATGAATCCTCCTCAAGTTCATCCGATGAAGAGAAGGAGGAGAAGAGCACACGGCATGTGGCACTCATGGCTCTTGGAGAAGAAAGCAGTGATGAATCCTCCGACTCCTCAAACGCGGCTTCATCATCTTCGGATGATGAAGAGGTAACCACTCCCGAACTTGAGAAATGCTATAAAGCAATTGCATGTTTAACCAATATGTTGAAAAGTCAAAAAATAGGGTTAAATCATTGCAATTAGAAGTTGAACAATTGAAGTCCTCTAGGGATGAGGATGTAGAAGATTTACATGTAGAAATGTTAGAAGATGAGATTAAATCTTTAAAAATTGAAGTTGAACAATTGAAGTCCTCTAGGGATGAGGATGTAGATGATTTGCATGTTGAATTGTTAGAGGATGAGAACAAATCTTTGAAGAGTGAATTTGAGAGACTCAAGAGTATTCTTGAGAAGTTCTCAACAAGCTCAAAGACCTTAGACATGATTTTGAATGCCCAAAGGGTGGTCTACAATAGGGCCGGTATTCGTTACCGACCCAAAAAACCTTCATTTGTGTCCTTAATGTCTAGGACTGGTGTTAGACCACTTATGACACCCAAGGTTCAAAAGAAAGTTGTCAAGGCATGGGTGCCTAAGTCTTGTTTAGTAGGTGATTTAGGTCCCAAGGTTTGGGTACCTAAAACTTCTATTTTTTGAATTGTGTAGGTTATGATTGAGGGGGAGCATCTATCAACTTGGTTCAATGATAGTGGATGCTCCAAACACATGACCGGGGATAGATCATTGTTTACCACACTTCAAAGAAAAAGTAGAGGTAATGTTTCATTTGGTAACAATGGTAGTCTTAAGGTCATAGGAATAGGAGACATTCAAATATCCGAATGTCTTAGAATTATAAATGTCCTTCTAGTCAAGGGGATGACATTTAATCTCCTAAGTGTCAGTCAATTGTGTGATGCGGGTTACACAATTAATTTTCAATCAAGTCAATATCTAGTTAGACAACATGACACCTTTGACACGGTACTAGTAGGAACAAGAGTAGATAATATTTACCAAGTTTCTTTTAAAAGTGCTATTAATGCTTTTGATAAGTGTTTCATGTCAAAAGAAGAGGAGTCCACCCTTTGGCACCGGAGACTAGCACATGTGAACATGAAGAATATCCGGAAGTTTGCCAACAAGGGACTAGTTCGTGGCTTACCAAGCATCAAGTATGAAAAGGACAAACTTTGTGATGCATGTCAAATGGGTAAGCAAACAAAATCTGCACATAAAGGTAAAAGCGCTGTAAGTACATCTACCGCTTTAGATTTACTTCATATGGACTTGTTTAATTGTAGCACTATCATATCTTTGAATGGAAGTAGATATTATTTTTTTATCATTGATGATTTTAGTAGATATACATGGACGTATTTCTTAAATATAAGGACCAAACCTTAGATGTTTTCATTTCTTTTTATAGAAGAGTTGAAAATGAAAAATCATCAACCATTAAGACAATAAGAAGTGATCATGGAGGTGAATTTCAAAACCAACGATTCTTAGAGTTTTGTCAAGATAGAGGGTATAGACACGAGTTCTCTACTCCTAGAACACCACAACAAAATGGTGTTGTAGAGAGGAAGAACCGGGTCTTACAAGAGGCTGCGCGAAGCATGCTTAATGAGTACTCACTACCGAGCTACTTGTGGGCCGAAGCTGTAAATACAGCTTGCTACGTGTAAAACCGAGTCCTCATCCATAGGTTCTTAGGTAAGACTCCTCATGAACTTTGGTTTGGAAAACCACCTACGGTTAAACATCTTAGGGTGTTTGGTTGTAAGGTGTTTATCCTAAACACCAAGGACCATCTTGGAAAGTTCACGGCAAAGACTGATGAAGGGATACTAGTCGGATACTCCCTTGTTAGCAAAGCCTACTCAGTCTACAATAAGAAATCTAGATTGGTTGAAGAATCTTCTGATGTTGTCTTTGAAGAAATTCCAAAAGCCAATGGACAACTAGAAGATGAAGTCCAATTCGAACTTAGGAGACTAAGTTTGAATGAAAGTCCGAATGTTGTTGATGGTGATGAATCCGATGACGGTGAGCCTAGATAACCCATAGATCAGCCGGATCCTGAGGCTGAGCTGGTGTCTAGTGAACCCATTCAAGAAGCACCACCAACACCAAGGCAAACTAGATTAGCCTCTAGTCATCCCCAAGATCAAATTGTTGGAGACATTCATCATGGGGTTAGGACTAGATCATTCTTTAGGAATGAGGCTAATGAAGTTGCCCTAATTTTCGAAATTGAACCTAGGAAAATTGACGAAGCATTAAATGATCCCGATTGGATCATTGCGATGCAAGATGAACTAGGTCAATTCAAAAGAAGTCAAGTGTGGGACTTAGTCCCTAGACCCAAGAAGACCACCATTATTGGAACCAAATGGGTCTTCAAAAATAAACTAAACCATAAGAGAGAAATCATAAGAAATAAGGCACGCTTAGTAGCCAAGGGCTACAGTCAAGTTGAACGCCTTGATTATGATGAGACCTATGCTCCCGTGGCACGATTAGAGTTATTGATGCTTGCATTTGCAGCACATCGGGGTTTCAAACTATATCAAATGGATGTCAAATCGGCATTTCTAAATGGTTTAATAAGGGAAGAAGTCTATGTCGAACAACCTCCGGGGTTTGAGAGTACCAAATTCCCAAACCACGTATTTAAGCTCAAGAAGGCACTTTATGGCCTTAAACAAGCACCCCAAGCTTGGTATGAGCGGTTGTCGACGTTCCTAATTGAAAAAGACTTTGTTAGAGGCCAAATAGACCCTACACTATTTCTACGTAGAGATGGTGACAATATATTTGTAGCCCAAGTATATGTCGATGACATTATTTGTGGCTCAAACAACAAGGGCTATTTAAATGAGT
This sequence comes from Boesenbergia rotunda, assembly GCA_024364735.1. Classification (NCBI taxonomy): domain Eukaryota; kingdom Viridiplantae; phylum Streptophyta; class Magnoliopsida; order Zingiberales; family Zingiberaceae; genus Boesenbergia; species Boesenbergia rotunda. The sequence continues at coordinate 93,220 of JAGFNQ010004543.1, forward strand.
TTATTGGACACATGGAGAGTGAATTTGAAATAAGTCTAGTGGGAGAGTTGACTTTCTTCCTTGGACTTGAAATCAAACAAACCCGAGATGGGATCCATGTGCACCAATCAAAATATACTCAAGAGATGCTTCGAAAATTCAATATGAGTGATTCAAAAGAGGTAACCACTCCCATGGCTACAAACACAAGATTGGACAATGATGAGAGTGGTAAACCTGTTGATTTGACTCAATATTGAAGCATGATAGGTAGTCTACTATACCTCACAGCTAGTCGACCTGATATACTTTCGCTATGGGTATGTGCGCTAGATATCAAGTTTGTACCAAGGAATCTCACTTGATTGTTGTTAAGAGAATTTTTAGATATCTTAAAGGCACAATAGGAGTTGGTCATTGGTACCCCCGTACCGAATCTTTTGACCTAATTGGCTACACTGACTCCGACTATGCTGGATGCAAGTTGGATCGGAAAAGCACAAGTGGGGGTTGCAATTTTTAGGATCATCTCTAGTTAGTTGGTCAAGTTAGAAGCAACATTGTGTTGCTCTCTCCACGACCGAGGCAGAATATATCGCCATGGGAGAGAGTATATCACAATTGTTGTGGATGATACATACTCTAGAGGACAATGGATTAAGCTATAAGGGTGTGCAAGTGTTGTGTGACAACATTAGCACAATTAACCTAACTAAGAATCCAGTCCATCATTCTAGGACCAAACATATTGAAGTGCGTCACCACTTCATTAGAGATCATGTTGCTAGAGGAGATGTTGTACTCTCATATGTAGAGTCCAAATCAAATTTAGCGGACATTTTCACTAAACCACTCCCCGAAAATGAGTTTAGTTTCTTAAGAAGGGAGTTGGGAATGTGTCGCGTTTCATAGACATCAAAATGAATTCAAAACCCTTCATGATCAATTCGAATTGTTGGGAAACAATTGGGTAACTTGGGGACATCTCACACAAACTATAAGGTTTACCAAAATGTTTTTGTTTGCTAAATATGGGGTGAGATGTTAGGATCAACTAAATTTCTCGAAATGTCATTGCATCCCTTGAGAAATTTAGTTGACGAGATAAAAATCACTTCGGTGACCAAGTATGGGGAAAACCAATGCATAACATATGTGTACTTGGCTCCATGATCATACTTGGGCATTCCAATCAAGGAAACTTGATTGGAGACTTGAATTTGATACAAACTTGTTTGACAATGAGTGAATGTTTGTTGATTGAGTTTGGCTCCACTTGAGTGGAGCAAAGTGTTTGTAAACCCATAAGGACCTTTGATCCTGGTTTAGGGATCAATTTTAGTCATGGGATCACTTCCAAGATCGATAAACTTTATCAGATCTGATCCAAAATCGATTGGGAATCTGAAACTAAAAATTTCAGATCGTATCAGGAATTACCAGGAAGCCTGATCGATCATCGGACCGATCAGGCGTATGGCTGATCGGTCCCCGGACCGATCTGGCGCCCTCTGTGGTGATCGGTCCACAGATCGGTCAGAGGGGTCACAGAACACATCTCAAAAATTGACCAAACATTCTGTGTTGGTCTGGATCGGTCCCCGGACCGATCTGGCACCCTGTGGTGATCGGTCCATAGAACGATCAGGGGGCTCATGGAAAAACCTCCAAACCCACTGTTCGCTTCCTGATTGATCAGTCGATCGATCAGGAGCCTGCCTGATCGAACACCCCGACCGATCAAGACCAGGCCAGTCCGATCAGGCTGAAGCCTGATCGGTCTGGGCACTTCCAGATCGAATGGTGATCGTTCAATCACATTAAATTTCAGTTGGTAGACCGATCCACCAACCTATTAACTCTCCCGAAACCCCTCATTGCTGAACCCTAGCGCCGAAACTCCCCTCTTGCGCGTGAGATCCCTCTCTTCCAGCGTGAGCTCCTCCTGCGTTTTCTCCTCTTGCACGTGGTTTCTTCGATCTTCTCCCTGCTGTGCATGAGATTGTTCTTCTTTTGCACCGCTGGGAGTTCGTCTTCTGCTCTTATTTCTCGCGAAGCATCACTGGTGTGTGCCCCTCTACACAACTCAGTCGGTTGATCTCTCTCAAACTCAACAGACAAAAGAATGGCACCTAAGTAAGATTCCCCTACCTCACCTTGTTGATTACTTCAAATGTCATGATATCTGGTGAACTAACTTTGTTGCTTTTGGGGTTTCTTTTGGTGTGTGCCGTGTGTACCTTACCCATACGATCAAATCTTTCTGTTCTTTGATTATTGATCACATCTTACTCCATTGATCAAACCTATGTTCATTTGCTCATTTTCTGTTATGATTAACTTGATCAATGTCTTGACCATGTGATCCTTTGTTCGTGATCGTATCAATATTCGAATCTGTGTCTTGATTTCACTTCATCCTAATCAAATCTATTGCCATGATCTATTTCAACCCTTTAGAAAATCATCCAAGGGAAAAGAACCGGTGGAGGGCAGTTCAAAGGGAAAAGCCCCTTCTTCCTCCGTGCCCTCCTGAAGGCCTCAGCCTTCTTCAAGTTCTCATTTCCCCAATGTTGCCTGTGAGCAGACCTTTCAGGCCAGAACCTTCAAGTTGCTCTCCTGCCGATCAATTGATGTTCCCTTTCTATCCGAGCACTGTCCCTCCATCATGGAGATAGTCACCTTCTACAACCTTGGCTTTCTCCTCTCCCTGGAGCGGACAATAAACTATGACCTTGTTTCCGAGTTCTACAATAACCTACAACAAGGTCCTCAAGGTGGCTTTGAGTTTACTACTCGTGTAGCCAAGAGGAACCTTGATTTTTCTTATGACATCCTGGTAGAGTATCTTGGCACTCGTCGATCGCCAAACTTTTATTCTATCTACCCTGAGCTTCCTGACCCCTTGCTGCCTCGCTTTGCGGATGTTACCCCTGATAGCATTTACCAACACTTCTTTGGACATCCTCGACCGACTGGTCTTGATGAGTTAGGGTCTGATTTCCCGACTTTTGCAGCCCTTCGACTTTCTCCTACTGATTACGTACTCTTCAAGATAATCACCAACTGTATCCTGCCAATCACTTCGAAACCCTTGACTGAGATCCGACCCTACCACTACTTGATGCTCTATGGCATGCATTGCCGCCTTGACTTTGACATTATTGAGAGCATCTTTCAGTCCATCATTTCCTATCATGAGCCAAGTCGTCGCACTGTCTATATGTCGTTCGGTCATGTCATCACTGACTGGCTTATGTCAGTAGGTGTTGATGTGACTAAGGGTAGGACAGTGCCCATGGTCAGACAGGATTGCTGATTGGGCAAACGCGCGTTTGCCAAATCTGGTATTGTTGTTGGGCTGGACGATCAGACTCTTGTATGGAAGGATGGGCGGGGTTTAAGCGAGCTTCCTAGGGGTGCGCATATTCAGATACCAACAGCCCCAGCTGCTCATCAGGAGGCTCCCGTTGCTGCTGCTGACTATGACGATGAGCCAGAGCCGACCTACGCTGGCAGATTTTTGAGCTGGATCGGACGATCCAGCATGATCTTCACTTGAGAGAGCTCTATCGCGAGGAGGTTCGCTCGGGTTTTCGCTCCTTCGATCGCAGACTGACCGCGGTGGAGTCTGATGTCTCCGGGGTCTGATCACAAACTATACTTTGACATCTTAAGCAAGCATCTCCAAGGAGGTGTGGACCCAGGATGATTGGGTATAAGCCGAAGTGCCCGAAGATGTTTGAATAGCCTACAAAGGATTCACCACTCCTTGCGAGGAGATGTATACCCAAGGCCTATCGTCGGATTGTTACTCGAATCCTCTGGCCAGAGCATGACATGTTCAGAGAATGAATCTCTTAAATATATGAGAGTAATTAGAATCCGTAGGACGAGAAAACATTACTTGGGCTAGGTGTGACGTAGTCAGCCTAGTGGGGACTGACACACATAGACCATGCCCTGAACCAAGTGGGTATAAGATGGTGAAGGGAATGGGGCACGATTCATTATAGCTGCTGAAGGGTTTCAGAATTGTTTCTGAGGTCAACCGTTGATCTTTCGATTAATTGGGGATCATGATGTACTACTAGGTGTCACTCATGATCGTTTTGTAATTGATTAATTATAGATGGCCAACATAAATCGAAAGCCTATTTAGTCACAAGCACTACGAGTAATCTGAGAGATTTAAAACGAGTTGAAAATTAGATTTTCCAATCAAGAGAGATTAAGTTTGGTTGAGCCAAACGATAAGTCGAATCTGAATTTTTCAGAGACGCATCGGAAGCGTAAAATGGCTAAGTCTTTTGAAGACTTAATAGATGAATTAAATAAGTTTAATTCATTGGGGCTTGGCTTGGATGGGCCGGCCAAAGAGGGCCTCTATCCTCCTTGCTTGGTCGGCCACAACAAAGGGAGAGAACCAAGTTTTTGGTTCAATTTATAAAATAAACCAAGTGTGGTTTATTTTATAAAATTATGGATGATATAAATTTTTTATATAATAAACCAAGGTTTGGTTTATTTTTTATGGAAATTAAAATGAACCATGGATTGATTTATTTTATAAAATCAATCATGGATTCATTTACCATGATAAGGAAATTTATTCCATAGGAAAGAAGAGACTTGATTGATTTTTTATCATGAATTAAAATATGATTTTAACCATGATATAAAATCAAACTTGGCATGATGGAATAAGTTATTCCATATTGAGAGGCTTGATGGTTGAGAGGCCACTATATAAAGGACCCAAGGCAAGGCTTGGGTGATAATCGAAGAGACGAAGGCATAGGCTCTCTCCTCTCTTTCTCTCCTTCTCTTCTCCCCTTCTTGTTGTACGCCAACCAGCCCCAAGAAGGAGCACCAGCTGACATCCTTTTGTAGTTAGTCTTCCGACTTCTCTCTTGGTTTTTCTCGTCGCGTTCTCAGAGAATCTAGTAGTTCTCGAGAACACGAAACTCGTGGCTTTGCGAAGTCATCCCGAAGATACTCGGCGTGGACGCGAATAGAGGCGGAGCTTCGAAGGGACGCTTACGGTTGGATCTCATCCCTTCCTTCGAGTTACGCGAGGTAATACATAAATTAGTTTATGTTTCTGCAAAATTTTAAATATATGATCATGTCTACACAAGATAAAATTGCATGCTTAGATGTGTGGTTAAATAATTAGAGAAATTATTATGCTAAACCTTCCACTACACGTAATTAATTTTGAAATTACGAACCCGCATCCATGTCAACATGCACCCGGTCCCAACAGTGGTATCAGAGCCGAGGTTTGTGTTTGACATAATCATATAATTATTTTTGCAGAAAGCTTTGTCATGATCTCAATTTTGGAAAATTTTTCAATTATGGAAACTTTCCAATTATGGTAAATTTTAGATTTAGGAATTTCAATGTTTGGAAAACCTCATGAAATTTGGCAAACTTTTGAAATATCTCTGTTTCTGAAATTTTATGATAATTGTGAAAACTTTCCATTTTTGGAAACTTTCCAATTTTGGAAATTTCCTATTTTGGAAAATTTTCAATTTTGGAAAAACGTAAGTTTTCTTTGTACCAGAAACTTACAATTTTCTGAAAAACTTTTGTTTTTGGAAACTTTCCATTTATGGAAAGCTCGCAATTTTGGGCACTTTCTTTCAAGAAAGTCTAGACAAATTATGGGAATATTAATTGGTATTTAAATTTATAATTGGAAATTAAATTATTTACAAAATTCATTATTTTGGATTGAGCCTCGGGGAGCTGTCCAATTTAAAGTTAGTTGTTTTAACTAAATTTCCTAAATTGAATTTAAATTGTCAAATGTTTAATTTGGATTGAGCCTCGGGGAACCGTCCAAATTAAGTTATTGATTTTAATTTTACATAAATAAAATATATGATCAAATCTTGGAAATTTTTGAGGTGATTCTCAAACGATAATTTCCTTATTTGATTTATGAGGTGATGCTCTTACATATTATTGTCTCCAAAATTAATTAGGAAAATTGTTTCCTATAGAGTATTTTTCCTTAAATAAGATTTTTATGAAAATAATATGTGGTTGAATTAAGAGAATTTGTCTCTTAATTTAATAAGATTTGATTTAGAGAAATCCAAGTCTTAAACATATTATTTCCGAAATTGATTATGATACTTTAGGAAATTGTTTCCCAAAACAATTCCTTGAATAAAGTATGAAATTAGAATTAGAAAATCCGATTCCTAATTCAATTAATGAGACTTGATAAATTAAGTCACATACATACTTTATTAAGGAAATCGTTAGAACATGACATAATTATATGTCATGAATGTGCATAAAAGAAAAGGATGAGACCCAAAACCCCTTACAAAATATTAAGGCCAACATCTTCCATTAATATGGTTAGAACCGGAGTTTTGTTTCTCGTTTGGGTTGATGGACACATCCATGCCCGGCTTGAACCTCAACATGTTCAAACCATGGAATTAGTTTATGATTAATATAGTTGGAGTCAGAGGTCAATCCTTAGTTTTGGTTGTTGGACACATCCAAGCCTGACTAAACGGTTGAATGAGCTCCAATCATGTTAAAACTATTTCTTGATTAATGGGTCAGCCTTAAGCTTGGAGCATCAATTTGTTGTGCCACAGCCAAGGTCGATGTAAAGAGAGGTGCAGTTGGGTGCTATGTATATTGTTGCATACTTGTTAATGAGTTAACAACCCAATGGTTTATGCAAACATTCAATTAGTTGATAGCATAATGTGATAGTTACATATGTATAATATGTAATCGGTATAATTACCTACCTTCATAGCTAAGAATAACTTGATGGACTCCAGCCATGGTTGTTCTTATCTATGGTTGGATATCAACCTATTTGGAGATGTTCCTACAATCTCCCGAATTGATAAAAAGGGTTATTCAATTCAAAAAATAAATAGGATTTAATTAATGTATATTGATGCATTCGTTATCATTCTCATCACATAACCTTAATTTGTATTTCTAGGATAATCACCTGATCATGTCTTCTTTGAATTTGCGTTCTATTTTGGATACCAATAAGTTAACTAAGGCCAAAAGGATTGAAAAGGCACCAAAAGACACTTGCCATCACTGCAGCAAGGAGGGCACTGGCGAAGAAACTGCAAGGTTTTTCTTGAGTCCTTGAAGAAGAAGACATTCGATGCCCCATCCTCTTCAGGCATCTTCGTTATTGAATGTCACTCTATTTTCTCGTACACCTGGGTACTTGATACTGGGTGTAGCTCACATATATGTAATGACATACAGGGGCTAAGGAATAGAAGAAGACTCGTCAAAGGAGAAGTCAATTTACGAGTTGGAAATGGAGCAAAGATTGCTGCTATTGCCATCGGAACATATTTTATAAAGCTCCCTACTGGACTTGTCTTAGAATTGGATAATTGTTATTTTGTTTCTTCGTTAATAAAGAACATTGTATCTATTTCATGCTTGAATGAAAAGGGTTACCATTTAACTTTTAGTAACAATTGCTGTTACATAACTTTAAATGGTGTTCTTTATAGGACCGGAACTTTATGCAATGGTATCTACACGTTAGATTTATCCGGTGACGTTTTCAATATCGAAGTTAGCAACAAACGTGCTCGAATAGATAATCAAATAGACTCCTATACGTGGCATTGTCGTCTTGGCCATGTAAGTAAGAAACGCATGACCAAATTACACCGATGTGGAATTCTGGAATCATTTGAACCCAGTTCATTTGATACATGCGAATCATGCTTAAAAGGCAAGATGACCAAATTACCCTTTTTCAAAAAAGGTAAACCAGTGAGAGAATTGCTTGGTCTAATACATACTGATGTATGTGGACCAATGTAATGCTCGCCTTTTTTACCCACACCTTATGGTGTGGCGAGAAAGCAACGTTACGCGAAACATACATGTACATATAAAACATCTTAATGCAGCGGAATAATTTTTTTCTTCTACACATGCTTTTAACCATGCAACTAATACATGAAACATCTATACCTGCCTAAATTTGTCATTCATGAACCTAGTGTCATTGGACTTAGCATATTAACGACATGCATGACATCATGATATAACCATCCCATAGCTTATTCATAATCATCATAAGTAGCATGTAACTTATCCGTAAACATCATGAGCCTTAAGTCATTCATTAGGCATAACCATTATAACCATAGCATAGAATCTAAGGAGGCATTTCAAAACCCAAGACATGCTGTAACGCCCCAAATTTTCCACTCTAGCATAGTAATAATGGAACATGTGGCCAAGAATAATATTATGAATTTAGGGGAAAAAGTTGCGAATAAAGAAATGTTAGACATTATCTTGACACGTAGTGGATGTGTGATAATTATGCTTAGGTATTATATTTAATGTTATGCTTAAGTATCCTACACATGTATGAATGAATAATGATATGCATATTCATGTGTATAAATTAAATAAGTAGCATTCTCTAGGTGGGCTTTGGTTATGCGAGCTTGGGAAAAAAATAATAAAAGGAAGAGAAAGCAAAAATAAGAAGAGGTGCCAAGGATTGAACCTTGGACCTCAAAGGAAAGCAAAGCCTTAAGAATATTCATGTAACCAATTCACCTAGCAAGGGAGTGCTATTAGAAGAGGATGGAAAATTGTAGATAAGTGGGAAAGAAGATGAAGAGACACAAAAAAATTGAAGAGACACCATTAAAGAGGCGCTTGCCTCTTTACTCACCATAAAAGGCCATGAAGAGGAGGAAATGCCTAAGGCATTTCGACAAAGAAACCTTTCCCCTTTCTCTCCACCAAACTCTTCTCCTTCCTCCTCTTCCTCACCGAAATCCTTGTGGCCCTTGCTACCATTTTTAAGTCATTCACCTCCTAGAGAAAACCGGACCAAAAGAAGAGAAGAACAAGAGGAGTGCTAGAGTTTAAGAGGTTTTTTCTTCTCCAAAACTTTGAGATCGTTTGGCAACATAAGCACAAGTGGTAAGACTCCCTCACCTGCAACATAATGGCTTTTTATGTGTTTTTTATGATTTTTATGTTTGCTTGTGATGTTGGGTGAAAGAAAATGAAAGAAAACCTTGAGGGAAGTTTTGGCCATAAAGGGTTACCCCCCCTTTTCTATGTCCAAAAACTTAAAGGAAGAGTTCATGAAATTGTTACTATCTTTTTGTAATGAATATATGATGGATACATGGTGTTTGAATGCCCTCCAGATGTAAAGGACTTGGAAGAATTCGGCCAAGTCATGAAATGGATAAATGTTGATGCATGAAGTAGGCTATTGTTCTAATGATTGTTGCCTTGCTATATAAATGTTTTAGGCCACGAAATTTTATGGAATCTATGCTAAGGGACCGCTGTAACATTTGTCCAAGGGACTTTAAATTATGCCTTAAAACAGATTTTTATAGACCTTCATGAAGTTATGGTTAAATCAAGTGATATGCATGTGAATGGGTGTTTTATTTCATGATGGAAATAATTTATACCATAGGGTCAGTACCTTATCTAAGTTGTTTGAGCCTAACCTCATGCTCCATTCTAAGTATTGATGTTTAGAAAAATGTTACATGTACCCATATGCATGATAATCCAAGTAGAACTCTAGATCATACACCTAAACTAGGGTTTGGTGAAGTACAAACTACTTTTGCACTTGTGAATGAATTCTTATGAAAAATATGCTTTTATTCCCATGTTATATGAATGATTATGCTATGAAATCCCTACTGTGAGTTTCGACAAATTACAAGAATAGGGGTTAAGAATAGGTTCGAGTAAAAAGCATGCCCCTAAACTAGTGTTTAATGAAGCCTAGACTACCTTTATGTTTGTATATGACCTTAATGGTAAAATATGTTTTTGTTTACATGTTATATGAACTTTTATACCATGTTATACATACTGTGAATTTTGGCCAATTACTAGAATAAAGGCTAAGAATAAGTTCAAGTACAATTCATGCACCTAAACTAGTGTTTAGTGAAGTCTAGACTACCAGTGTACTTGTAAATGACCTCTTATGTAATGTATATTTTTATTTTCATGATTATATGACTCTTATGCTATGATATCCTTGTTATGAAGTTTGGGCCAGCATGTATTAAGATGAGAAAAGAAAGATTAAACTAACATATTGCCTTAATTAAGACAAACATGTTATAAGTATGATGTATTGATGAAACTAGCATGATGGTTGCTTCACTTACATGTGTTAAAAGAAAGGTCCTTCCATGTCTTGCTATTTATGCTAATGATTATGCCATGAAAGTATGCCTATGTTTATGAATGATTGAATGCCTATAGTACATGCAATATGAAAGAAAGAAAGAATGCATGTTCTATATATGAAAGTATGCTTATGATTATGAATGATTGAATGTCTATAGTACATGCAATATGAAAGAAAGAAAGAAATGCATGTTCTATATGAAAGAAAGAAAGAAAAGAAAAGAATGCATATATGTATTTTACTTTAAAGAATGGCTTGTACCGGGTCTTGAAAAAGATCCACGGTTCTGGACTACCGAAGCTGTCCCTAGGCTGAAAGATAGTAAGCCTAGAATGTAGACCCCTGTAGGTCGGGATTAGCTACCTCGCATCCTACATAGGGGTATGCGTGCAAAAGAAAGAATGGGTACAAAACCAGGGACCCCAAAGAAGATGATGTATATGATTTTAAAGTATTATTTACTATGTTTTCTAAAGAGCATCCTAAATGTTTTTACAATGCATATGTTCTATGTTTATATGCCTTCATATGTTTATATGCCTTATGTATTTGTATGCTATGCATAAGATGTTATATGTCTCTCAAATGCATGTGACGTATGGATTTAGTGAGTAGGAAAGAGCTTACTAAGTTTCATACTTATAGTTTGTTTGCTTATGTTGCAGATCAACATAGAAATTACTAAAGAAAGGGAAGCTGCAGGAAGGGCTAATGTATGTGGTGTGACTTGACTGATCGATCCACTTTAGTGTCATCTATGGACTTAGTTCTTATTTCTAATAAGACATATGTTGCTACTTTATACATGATGCTTGCTAGTTCTTTTGGAGTTTATTTAAGTATGGATGCTATTAGATGTTATATGATGTTATTACTTCCTTATCGTTGCATATGCTTTTAGTTATGTTTCATTTCCGCTGCAATGTTAGATTCATACGCAATGATATAAGTAAGTAAGAAAAAAAAGGGTTAAAGGTAATGCGCCACCTAACGGTAAGGGGCGGGCGTTACACATGCGATATGTGTAAATAAAAGAATCCTTTGCCATGTCACCGCCACACACACACATTCTCTTGCCCCTCCTGCTGCTTCCCTTAGTAACCTCTTTCTTGATCTGCGGTATGAGAAAAATAAGACTATAAGCACATAGGCTTAGTAAGACCCTTTCCTACTCACTAAAATCATACGTCACTTAAACATAAACATATAAAGCATTTGACATAACATAATTCTCAACATAAAACATAAGCATAGTCTTGGCGTAAGTCATAAGCATATGAACAACAACATAGCATGATTCTTAACATAAACATAAACCTACAACATACTTAGCATGATATAATTCTTAACATACATCAGCATGGAACATAATTATCATGGCATAATTCTCAAAATACATGAGCATGAAACATACTTATCATGGCATAATTCTTAATATACATGAGCATGAAACATACTTATCATGGCATAATTCTTAATATACAAGAGCATGAAATATACTTATCATGGCATAATGCATAACATGAATGAATGCATGAGTCAAATGCATATACGTAAGGATGCTTAATTTAAAATCATACTTTTAAATACTTAAACATAAGCATAACATCATTGGGGTCCCCGGCTTGTACCACATACATACATCATAAGCGCGCATCCCTAAGTAAATACGAGGTAGCTAGCCTCAACCTACTAGGGTAGGAACAGCTACGGTAGTTCCAAACACCGAGGCATTCTTAAGGTGCCCATCCTGTTGGACAGCTACAGTAGTCCCAGAACCGTGGACAGCTACGGTAGTCCAGAACCGAGGCGTTCTTAAGGTGCCCATCCCTTGGACCCTTACTTCGGTCCTGTACAAGCTCATTCATAAAGTAAAATAACTAAGCATGCTTCATCATTCATACTTGACATATCTTAGGACATAACATAATCTTGTTACATGAAGCATGACATAACCATGCTTGGCATTTCATCATTCATACTTATTTCATAACATCATTATGTCTTCATCATTCATACTTATCATTCATACTTATCATTCGTAATTAAGGCATAAACATCATCTTTATCCTTCTTCTTTTATTCATAAAAACATGACATACATACATAATCATGCCTCCAGGCATAAACATTATCTTGGTTTATAAAGCTTGTATGATCATGGTACATAAGATAAACATGCATTTCATACATGGTACATAAGATAAACATGCATTTCATACATGGTACATTTCATCTAGCATACATAATCCTAGTATCTATCATAGAGCATGCATGGGTAAGCTACACATAAACATGATGCATACTACTTAGGTTCATGGCTTTCATCATAAAAACTTGCATAGACCTTCATACACACATATCTATTATAGGCATTTCACCTCCTACATGCATTATTCTATTTAACATAATATACCCCTACATCAATTACACATGTTCATGGTATATGACCTAAATATTCATGAGTAAAACATAACATAGAACCTAACATACAAAGTCATATTGCATAACACACAAAGCTAAGGTTTGGTAACATAAAGACCCTTACATCATGCTTAACCATACACTTACATCATAGTAACCCATAAACACGCATCCTTGAGACCTTAACCCAATCCAAGCCCTAGATTAGGGACTTGGCTGAAACCCTAAAGGACCATGGGTCCATGGAAAATTCACATAGGTCATGATTAACATCCAATACACTACATATTATGCCATAGAAAACCATTTGAACCCTTGATTGGATCTAACCCTAAGTCCTAGACGTAAACCATGTGTTGGCCGAAACCCTAGAAGGGTAATAAGCCCATAGGAAAAATTCATATAATCACCATTATTACCCGTATGATATCATAGGAAACATACTAATCATGCTTGAAGGGTTGGAGTTTAAACCTAGCCATGGTACCTTGATGGTGGCCGAAACCCTAAGCGGTTTTAGGGTGCTACAAAATTTCCAAAATCATACTTTTATGCTTAACTTGTCATGAGTAAATATTAGGAAACATAATATGGGTTTTCAATATGATTTTAGCCTCAAAAACTTGCTTGGCCGAAACCTTCACAAGCCCTAACTATAGATTTCTCAACATAGTATGCCAACAAGAACTTAGATCATGACAAACAACATGGAAGCTATCATACCACAGGTGAGGGGGTCTTACCTTTCCTTATCTTGGATATAATCCTTGAATAAAAATAAAAGAGAAACCTTCTTGACCCTAAACTTCTCCTTAGCCCTTGTAGCCTTGTAGAAAGCCTTAGATCTTCAAGATGGAGTCCTTGGTGAAGCTTTTCCAAGGAAAAGAAACCCTTGTGGGTTTCGGCTAGAAGAAGAAAGAAGAAGGGAAGAAGGAGTTTTGGTGGATGAAGAGACAAATGCTTAAGTGCTAAGTTGTCTCTTCCATTCCTCCCTCTTATATACTAGATGAAAGAGGCAAGTGAAGAGACATGATGCTATGACTCTTCACTTCCTTTAGCCTTAACAAAAATCCACTTCATTCTCTCCTAGTACTCCCTTGCTAGGTGAATTGGTTAGTACATGCATGGGGGTACCATAGGTCCAAGGTTTAATCCTTGGTCCATGCACTTTATTATTATTTTTTTTCTATTTTATTTTTATTTTATTTTTTTATTAATTTTGAAAATTCCCCTAAGGCCCACCCATAATCATGCTAATATTCCTAATTAAAACCCATTTTTATTTATATTAAATTCTACCTAGAATCCACTAATAACCATGGTACTAGGAAAACCCATGTAAGGCCTATTAGCACCTAGCTTCTTATTCTATATCGAAAATCATGGAGCATCATACTAAGGTTTACACTAGTGTCCCTACGTTCCTCGAGAATCCATCTAGGAATGGTCAATATTTTTAAATAAAATATTGAGAAAATTTTCCGGGTCGTTATAACCAATGTCAACTCTTGCACAAGGAGGCTATAGCTACTTCATTACCTTTATCGATGATCACTCACGATTCGGGTATGTGTTTTTAATGAAACACAAATCTGAAGCTTTTGAGAAATTCAAAGAGTTCAGAAGTGAGGTAGAGAAACAGCTTGGCAAAAGTATTAAGATACTTCGATCTGATCGGGGTGGTGAATACTTAAGTCAAGAGTTTCAAGATTATCTTAGGGACAATGGGATATTGTCTCAATGGACTCCCCCATATACACCATAGCATAATGGTGTATCTGAGAGGCGTAACCGAACATTGATGGACATGGTTAGATCTATGATGAATCATGCAACTCTTCCAAAATCCTTTTGGGGCTATGGGCTTAGGACAACTGTTTACTTGCTAAACAGAGTCCCGACCAAGGTAGTCTCTACTACTCCATATGAGACGTGGAATAATAAGAAACCTCATTTATCTCACCTAAAGATATGGGGTTGTCCTGCTTATAAAAAGTGGACTGTATCAGACAAATTGGATGCTAAGTCTGATAAATGTTATATTGGTACCTAAGAAAAACCAAATCATTAACAAAGGTTGTTAAGCTCTGTATTTAAAAAGAATCTACAGAACATAGTAGCATGACTGAAAGTTAGAACTCATAGACATTACAAGACACCTAGTCTAGACCACAACCAATAGCTCATAATGATGAGCTATCAGTTGAACCTAAAACAATACCACTTCTTCATAGGTCTGATAGGACACACAATATTCCAAAGAGATACAGATTTCTCATAAGTGAATCGAACGACGTGTTACTCATTAACGATGACGAACCTATCAGTTATGAAGATGTTCTGAAAAATTCAGAAAGGGATAAATTGCTTGAAGCCATGAAGTCGGAAATGAATTCCATGTACAAAAATCAAGTATGGGACTTGGTTAACCCGCCTGAAGGGATTAAGCCCATAAGGTGCAAGTGGGTTTTCAAGAAGAAAACTGACATGGAAGGTAATGTTGTTACCTTTAAGGCTAGATTAGTGGCAAAAGGATATCGTCAGAAACAATGAATTGATTATGACGAAACCTATTCGCCAGTAGCTATACTTAAATCCATTCGGATGCTCCTAGCCATAGCAGCTCATTATGATTATGAGATATGGCAAATGGATGTGAAAATAGCTTTCCTTAATGGAAACCTGCTTGAGGATGTATACAGGATACAACCTGAAGGTTTCACATCGGTTAATAAAATCAAAGTATGCAAGCTTCGACGATTCATAATGGACTAAAGCAAGCATCCAGGAGCTGGAACATCCGTTTTGATGAGGCAATCAAAGAGTTTGATTTCTCACAAAATCCTGACGAACCTTGTGTGTACAAGAAGGTTAGTGGGAGTGCAGTCGTATTCCTAGTGTTATATGTCGATGACATATTACTTATAGGAAACGATATATCAGTCTTACAGTCAGTTAAAATTTGGTTGTCCAAAACTTTCTCCATGAAAGACCTGGGAGAAGCAACCTATATCCTTGGGATTAGAATCTATAGAGATAGATCAAAACGATTGCTTGGTCTTTCGCAGTCTACATATATAGACAAAGTGCTAGAAAGGTTTAGCATGTCGTAATCCAAGAAAGGTTACCTTCCCATCAGGCATGGAATCAACCTTTCGAAGTCTATGTGTCCGCGCACAGAAGACGAGAGGATTTGCATGAATAAGATTCCTTATGCATCCGCCATAGGATCTATCATGTATGCTATGTTATGTGCTAGGCCCGATGTATCATATGCTCTGAGCGTCACAAGCAGATACCAGTCTGATCAGGAATGGATCATTGGGCGGCTGTCAAGACAATCCTCAAGTACTTGAGAAGAACTAAGGATGTGTTCCTAATATATGGAGAAGGTGATATGGTAATACGTGGGTATACAGATGCCAGTTTCCAGACAGATAAGGATGACTGCAAATCTCAGTCTGGATACGTATTTATTTTGAATGGAGGCGCAATAAGTTGGAAGAGTTCCAAGCAAGACACCGTAGCGGATTCTACCATGGAAGCGGAATATATTGCAGCTTCGGAAGCAGCAAAGAAGCAGTCTGGATCAAGAAGTTTGTCTCAGAACTTGGTGTGGTTCCAACCATTAATGAAGCAATACCGGTTTACTGCGACAACAATGGAGCTATTGCACAAGCGAAGGAACCAAGGTCTCATCAGCGATCAAAACATGTGCTTCGCTGCTATCATCTGATCAGAGAGATTATAAGTAGGAATGATATACAAAATGAGAAAATTCCCACTGAAAGGAATTTAGCGGATCCTTTAACTAAGGTCTTACCTCAAAGTAAGTTTGAGGGTCATGTTAGAGCCTGTGGTATTGGGTACCGTAGCGATTGGCATTAGGCCAAGTGGGAGTTTGTTAGTGATATAAGAGAAGTGTCCTAAGGCAATCGCCTTATGATTGTAATCATTTATTCTAATAAATGAATATTCACTATTTGAGTATACATGTTTGTGTATTTGATTGAGATCTTAAACTCATTTACTGAATGTCCGCAATACAATCACAGCATGAGAGAATTTCTGATGAATTCACAACTAGTAATTATCTCTACATGTGCAATTGTGAAGTATTGAAATTGTCCCTAGTCGATGAATTGATAAATACGGACACTATCAATTCTATTGAGACTAGCATGGGTTATTCTCTAATCAGTTGATTCTCACTGGCTGGTGACATTGAGATGTCCGGAGATAAACATGAATGCTAGTTAAGGGAACTAGTTCATTGGAGTGACTGGTTGTAAAACTTCATATGGTAATCTACATATAGATATGTCAGTGAAGTTCTTACTGCAGCTTAAGTGCGATGTTCCTTTGACTTGCGGTGTTCAAGTCATCTTGGTCATGGAGACTTATACTTTGACATCTTAAGCAAGCATCTCCAAGGAGGTGTGGACCCAGGATGATTGGGTATAAGCCGAAGTGCCCGAAGATGTTTGAACAGCCTACAAAGGATTCACCACTCCTTGCGTGGAGATGTATACCCGAGGCCTATCGTCGGATTGTTACTCGAAACCTCTGGCCAGAGCATGACATGTTCAGAGTATGAATCTCTTAAATACATGAGAGTAATTAGAATCCATAGGACGAGAAAACATTACTTGGGCTAGGTGTGACGTAGTCAGCCTAGTGGGGACTGACACACATAGACCATGTCCTGAACCAAGTGGGTATAAGATGGTGAAGGGAATGGGGCACGATTCATTATAGCTGCTGAAGGGTTTCAGAATTGTTTCTGAGGTCAACCGTTGATCATTCGATTAATTGGGGATCATGATGTACTACTAGGTGCCACTCATGATCATTCTATAATTGGTTAATTATAGATGGCCAACATAAATCGAAAGCCTATTTAGTCACATGCACTACGAGTAATCCGAGGGATTTAAAACGAGTTGAAAATTGGATTTTCCAATCAAGAGAGATTAGGTTTGGTTGAGCCAAACGATAAGTGAATCTAAATTTTTCAGAGACGCATCGGAAGCGTAAAATGGCTAAGTCTTTTGAAGACTTAATAGATGAATTAAATAAGTTTAATTCATTGGGGCATGGCTTGGATGGGCCGGCCAAAGATGGTCTCCATCCTCTTTGCTTGGCCAGCCACAACAAGGGAGAGAACTAAGTTTTTGGCTCAATTTATAAAATAAACCAAGTGTTGTTTGTTTTATAAAATTATGGATGATATAAATTTTTATATAATAAACAAAGGTTTGGTTTATTTTTCATGGAAATTAAAATGAACCATGGATTGGTTTATTTTATTTTATAAAATCAATCATGGATTGATTTACCATGATAAGAAAATTTATTACATAAGAAAAAAAGAGACTTGGTTGATTTTTATCATGAATTAAAAAATGATAAAACTTGGCATGATGGAATAAGTCATAGAAAATTTATTCCATAAGAAAAAAGAACTTGGCGGTTGAGAGGCCACTATATAAAGGACCCAAGGCAAGGCTTGAAAAAAAACAAAGTATTCTTGCCTAGGCTCTCTCACTCTCCTCCCTTCTTCCTCTTGGCGGCCACAAGGCTCTTCTCCCTTCTTCTTGCCGTGAGCACAAGGAGAAGCACCGAGGCGACGAAGTTCTTCCGTTGGGACGATCTTCCTCTCCAACCATCATCACCTTGGGATTGGGCGCAAGTCATCTTCCTCCTCGCCGGAATTGTGATTCCGACCAACCTTGGTAGTGAGTTTTTCCGATGTGATTACTTCTCTCTTGGTTTTTCTTGTCGCGTTCTCGGAGAATCTAGTAGTTCTTGAGAACACGAAACTCGTGGCTTTGCGAAGTCATCCCGAAGATACTCGGTGTGGACGCGAATAAAGGCGGGGCTTCCGAGGGACGCTTACGGTTGGATCTCGTCCCTTCCTTCGAGTTACGCGAGGTAATAAGTATATTAGTTTACGTTTCTGCAAAATTTTAAATATATGATCATGTCTACACAAGAAAAGGTCGCATGCTAAGATGTGTGGTTAAATAATTTGAGAAATTATTTATACTAAACCTTCCGCTGCACGTAATTAATTTTAAAATTACGAACCCGCATCCATGTCAACATGCACCCATACCCAACAGTGGAGATGTTACTCCACCGAGAAGGAGATTGCATTTTATCCGGATTTTCTGGGGCTTGATCTGCCGACGATCAAGGGATCACCCACCTTAAGGGCACGCCAAGGAGTAGGGGCAAGTTATCCCCGAACCTTGTAAATCCTCTTGTTAGCGTTCTTGTGCTTGTGCTTAACTTAGGGTTTAGTTTACTGCATACTTTGTTTCTATTGCTTCCGCTGTGCTACTAAACATCTAAGTGCAGGAAAATTTGATAAGTTGTAAAGTTTCGATGTCTGGCTACATTCACCCCCCCCCTCTCTAGCCATCCAAGGTCTAACACTTACGTCAAGAATGGAGCAATCATGCTCCCCCTTAATCTCAATTCCCTCTAAACCTAGGGTATCTAGCAAAGGTGTGTTTGGTTTCCCAACTTATACCCAAACTTCTCCCCCTTTGCCTAACATCAAAAAGAACCCAACAATATCCCAATCATTGGTTCTTTTAATCCCTAATGACCAAAAACAATGTATACTAGCCCCCCATACACTTGTTTTGCATTATTTGGATACATACCCAGCTGTTGAAACTTAATTCAGCCTTTACCAGTCGACTGCCCCAAATGATAGTCGACTGATACTCTGAAAATCAGAATTTCAGCCTTTCTGACGAAATTCAGAAATGCGCCAGAAATTCCATAAATCTCCAAAAATTCTCAAATTTTGTGGAGACATTTGTGGTACCCATACCTAATTGGGAAAAATACATTCCAAAATGTATCTGTCACCATTCCCAGGTTTGACACAAAACCCAAAACTAGCTAAAAAGTTCAATAAACTCTTGACCTAAAATCCTACTTTTGGTTTCCTCTTGATGTTACTGTCAATACCAACCCACAATGCATCCCTAGCATTGATTTACATGGCAATTACACATAAAAAACTAATTATCATGCAATATGACTCCAAAGTCATATTTCCATGCATGAAACTCAAAAACACCGTGCCAAAACCCAAGAATTGAGACTCAAGTCCGTCTCCAATTCTTTTGGCACATCCTATGGTCCATCTAGACCTCTAGGAGGAACCCTCCTAAGATCCATTCACCATATATCCCAAAGGCTCCTAAAGCTCCCCCTTGAGCTCTTAGCCCTAGCCACCTCGCTAGATAACTCAACCATCACTAGGGCACATCAGTGTTCCACCGGTGACTCTTGGCCTATAAACTTAACACTCTTAACCTTAGACACCTCGTCTTTGGTTAAGTCCTTCTTTTTCCCTTTAAATGACATCTCCTTGCCATTTTTGGACTTCCCCTTCTTTCCATAATCATATGCTATCCTAGCATATCTCTTTCCCTTGGCATGGGAGACCTTAGATAGGTATCCTAGACCCGATCTATCATTGGTGCGGTTTAGGCCACCCAACACCATATACAAACCCTTAGATCCAACCGTGAATCTCTCTAGGATTTTCTCTAATTTATCAAGTCTTGCCCTCAAGGCTTGATTTTCCCTTTCTAGAGTTCTAACCTTAGAACCCATATGTCCACCTTGGACATTCCCAGGACTACCCATTTTCCTAGGCATATTCCTTCCCTTGTTGGGATTAGTGTCATGATCCTTTGGTCTAGAGGTCTTGGGTTGATCATGATGCATGCTTCTCCTAGGATTTTGATCTTCCTTGTTACTCCTAATCCTATCATTATACTTAAATCCAAAATTATGCATCATTAAGTATTTTCATTAAATCTAGCATGCATGGAGGGATGATTGACATTATTTCTAATATGTAATGAGGAACTTGAAATTGAATTACATTTTACCCTAGGGTTAGGAATTACCTCCCTTACCCTTGAAGTTCCCCCTTGATGTGATCTTCTTCTCTTCTTTTTTTCCTCCTCCCATCTTCTTAGATGCTCCATTTTCTTTATTTCTCCTTTTCTAGGACACTTTGTATGGTAGTGCCCTAGCTCTCCACATGTGAAGCATTGGATCTTCTTCTTTTTAGCTTGGGCCTCTTCATTCCTATAACCCACGTTAGATTTAAAAGAATTTGAAACGAGTTTAGATTTTACCTCCTTTTTACCTTTTGGGCACTTATCCTTGTAGTGCCCCTTTTCGTTGCAACCAAAGCATGTGATATGTTCTTTTGATTTGGCTTTGGTGGAGGTTGAATTTTCTTCTTGCTCTTGTATGGGTGAGGGTCTCTCCTCCTCAATTCTTGAGATTGATACCTCCTCTTCTTCGGATGAGGTGGATGCTTCTTCACTCGATTCCTCTTCTTGGTCACTAGAAATTCTTTCTCCAACCTTTTCAACCTTTTGAATTGGCATAGGGTTCTCATGATACTCTTTCACTTTATTCCACAATTCATATGCATTTTGATATTTACCTACACAATTCAAAACATTGTTAAGCAAAAGATTAACTAAAGTTGTCATTACCTTTTCGTTTGCCTTGGATTGATCTTGTTGTTCTTAATTCCAACACCTAGGCCTATGCTTCTTCCCGTGCTTATCCCTTGGAATCTCGAATGGCTCTTCAAGCGCAATTCTTAGTTCCCACTCCATTCCAAACCAAGTTTCGATCCTCGCCCTCCAAAAGTTGAAATCTTGATGATCGTAGGGCGGTGGAGTGTAGATGTCTTCCCCCAACTTATCTTCCATTGTCCTTCTTCCTCTAGCGTGTGCTCTCTTGGCGATTAGTCCAACGAGAGCGGTCCTTCGCTCTGATACCAATTGATAGATCGATGACGTTGCTAGAGGGGGGCTGAATAGAAATTCTTCATCATTTTCTCTACAAAATTGTTAGCGCAGCGGAAATACAAATAAAATAAGACTAACAATACTAGACAATGCTAACAAACTGATTTACTTGGTATCCACCCCGAACGGGTAACTAATCCAAGAATTCGTCGGTGGATCACGCCCCAGATAACCTCCGGCTAGATCTGTCGCTCCTTGTGGGTGGAGAAACCTCACCACAATCACGGACAACACTCTGAGCACAAAAGACTACTAACTCACTTTACCTAAGCGAGTTTCATCAAGAGTCTCAACCCAAACTGAGTTCTCTATAAATAGAACTCGGGATTGAAACCCTCGTTGGAAGTCGACTGCTCCCAGGGCAGTCGACTGCCCCACTCAGAATTCGACCGTTGACAGCCCCAACGTTCGAATCCAGTTGTACACCAGTCAACTGCTCCCAAAGCAGTCGACTGGTCCAGGGCCAAATCGATTCTGTGAGTTTTGGTAGTCGATTGGACAACCCCCAGTCGACTGCCCAGCTTAGCACAACACTCCTACTCACTCTCTCGACCCTCCTTGTGAGCCTTCAGGTCCTCTCCTTTGGCTTGCCCCTTGAAGTCCTCTTCCACCGACTATCGTCCCTCGGATGCGCACGCAAGTCCTCGACTTGCCTCCGTGCCACCCTTCATGTGTGCCCTTTGAAGTTCACTTCCCGGCTTGCCCTTGGAGCCCTCCTCCCTCGGCTCTTGTCCCTTGCCTTAGCTGACTCAATATGTGTATACCTGTACATCCTGCACACTCAACATACACATATTAGAACACAAGGAAACCTAACTTAAACCCTTTGCCCAAACATCAAAACACTTGGTCACTCCGGACCACAGATTTCCTCAATATATTCATGAGTTTTCCTATCCTATGACCCCCCAACAAAATGGGATAGTGGAGAGAAAAAATAGTACCCTTCAGGAAGCCACTAGGACCATGTTGAATAAATATAACCTAGCTAACTAATTTTGGGTAGAAGCAGTAAGTATAGCATGCTACATCCAAAATAGGGTCCTAATTAACAAAAGGCATAATAAAACTCCTTATGAATAATATTATCATAGAATGCCTAACCTACACTACCTAAGGGTCTTTGGGTGCAAAGTTCATATCCTGAACACTAAGGACTACCTAGGTAAGTTTCAATCTAAGTCAACCCCTGGGATCTTCTTAGGATATTCAACAACTAGTATGGCCTATAGGGTTTATAATAAACAAACTTACAAAATTGAAGAAACTACTAACTTAATTTTTGATGAGGAAAGTGAACCAAAAACTAATAATCAAAACTTGAACCAATTAAATATTGATCAAGAAGACAGTGAACCAACAATTGAACCATCAATTGAACCACTGATTGAACCTCTAAATGAACTAACCCTTGAACCAACTACTGTAGTATCAACTGAACCAATAACTGAACCGACCCAAGTAGTTGAACCAAACACTGAATCGAACCATCTAGCCAGACATGAGGCTGAACCTAGTTCTAGAAGAACTAAGAAACCCAGACTCAATCACCCTTCAGATCAAATTATGGGTGATCCAACCTTAGGAGTCAGAACTAGGTCTTCTTATAGAAATCTTAGTCAGATCACGTTAATTTCAAAATTTAAACCTAAGACTATAGAGGAAGCCCTACCTGACCCTAATTGGGTCATAGTTATGCAAGAGGAGTTAGCCCAATATGAAAGAAACCAAGTCTGGGAACTATTACCTAAGCCTGAGGGCAAATCTATTATAGATATTAAATGGGTGTTTAGAAACAAACTAAACGATCAAGGGGAAATTGTTAGAAATAAAGCCCGCTTAGTAGCTAAAGGGTTTAGCCAGGTCGAAGGGTTAGACTATGATGAAACCTATGCCCCAGTAGCTAGACTTGAGTCAATTAGAATGTTGTTAGCCTTTGCAGCCCATTGAGGGTTTAAGCTATATCAGATGAATGTCAAGTCTGCCTTTTTAAATGAGTTTATTAAAGAAAAGTTTATGTAGGTCAACCCCCAGGATTTGGGGACTTAGAAAAACCTGACTATGTTTTTAAACTTAGAAAAGCACTTTATGGGTTGAAACAAGCACCTAGGGTATGGTATGAATGGTTATCAATCTATCTAATTTCTAAGGAATTTAACCAAGGTCAAATTGACTCTACCCTATTCGTTAAAACCTTAGAAAAGATATTTTTATTGCACAAATTTATGTTGATGATATAATTTTTGGATCCACCAACTCTAACATTCTAAAAGAATTTATAAAAATAATGGAAAGTGAATTCGAAATCAGCTTGGTAGGTGAGCTCAACTTTTTCTTAGGATTACAAATTAAACAGACTAAAGATGGTAATTATGTTCACCAATCCAAGTATGCTAAAGAGTTAATAAAGAAATTCAAAATGGATAATTCCAAAAGCTTAAGTACCCCTATGACTACAAATGTCAAAATTGATAATGACCCCGAAAGTAAGCCTATAGATCTTAAGTTATACTGATGCATGATTGGTAGTCTACTTTACTTACCCGCTAGTAGACCTAATATCTTATTTTCTGTAGGAATGTGTGCTAGGTACCAAACTTGTGCTAAGGAATCCCACTTAGCAGCCTTAAAAAGAGTACTTAGGTACATTAAGGGTACACTAAATGTAGGGATTTGGTATTCTAGGGCTTCCACTTTTGAATTATCAGGATATTCTGACTCTGACTATGCTGGGTGCAAATTAGATAGAAAGAGTACAAGTGAAAGTTATCAATTATTAGGACATAGCCTAGTCAGCTGGTGTAGTAGAAAGCAACACTGCGTAGCCTTGTCCACAACCGAAGCAGAATATGTTTCCCTAGGAGAGTGTGTAGCACAACTTTTATGGACGATGCACACTCTTAAGGACTTCCAGCTTGACTACACCCAAACCCAAGTCTTTATTGATAACATTAGTTCAATCAACTTGACTAAGAATCCGATTCAACATTCCCGGACAAAACATATAGAAGTCAAACATCATTTTGTAAGGGATCATGTAGCCAGGGGCGAAATAATACTTAAGCATATGGACTCAAAATCCAACTTAGCTGACATCTTTACCAAACCCTTACCTGAGTCTGAGTTTAGCTCACTAAGAAGGTAGTTAGGGTTGTACTTAGTAGAATAGGGCTGGTCTATATTGTTTTCCTATTTTTTCAAAAAATTAGCAATTTAAAAAATCATTTCTTTTATCCAGTTTTGAAATTTAAAATGATTTCCAACTTAGTTTTCTTTCAAAAACTACCCCCTTCAAAACTAGGGTTTTTGCGCAAACGAACTTAGCTTAGGCCCTAACCCTAGAACTCAATGCACCTATAGATCTAGAGGCCATCATCTCACAAGCACCTTAGGGTACTTTTGATTGATAACCTAGACTGGGTTGAGATGCATAGGTCTATGCCTTGATTCAAGATGCTTTAAGTCAGTACATCTGCAGTAATTGGGTCAATAAATACAAGTTGAACAACAATCAGGTTAAGTGTCAAGCTTAGAAACTCTAACTTGATCAGATCACTTAACTTACTAACCCTAGTGAATGCTACTATTTTATAACAGTTAGAAAGTAGCTAACTAGGTTAGACAGGACCCGAACAAAATTGGTTTAATTTGGGTTGGTCCATTTTCCTTGCTTGAAATCATTTGAGTTGGTTCAATACAGAATTACAAATTATTTGACTAGCTCTAATTTACTTGCAATAAGTGTTATCATTTTTTTGATATATGACAAAGGGGAAGAGAAACAAAAGAAAGAAGGAAATTTTTGCAAATTTTTTTTTTTCAAATTTTTTAAAATTTCCATCTCTTTTTCAATGCTCAATGTTTAAGTACATCAAATTTTTTTCTGAAGTCTTTTTTAGTACTTAAAAATGTTTTCAAATTTTTCTAAGTATTTTTGAGTTTTCTCAGTACTTCAAATTTTTTCTAAGTATTTTTGAGTGCCTTAAAATGTTTCTCAGTACTTCAAATTTTTTAAGTATTTCTAGGTGCTTCAAAATGCTTTGAAAAGGTTTCAAAAATTTCTAAGTGCATTTTGAAAAATATTTCTAAGGAAATTCCTCTTAGTAAACAAAATTTGCCTGAGCTATATTTTTGTTCTAAAAACTTTTTGGCAAATGGTGCTAAGTAAATTTTTCTGAATAAACAAAATCTGTTTAAAAAATAATGGTTAAAGATTTTTTGGTAAAAATGTTGTTAAGCAAACTCTTTCTAAGTTTGGAAATTTTTTTTCCAAGTTCTCAATATTGAAACTTTTTAAAGGAAATCAGTTTTCAAAATATGTCTTGCCTAAGTAAAGTTTTTCAAAAGTTTTGAAGTACAAGGCGTTGAAACAAAAATTAGGCTTACAAAACCTTTTCAAAAATTGTCTAAGTGTTGAAAAGCTCTTGAGTGCTTTTTTGCTCATCTTTGAAAAACCTTTAGTCAAAAACTTAAAGCTTTTTGCTAAATTTTGAAAAACACTTAGCACATAGAATGTTTTACAAAAACCCGCATGACATTGGAAAATTCAGGGGGAGAACTTGTTCAATGGGAGATAAATGAATTTATTTTCTTATTGTTGTTAGATTGCTATAATATGTTGTTTTAACTTAACTTTTTGAACCGTGTTGTCATAAATCAAAAAGGGGGAGATTGTTGGTCCCGGAAGCACCAAAGTCGATCCTATATTTTCTTACAGAAGTGATTTGGTTGTGATCTAACAAGCATATTAAGAGTGCAGGAAAGTCCTAGGTACACTAGGCACTAAGTCCTGGTTCTATGAATTGGGCACTAAGTCCTGGCCACGGCTGGGCAACTAAGTCCTGACGTAAGGTTGGGCACGAAGACCTGGTGAGTAAAACTGGGCATGAAGACCTGATCGCAGATTGGGCACGAAGACCTGGTCGAGGACTAGGTACCGAAGACCTGGTGAGTGAAGTTGGGCACGAAGACCTGATCACGGATTGGGCACGAAGACATGGTGAGTGAAGCTGGGCAAAAGTCCAACTAGAGGAGCCGGTTGGCAAAAAGGTAAATTCTCCCGAGAGGAGTAGGTGAGGGCGCGTTCCCCGTTGGAGGGAAAATTAGGCGTCGACTCGACCTAGGGTTCCATTTGGGAGACCCAAAGTTAGAACCAAGACAGCTCAGGCTATAAATAATGTTCTAATATTATCAATTGTATGCTTTGTATGTCTTTGGAACTAACCCTGGTTGCATGAACAAATGGAAGGAGTTTTCTGCACTCAGGCGCCTCAATGGAGTGAGGCGCCCTAGCTGGGCTAGGCGCCTGTATTGAGACAGGCGCCCCAGTGAAGGGTTAAACAAAGCATTCGAAGCAAACTTCCACGCAAGCCTTTGGACCAAGTCAAGCTAGGCGCTTGTGTTAACATAGGCGCCCCAATCAGCTCAGGCGCCCTAGTTGAAGGCATAAGTGCTGGTCGAGTCTGCAGATTAGAGTTCACGCAGGATAGGCCACATGTCAGGCGCCCCCTTCAACACAGGCACCCCACTGACTACTATAAAAGGGGGTTCACCCCCAAGGCTTCCACATCAATGCTTTCAACTCCTACGCTCAAGCGCTGCGCTCCGACAAGTTCCGTACTCATGATTCAAGCACTGACGATGACCCACTGCTTTGAAACTTCCAACCTCTCTGGTCATCGGTAAAAGCTAATTTTGTTAAGTGCTGTAATTGCTTTTCAATTCTATATTTGTATTCTCAACTTGTAATCTTTTATAAAAATATAGAATTTCCCATCGTAAACGGTCAAGGACCGTGGGCCTTAGAGTAGGAGCTGACCGCGACTCCGAACCAAGTAAAAACAAATTATGTTAGCGATTGGTTTTCATTTTTCGCTGTGTAATTACTCTTCACTTTCCGAAAAAGATTACGATCGATATTCACCCCCCCCCCTCTATCGATTCAATACGATCCCACAGCTTGGTCTCTCCTTTCTCCTTCAGTTACCTTCTTCTTTCTTACCTGAGGGTGCTCATGGGTTTGGAAGGAGAGAAAGCCACGGCCGGCGGCACTTCTTCTCCCTTGAAGTTAGCCGGCGATAGAGAGAAGGAAGAAGGAGAGTTGGGTGTGTGTTTGGATTGTGGAGGAGAGTTCATCTCTTCTTCTTCTTCTATTCTTTCTTCCTCATCTTGCTCTTCCCTTCCTCTTTACCGTGCGTGTGATGGGAGAAAGGAGGAGGGGCGGCGGCGCCAACCAAAACCTAGGTTTTGGGCCAGCAGCAAGTGAAGAGGAGGACCTAGGGTTTCGACCAAGCTAGGAAGAAGATAGAAGTGCCTTGGTGATTTCGGTTCTTGGTAGCTTGTCGCCTACACGATGTCTGGGAGGGAAGGGACATAAGGTAGAAGGCTATGAGGTAAAGGAAGGTATAATTCTCTTCCTTGGCTCCTTTATTTTAGTCTTATCATTTCATGTGTATTAATTAATTATTTTGGTTTAGAATCATGGTTAATAATTAATTAATTGGACCTCGATAATAAATACAAAAATCGGCGATCCACTCGTCGTCTTTTTCGCGATCGAACGGTTAGGCAAATTACAAGGCTCAATCTTTGAGATTGACCAAGTTGTAATTTGAACCGTTAGATGGTCGTTGGGAGACGGGTCTCCATTCGGATTAATTTTAATCCGTAGACATGGAGAGGTCTCTCAAGGACGACCAAGTATTCGCTTAGGAAGTCTGCCAAGGCATACCTAACAATTGGTATCAGAGCTGAGGTTTCTGATTTTGTGTGTTTAGGATTGGTTAATTTTTTACACATTATCATGTATGATTATTTTTGCTGGATGATATATGGACGTGCGTAGGCTAACTCTTTGTTGCAGGCACAAGATTCCAACTTATCATGGCTTAGATAATTGTGTTATGTGATTGATTGTGTAATATTGTAATACATTAAATCCTCGGGGTTGACGAGAAAATTCTTATTCCTGAGGAAAAAATCCATATTAGAAGGGGGACCAAACCTGACCTTCCAATATAGAATTACAACAGCTCCAAACAGTTTACAAGTAACCAGAGAACATACACATCAATTAATTGCATCTTAAACAACTCAGAAATAAAGAAAATCATCAAGCTGATCCTTTCCTTTGTTATCTTTCCTTTGTCCTTTTGCAATTTCTAAAGGACCCTTTGTTGAACAGCAGCCCATCAGATTGCTCCAGCTCCTCTTTTCCAAAAACCTTTATTGTCATGTATTAGTTTCTAAAGAATCCTTTGTTGAGCAGCAACCCACAGATTACTCCAGCTTCCTTTGTTATGTATTAGTACATCATAGAAAGCCGCTTTTAAACCTCCATTTGCACACACCCGATGTTCACTATGGGCCAGTGACCAGCCATAAACGGATTTAATATGTCTTTACCGTAGCCGTTACTACGGACTAGATAGATCTATGGTGGATCTATGCACCTTATTAGGCTTTTTGGCAAAACCTCAGCCATCAATGGATTTAACATGTCTTTACCGTAGTCGTTTGCTACGGACTAGATGAATCACATACGGTGGATTCATTCACCATCCCTATCTATCCATTCCACTTCTTCACATCACCTTCCATTTGTTCAAAAATGACTCATCTTCACAAAGATATCCAAACATACAAATAAAGAAGTAATTAGAACCCACTACTAGAGCCATATCGTATCAAAATTCATTCCGTCTCAATTTAACACACATTAAAAGTTTGTACTCAAAACAGCATCCCCATTCTAAAACTCTGCAATCTGAATTAATGATCCATCACTATCTGTATATAAGAAATTAGAAGCCTCCAGATCTTTGCAGCATTTCAAAGATCAGTTAGTATAAATTCAGAAACTCCTTCAGATTTGCTACATAGTTTAGTATTACATCTTTTTGATTCTATCACTGACCAATTATTTCGACTGATCAGACAAATTACTCAACTTGCAATTAGGCAGATACATTAGGAAACTCTCACAAACATAATCCCATTTGAAGCCCACAGATTCTTCTTTCTGACAGAGACCAGTGATTTCAGCTACTCAACTTGCCATTAAACAGATCTATCTTTGCAACACATAATCAATCATAAAAAATCCTAGATCAGTATTCTAGAATTCCCAAAGATCAATTATAAAAACTGATGGCATATTATCACTCCCACAGGAGAAGTATAATCTGAATCAGATATCAAACCCAGAATTCAACGCAATTGTTCAGTCATAGTTCAGGCAATCCAGCCAACTCAGAAGATGTCAGTATCTAGAAAACAAGATCTATAATGTCTCACAGAAAATTCAGTAAAATATCACAAGCAGAGTCCAGCCAAAATTCAGAAAAAATCAGTTTTGCACATTATGTCTCACAGATAACTAGAGAAGCAAATAATAATTGGCACGTTTTCAGATCTCAAAAAGAGAGTTCATTTAACAGAAATCCCAGCATTTACTGCCCTGTTAAAACAATTTAAACTTACCAGTGCTGACTCTTCAGATTTGCAGAAAACTTATCAGTCTTTTGCAACTTTACCGAAAGCAAACATAATGGATACAAAGACAACAGTATTTTAGCACATTTCCAGATTCTACAGAGCATTTACTCACAAGCATAAACCCATTTGAAGCCCACAGATTTTTCTTTCTGACAAAGACCAGTGATATCAGCTGGGCAAACAGATTACTCAACTTGCCACAAAACAGATCTATCTTTGCAACTCATAAATCAATCAGAAAAGAAATCCTAGATCAGTGTAAGTCTGAAGCATGTAATCCTCTATCTCTAGAATTCCCAGAAATCAAATGTAAAAGCTAATGGCATATTTCCACTCCCACAGAAGAAATATAATCTGAATCAGATGTCAAAACCAGAATTCAGCGCAGTTATTCAGTCATATTCAGCCAAAACTAGCCAACTCAGAAATTGTCAGTATCACTACTATCAGCTGATTATTTTTCGATCCATTCTCAAATAAGGTAAACCCATCTTGTCCACCCTACAGATACCGTACAAAGTCTTGTCTATTTCCTGCATACTTAATTCCTTTTCTCCTTGAAAATTAAAAGCTTGATTCGGCAAATAATCTGTTGCCATATTAGCTTCACGATACACATGTGAGAAACTCACTTGATGCTTCCGTATCAACAATCTAATTTTTATTATTAATTTCCTGAGATCCCAGCAGATCGTATCAGATTTTATTATCTTCAAAGCAACCATGGAGTCTGATTCCAGCCATACCGGCAAAAATCTATGAGCAACACATAATTCCAAACCAATTGATATAGCCGACAATTCTGCTATTATGTTAGAGCATACTCCTAGAGTGCCATATTTTGCAATGAGAAATTGCCCTGTATGATCTCTAATAATCACACCATATGATGCTTCTCCTGGATTGCCTCTCGAACATCCATCTGTATTTAATTTGAAAAACCGCTTTCCCGGCTTCCTCCAATACACCACAGTAACCATATTTCTAATGTTAACCTTGATTGTTGACCCCCATGCTCTAGCAATTGAAATGTAACCTTTCCAATGCTTACCTTTAATGTCTCCCACTGCTTCTCCTAAAAGAAGGTATCGAATTACATTTCCCTTTACATTCTTCTCATCTTGCTTTAATTGACGGTGCTTTGCATCATTCCTTGCCATCCATAAAAACCATAGAATAAGAAAAGGTATTACCTCATGAATGTGTCCTCCTTTAGACCATTCAGCTCCAACTTTCCAAGCCTTTAAATCTGTGAATCTATGAACACTAAACAGGCCTAAAAAATAAGACCAAACTCCTTTGGCCACTGGTCCTTCAAAAAATAGATGATCCCAAGTTTCCATGGACTCGCAGCATAAACATTTTGAAGCTAAATGAATTCCTCTGCATTGCAAAATAGCGTCTACAGGAAGCCTACGCCTTATAAAACGCCAAGCAAAAATAGCTATACTTGGAGTAAGAAGACCATTCCAAATAACTGCGTTTATTGGCAACACTGGTTGAATCTGTCTGACACAATTCCAAGCTGATTTAACTGAAAATTTACCATCCATTGTAAGCTTCCATAGAATCTGATCCGACTCCTCAGAATATGCAAAGGTTTCAGCCACCTCCTCTACTAAACTGTTTGGGAGCAATTCTCTGATTTTATCCCTCTTCCAATTCAAACCTTCCAAAAAATCTGCAACCATAACACTAGTATTACCTGTTGGAGTGTGGGACTTATAAAGCGGCCCCCTATCAAGCCATATATCAAACCAGAAATTTACCTTACCTTCTCCTAGTAACCAGCCTCTATTCTGTTCTGCCAGATTTTGTATTCTAATCAATCTGCGCCACACAGGTGAAGCATTTCTCCTCAATGTGATCATACTCGGATGTAAAGAACCACAATACAGGCTTGTGAGAAATTTTTCCCAAGGAGTAGATTGTTCTCTGAATCTGAACCATATTTTCATCGACATTGCCAAACTATAATCAGATAATTTCCTCAATCCTAAACCACCTTCTGATTTCTGTTTGCTTATATCTGTCCATGAAATCTAGTGAGGGTTTCTTTTAGTACAGTAGATCCCCAGAAAAAATTAGCAAAAATCATTTCCAATTTATGCAAAATTGATAATGGAGGAAGGAGTACTTGTAATAAATGAAAAGGCATTGAAAGCAACACACTCTGAATTAAAAGAAGCCGACCTCCATGAGTGAGTCTCGAAATGTTCCACCCCAGTAGCTTCTTTCTTATCTTTTCTAGCAGAGGCAAAAAATAAGTCGACTTCCTATGTCCCAGGAAAATTGGGATGCCTAAGTAAGTCATAGGCCATGATTCCTCCAAAAAACATGTAGCAGCTAAAATTGGGCCTTTCCTGGCTATCGAAATTTTCCTTGAAAGATATACCTGACTCTTTCTAGCATTAATCAATTGTCCTGAATGCATCTGATATGTATTAAAATATTCCTTTACTTTTTTAACACAATCAATTGATCCATTCAAGAAAACCATAATATCATCCGCGTAGGCCAAATGAGATATTTTCATTTCACAACCATTCTTGAAATATAACTTGGGATTTTTTGCATAAAGATCTTCCAGGCCCCTAGAAAGAAATTCAGAAGCAATAATAAATAGGAATGGGGATAATGGATCACCTTGTCTTAATCCTCTCTTAGCCTGAAAAAAACCCGCTAATTGACCATTAATACGAATAGAGAACCAACAGAAAGCAATACATCTCCTGATCATATCAATGAAAATATCTGAAAAACCAAAAGCAGCCATAATTCTGAATAACAAATTCCACTGTACTCTGTCAAAAGCCTTTGCCATGTCTAACTTCATGATTATGTTTCCTCCTCGGACATGATGGTTCAATTTGTGCGTTAGCTCTTGAGCTAATAAAATGTTATCCGAGATTACTCTTCCTTCCACAAAACCACTCTGAGCTGGAGATATTATCTTATGCAACAATTTCCTCAGTCTATTTGCAAGTATCTTAGAAATAATTTTGTATGAGACATTACATAAACTAATAGGTCGAAACTCTTGTCATTTTTGTGCACTATCTTTTTTTGGTATCAACACAATAGTTGTAGCTGCCATTCCCTTTGGCAAAGATCCACTTGCAAAAAAATCTAATACACTTGTAGCACATCCTCTTGCACAATATCCCAACAGGAAACATAAAAGGCTGCAGAAAAACCATCTGGACCTGCTGCACTGTCTTGATCCATTTCCCATGCTTTACTTCCTCCATAGAAGGCGTAACTGTCAAAATTGAATTTTCTTCTGTTGATATAATCTCTGGTATATGCTGAAGATTAGCTGCCCTGTCATTAAAATCTTCACCAGTAAGCAATTGTTCAAAATATTTGACTCCGGAAGCCCTTATTAGTTCAGATTTCTCTAAACATTCCCCTTCATCCCATATTCTGAAAATCCTATTAGTTATCTTCTTTGTTTGAATCATATCATGAAAAAACTTTGTATTTTTTTCACCTTCACCCCTCCATTTAACCGCTGCCCGTTGCCTCCAAAATTCTTCCTCCATTTGAAGTTTTTTAAATAGATGAGCTTGAATCTTGTTTTTATTAATCAAATTTTTTTCTGTAGGCTCCAAGTCAAACTGTTTTTCCGCAAGAGAATACTGCTCTTCTGCTATCTTCCTATTATCATGTATGTTTCCAAACACTTCCTTATTCCACCACTTTAAATGAGTCTTCAACCTTTTCAATTTAATTTGTAACTTTAATAGGCCATAACCTGAGCAAGGTAAGTTCCAATTTAGCCTTACCGTTTGCATAAACCCATGATGTCTAAGCCACATCCTCTGAAATCTGAAAGAAGCCACTACCTGCTCAAATTTTGGAAAGGAAATCAACAAAGGGCAGTGGTTAGAAGCCACCCGGCTGAGATGTTCCACCTTAACTGAAAACCCTTGCCTTTGCCAAGATGAAGAAATCAATACTCTATCAAGTCGTTTCCATATCTGTTATTTGTCCAAGTAAATTGATCGCCCACAAAACCTGCATCAATCAATCCAGTGTTCATCATAAAACTGTTAAAATCTTCTATTGCCCTGACTCTTGTTACACCACCTGCAGAGTGTTCATATAAATTCGCAATGACATTAAAATCACCACCAACCATCCAGAAATCCTCATTGTTTGGCTTAAGCTGAACCAATTTTTCCCATAATTCATATCTACCTTCCCTTGAACATTTAGCATATACAATAGTAACTAGCATTTCAATAGGAAACATGCTTGATTTCAATTTAAGGTGAAGGAATTGATCATGATTTTCCAACACTACACAATCTATATTAGCATCATGAACAAACCAGATTTTCCCTGAACAGTTAGAAACAGCCGAAAATAAACCTAGCTTTCTTGAAATTAACAGTCCATCAAATGATATCATAGGTTCCAAAATACCTATAAAGTTCAAGTGAAATTTATTTTTTAGAAAGAGAACTCTTCTAATTGAAGAAGAATTGCCTATGCCCCTGATATTCCAAATCATTCCTGCCATTAAAACATTTGAGAGTAAGAAACCCTTTGTGTTTGAGACTTACTTCTAGTAACCCGTTGGGATGTATCAGGAGGAACCTTTTTATTAGTTTCCCTTCTTGGGGAACACTGTTGTATACATTTAGATAAAGAATTAGTCCTCTGATGCCTGCCCCTTTCCCCTTCATCAGTTCCAACTCCTCCAAAAAGGATATAGACTTCTCTAAATTCCCAGAATCTTTTTGATTATCTGAAAACAAAGGAAAACCATGATGATACGAGTCCACTTGTATTTGATTAATATTACAACCTTCCTTTTGATCATTTACTATTTCTCCAGATTCTAAACATTTCTAAAAGTTCTGTGACATTCTTTGTTCAGTTGACATTTCTTCTGCCACAGCTGCTGCCTCTGCAGAAAACTCGACTACCATTGCCTTGCCTTTGTCATCTCTTCTGTTCATATCTTCCAAAACAGGAAGAAAATTTTGTATCCCTTTTTCCTGTGTCTCTTTTTCCTGTGTCTCTTTTCCTTTGGTATTAGAGACCTCTTCAATAGGATTCTGAACTGCTCTGTATTCTTTTCTGCTTCCCTTTTCATTTCTATTTCTGGCTTCATCCCTCTTATCTGTACCATCTCCTACTTCCAT
Organism: Boesenbergia rotunda; assembly: GCA_024364735.1. Taxonomy (NCBI): domain Eukaryota; kingdom Viridiplantae; phylum Streptophyta; class Magnoliopsida; order Zingiberales; family Zingiberaceae; genus Boesenbergia; species Boesenbergia rotunda. Next base: position 128,370 of record JAGFNQ010004543.1, read on the forward strand.
CAAAAATTCAGCATTTGGCTCAATATTTTCTTCCTGTTCCTCATCCACTAAAGTATCCAACATATGAAATTGATTCCCATAAACATTTTCCACCCTATTTACATTGAATTGGTGTCCTGCTTCTTTTTGTTTCTGCTCCCAAATTTGTTGTCCTGTTTTATTAGATTCTCCAGCATTTGTATCAACAGAGAAACCTCCATTTCCTTTACCAATTCCTTCTGTATATTTTTGATTCAATTTAACTCGCAAATCACCAGCTGGTAACTTATCTGATCTGTTTTTGCTCCAATCAGGCTTTGGCCGATTCCCTTTGACATAACATTCTTCTGTTGAATGTCCCAAATGGAAACAATGAATGCAATACTTTGGATACTTTTCATATACACCCTTTGTAAGTGTTTTTCTTCACCAATACCAATCCAGAAATCTTCTATCATTGGTTCTAATAGATTTATTTCCACACAAACACGCGCCATGTATAACCTAGATCCATCAGCCATGGCTTCATCAATTTTGATTGGCTTTCCAACTATTCTTGCTGCTGAAAATAAACTAGTTTTATTAAACATATGGATTGGGAAATCTGGAAACTGTATCCATATTGGAACAACTGATGATTCTGATTCATAAGAGAAATGAGGAGACCATTTGAATATGCGTAAGGGCACCCCTCCAATATACCAGATACCTCTTGCCCAAACTCTTGCCATGTCTTCATTAGAAGTTAAATGCAAGAAAATATGTCCCGCACGCAGAAATCGTATATTGTAAAAATTGGATAACCCTAGATTTTTGAAAGCTTGCATCGTAACAGCGAGGCTAGGTCGTTTACCTGAGAATTTTCCAATGAGGGAAAATTTATAAGAATCAGCCATTACCGTGACCTCCTCCTCCGTGTAGAAGATGTCAGGTTTGTTATTATAGATTGTCGCCTCCTTGACAACTTCTCCAATCTCAACGAATTCCTTCTTTGAAGCACGAGGCGAGCTTGGCCTCAAAATTGCAGCGTATGTGATTGGTCGATCCCACGGCGCCGCCTGTTGTGGCTGAGTGCCCTCCGTAGCCTGAAAACCCTCCGTAGGTTTAGGAGGAACAGAAGGAAGAGGGGGAAAATGGGAATGATCTGGCGCCGGCTCTTTGTTGACGCCGACGGCCATTGCCGTGGTAGAAAATCATGCGAGTGTCTGTCTGCTCAAATCGCCTAATTTCCTCTCTCCTCTCCATCCTCGGGGTTGACGAGGCTAGATAGTATTTAACTTTTGTAATTAAATATAGCACGTGTTTAGCCGAGCTTTTTGTTTACTTTCGTTCTAGTTTTCATGTACACTCCTTCGTGGAGTATAGGATTGATGGAAGTAAATAATTAGCTAGTCATCTCAGCTCGGAGATCCCTTCATGGAAGGCTTGCGCATGGTGTAGGGAGGAGATGACGCGGTGATGACACAACTAGAGGCGCATTGGAGACCAAGGCCATGAAAGTTGGAAAATCTAGGATTTTTCTTATATGTGCTTTAGTTATGTGCTTGTTGTGTGTGTGCATGTAAAATTCCTCAAATTAAATTACTAAGTGGGAGAGGAACCCTAAGGGTCCCGTGGCCTCCATTACAATCTGATAAGTGATGCGAACAAGTCTACACGTCGGCTCTGACTGCCTTCCTCCCCATCGGATGGGCTTGTTCTACAGATCACTGGGTCAGAAAAGACTATAGAAAATTATTAAAGAGCGTGTATACTTCCCCATCGGATGGCACATAATCAGAAATAATTTTCTTAGTGTCGTGTAATAGTAACACTTAGATGTGAATAAAAGTATCCTCCCCATCGGAGTCACTGCTATTATTTGCAGGGCCGAAGTGAACCAACTATTAATCTAATTTGTCAAAAAGTTAGGTTGACAAGATAGTAAGATTAATGGGTAAAACCTCCTCTTACGAATGTAGAAATTCGTATACGTCCACACCATCGTGGCATACGAATTTCTCGGTGTTTAGAGGTGTTGGTTGATTTCAAAAATATATTGTTTGAGGAATCAATTTATTTTAGAAATCTAAAGTTGTATTCGTTGTGATTCTCAGGAATTTTTCAAAATGACCTTTAACTCACTAGCGACCATACTTAAGGAAAATAAGCTTACTGACCCCAACTATATAGACTGGAAACGGATCCTAGACATTGTCCTTACTGCTGAAGAGTACAAATATGTGCTCTTTGATGACTATCCTGAAAAGCCTAGCCAGAACTCTGGTGAAGAGTAGAGGGAGCGTTACAAGAAGTGGATCAAGGCAGATGAGATGGCGCGGTGCTACATTCTGGCATCTATGTCGAATGTATTGCAACATCAGCATCAGGTCATGCCCACTGCTAGTGACGTGATGCTAAACCTCAAGGAGCTCTTCGGGCACCATGGTCGGGCCGCTAGGCAGGTTGCGATGAAGATCTTGATGACGACTACCATGGTCGAAGGGACACCCGTAAGGGATCATGTCCTTAAGATATGGCCCACCTCAATGAGATTGAGGTCCTTGGAGCATAGATCGACGGGGAAACCTAGGTCGATATAATACTCCAGTCTCTGCCTAGGAGTTTTGTGCAGTTCCGGCTCAACTACAGTATGAACAAACGTGAATATACGTTGGGGGAACTGCTAGGAGAACTCCAGGCGGCAGAGGGGCTCTTTCGTCAGAGTTCACAGGCCTTGGTCACTCAGAAGGTTTCTACTTTTGTGCCGAAAGGTAGGAAGAAGAAGAAACAAGGTGGGTACAAGAAGGCAGCTGGATCGCAGGGACCTCAGACTGGCGTGAAGAAGCCGAGAGGCAAGTGCTTCACGTGTAAACAAACTGAACACTGGAAGGTGAACTGTCCCCGTCGTCAAGACAAAGGTATTTCTTCGTGCTTAGTCATTGAAACATTTTAGCGATGCTATCTACCGATACCTAGTGCGTAGATATGGGAGCCACTGATCATGTCTGCAATAATCTGCAGGGGTTCCAGAAAACCCGACGGCTAGCTGATGGAGAAATCGTTGTCTACATGGGCAATGCTACGGAGGTGGCAGTAGTTACAGTGGGAGACTTTTATTTATCTTTTGAGAGGAATAAAATTTTGGTTTTGAAAGATTGCTTATATGTACCCTCTTTTAGAAAGAAATTAGTGTCAGTTTCTAAATTAATAAAGGATGGATATTCTATTGCTTTTAATAATAGAGGTGTTATAAAGAGAAATAGAGAGATTATCTGTTCAGGTACTATGGTTGGCAATCTGTACACTCTACAACTAAAAACTCCTAAGATGCAAATAGAGGCCAATAACTCATCATCTAACCTAAATAAGAGAAAGGAACCTTCTAAAATGAACCAGACATATCTTTGGCAACTTAGGCTTGGTCATATTAACCTTAGTAGGATTCAGAGGTTGATAGCCAATGGGCCTTTGGGTTCTTTGGTGGTGGAAGACTTCCCAACCTCTGAGTCCTACTTGGAAGGTAAGATGACCAAGAGGCCTTTCAAGGCAAAGGGTAGAGGGCCAAAGATGTGTTACAACTAGTTCATTATGATTTGTGTGGTCCTATGTCCATTCAGGCTAGAGGTGGCTTTGAAGACTTCGTCACTTTTATTGACGATTATTCAAGGTATGGATACATTTACCTGATGTGTCGTAAGTCTGAATGCTTTGATAAGTTCAAGGAATTTAAGGCTGATGTGGAGAAACATCGAGGTAAAACTATCAAGACATTGCGATCAGATCGTGGTGGTGAATACCTCTTGGGAGAGTTTAGGACCAACTTATCAGAGACTGGGATTCAATCCCAGTTGACTGCACCCAGTACGCCCCAACAGAATGGTATGGCAGAAAGAAGGAATAGGACTCTTATGGAGATGGTTAGGTCAATGATAAACTACTCTGAGTTGCCAGATTTGTTCTAGGGATATGCTTTGGAAACAGCAGCGTAAATACTGAACTTGGTATCATCTAAGTCAGTCCCTTCTACTCCCACAGAACTATGGACTGGGCGAAAGCCTAGTCTAGGACATGTTCGGATTTGTGACAGTCCAACACATGTGCTGAAGGGAGATATTGATAAGTTGAAATCTCGTACGGAAGTACGTCTGTTCGTAGGCTACCCTAGAGGGACGAAAGGTGATCTGTTCTATAGTCCTAAGGATCAGAAGTTAATCATTAGCACGAATGCCTGATTCTTAGAAGAAGACTATGTGATGAACCACAAGCCCAGGAGTAGACTTATGCTTGAAGAATTAAGAGGGGACGTTCCGACCTTAGTACCAACTGTACAAGAGGATACACCACAAGTCACTGCACCGCGTGTCACAGAAGATACACAGGTGGCACCTCGTCGTAGTGGGAGGGTTGTTAGACAACCTGAGAGGTTCATGTTTTTGGGAGAGTCTTCAGACATGGTCCCTGGTGAACATGAACCGGATCCCTGGACCTATGACGAGGCCCTCCAAGATAAGAATACAGATTCTTGGCAAAGGGCAATGAATTCTAAGATAGAATCTATGGATTCTAATCATGTCTGGAGCTAGTAGAACCACCCAATGGTGTAAAAGCCATTAGATGCAAGTGGATCTACAAGAGAAAGAGAGGATCAGATGGGAAGGTTGAGACCTTCAAAGCTAGGCTTGTTGCGAAAGGGTATACTCAGAAAGAGGGTATCGATTATGAGGAAACCTTTTCACCGGTAGTCATGCTTAAGTCTATCCAGATTCTCTTATCTATTGCCGCTCATATGGACTATGAGGTATGGCAGATGGATGTCAAGACAGCTTTCCTTAATGGAAGTCTTGAGGAGACCATCTACATGAAGCAACAAGAAGGGTTCATTGTGAAGGGCAAAGAGCATCTAGTGTGCAAGCTTAATCGATCCATTTATGGATTGAAGCAAACTTCACCATCTTGGAACATCCGCTTTGATGAAGTAATCCAGTCATATGGATTTATTCAAAGTTTGGATGAATCATGTGTATATAAGAGATGTGATGGAAACGTAGTGGTGTTTCTTGTAGTTTATGTAGATGACATTTTGTTAATTGGCAACAATGTCAAAGTGGTATCAGACGTAAGGGTATGGTTGTCAAAACAGTTCGATCTGAAGGACTTAGGAGAAGCGGGACACATCCTTGGGATCAAGGTCATAAGGGATCATCAGAAAAAAAAAATGTTGTGTTTATCCCAAGCTCATACATAGACACTGTCCTAGCTAGTTTTAGCATGGAAAACTCCAAGAAAGGTTTTCTACCTTTCAAGCATGGAGTTCCTCTATCCAAGGAGATGTGTCCGAAAACATCAAAAGTGATAGAGGAAATGAAGGCAGTTCATTATGCATCGGCTGTAGGAAGCCTCATGTATGCTATATTGTGCACAAGACCAGATATCTGTTTTGCCATGGGCATGGTTAGCAGATATCAATGTAACCCTGGACAAGGACATTAGACTGCATTAAAACATATATTGAAATACCTGAGACGGACTAGGGATTATATGCTGGTTTACCGGGCAGACCAATTAGTCCCTGTGGGTTATACGGATTCGAATTTCTAGTCAGATAGGGACAAGAGTAAGTCTACCTCAGGGTTTGTGTTTACTTTAGGAGGTGGAGCCATAGTTTGGAGGAGTGTCAAGCAGAAATGCGTGGCAGACTCCACCATGGTAGCTGAGTATATGGCAGTCTCAGAGGCAACCAAGGAAGTTGTATGGCTCAGGAACTTCATGATGGGCGTGGATGTGATTCCTGGTTTGCCCAAATCTATCACAATCTATTGTGATAACAGTGGTGCAGTTGCAAACTGAAGGAACCACGAGCCCATAAGGCGAGTAAACACATAGAGCGTAAGTACCACCTGATAAGAGAAATCGTAAAGCGAGGAAAAGTAGCTGTCGCCAAGATTGCATTAGAGGGCAACCTGGTGGATCCTTTCACTAAGGCTCTTCCAGCAAGAGCTTTTGACCGGCATGTGGAGGATATGAGAGTCAGATGTATTGCAGTGAGAAAACAGCAAAGTCTTTGAGTAAAAGTGGGAGATTGTTAGATGTGTATACTAAAAGACTTGTTCTTTTTATATATATGATCATCTACATTTTGAAATAGAGAATCACAACAACACAGATGAGTATTTATATTAGTATATGCATAAAAGTCCAATACCTTGCATTGTAGATAACATGGTGTGTGGTGACGCACAGAAGATCATATTATCAGTCCCTTGCATAGTATAAGTAGAGGCTCACAACCGAGATGGAGTTGGACAAACCATCGGGATGATTGTAGTGTAATTAGCTGTGGTTTATCTTGACCATAGAATTACACTAGTGTGCTTTGTGTGCATTAAGCAGGACCAAAACTAGAGGTCATCGAATTTACACTGACTTAATAATTGGATTGGACCTCGGATTATTATGGAGTACAATCCCTAAATCCTGATATAATAACGGACACATATAGTTAATATTTTATTTCTTTGATTTACCAATGGTGCGAGATTTATTCTTCTAATTCGATAGGCCCAGGAAGTTGGAAAATAATATTAATTATATGGTGTGTCATTGATTATTGATGAAATTCGTGTCCTGATTAGTCGGGATGATGATGCCCCCTTGATGAGCTCATAAGGTTCATCATGTTAAACCCTGCAGGTGAATTTGATCCAATATGATGATAAGGTTGAGTGGTACTAGTCAAAGAGTTAGAAGTTGATTAATTTAAATTGTTAGTAATTTAAATTAATCGACGGACATACGATATCTTAAACACAAGGGGATTGGTTTTAGATCTATTAGTGGGCCAAGACCCAACTCCTCCTCTTGGTCCCTACCTTAGCCCTATATATACCCCCATGGAGTCATGAAACCAAGGAATTAATTCACATAAGTGATCCCTAGAGCCTCTCCCTCTTTTCTCTCATCTTCTCTCTCCTAGGTCAAATAGTGGGCACCGACACTAGGTGGAAGGAAGCTTTCGGTGAGAGTGAAGGAAGAGGCTTGGTCTCTCCTTTCTCCTTCAGTTACCTTCTTCTTTCTTCCCCTGAGGGTGCGCATGGGTTTGGAAGGAGAGAAAGCCGCCGCTGGTGGCACTTCTTCTCCCTTGATGTTGGCCGGCGATAGAGAGAAGGAAGAAGGAGAGTTGGGTGTTTGTTTGGATTGTAGAGGAGAGTTCATCTCTTCTTCTTCTATTCTTTCTTCCTCATCTTGATCTTCCCTTCCTCTTTACCGTGCGTGTGCTGGGAGAAAGGAGGAGGGGCGGCGGTGCCGGCCAAAGCCTAGGTTTTGGGCCAGCGACAAGTGAAGAGGAGTGTTGGATCGAGTAAACACGATAGAGGGGGGTGAATATCGTGAAAATGTTTCAGATTGAAAAGAGTAAGTACGCAGCGGAATTTAAACAAAACACACAGAAATCAAGAAGTTTTACTTGGTTTGGAGTCGCGTTCGGCTCCTACTCCAAGGCCCACGGTCCTTGACCGTTTACTACGGGCAATTCTATATTTGCGCAAAAGATTACAGAGTTTGATACAGAATTATTTGCAATAATTAAACAAGTATGCTTCTCGTTATCGACGCTCGGTGTAGATTGTACTTCAGAGTAGAGGGTCGTCGTCAGCGCTAAAATCTCGAGATCGGAGTTTGCCCGAGCGGAGCGCTTGAACGAGAAGCGTAGAGGCGTTGGAAAGTTGATGTTGAAGCCTTAAGGGTCGAGCCCCTTTTATACTGCTCCTGGGGGCGCCCTAGATGCTGGGGGCGCCTGACACGTGCCTGCAGATCCGAGAAACCTCATCCGCAGCTCGGTCAGCGCTTATCCCTCCAGAATCGACCTCAGAGCTGACGGGAGTGCCCGGGACACTGGGGGAGCCCCGGTTGACTTGGTCTGCTGGCTTCGCGGCTGATTTTGCTTCGATCACTGGTTGGCTTGGACCCAGGGCGCCCGAGACATCCAGGGCGCCCGGGACCATCAAGGCGCCCGGGACCTTGAGGGTGCCTGCCCCAATAAGCTTCCGAAGCGATTCTTGCTTAGCTGTTCATTTGGCTTTGACCTTGGGCGCCCAGGACCTCCCGGGCGCCTAGCCCAGCTGCTGCCCCTCTCCTTTGGGGCGTTCTGAGCTACAGAAACACATTCCTTTGGTTCCTGCATTCAAGGTTAATTACACAACAAACAAGGCAAGAATGTTAGTTAGTTTTTTTTCCAACCGTAGCTGTCTTGGTTCTGACTTCGGGTCTCCCAAATGGAACCCTAGGTCTAACCGACGCCTACTGTTCCCTCAACGAGGAACGCGTCCTCACCTACTCCTCTCAGGAGAGTTTACCTTTTGCCAACCGGCTCCTCTGGTTGGACTTTTACCCGATCACCTGACCAGGTCTTCGTGCTCACCTTCCGAGCAGGTCTTCGGTGCCCAGCTCCTTGCCAGGGCTTCATGCCCAGTCCTCGACCAGGACTTCGTGCCCACCTTCCGAGCAGGTCTTGGTGCCCAGCTCCTTGCCAGGGCTTCGTGCCCAGTCCTAGACCAGGACTTCGTGTCTAGTGTACCTAGGGCTTCTTTCCTGCACACTCAGTGAACACATTATACCAAAACAACATCTTAACTTTTGAACCCTTTGCCATTATCAAAACCCAGGTTCAACTTAGGTGCTCCCTGCACCAACAATCTCCCCCTTTTTGATTTATGGCAACCCGGTTCAAAAAGTTATGTTTAACCAAAAAGCAGGTAAAATGCCAATTTAATTTCCTCCCCCTGAAAGGAATCTCCCCCTAGATTTTTCAAAGGTTCGCGAGGTTTGAAAAAGTTTCTAAGTTTAAAAGGGAATTGATTTTTCAACACTTAGAACATTTTTAAAAACTTAGAAAATTTTCAAGTAAATTACTTAGTTTTTGCACTTTAGAAAATTTTCTAAACTTCTTCTGAAGTTTTAATACTTAGAAAATCTAAAGTTTAAGTACAAGAAGAATTTCTACCATATTTTTGAGTTGTGAAAAAATTTTCCAATCTCTTTAGCACTTTAGAAAGTTTTCAAGAAAATTTTGAAATTAATACTTAGAAACTTTTCTATAAGTACTTAGAGAAATTTTGAACATAGCGTAAGTCAAGTATTTAGAAATAATTTTGAAAACAGCTTAAGTCAAGTACTTAGAAATAATTTTGAAAACAGCTTAAGTCAAGTACTTAGAACTAATTTTGAAAACAGCTTAAGTTAAGTACTTAGAACTAATTTTGAAAACAGCTTAAGTCAAGTACTTAGAAATAATTTTGAAAATAGCTTAAGTCAAGTACTTAGAAATAATTTTGAAAACAGCTTAAGTCAAGTACTTAGAAATAATTTAATGCAATTGACTTAAGGGATTTTACTTTTGAAATTTTACTTTTTGAAGAAGGAGATAAATAAAGTTTTGAATTTTGAAAAAATAAACCTTCTCTCCTTTCCAATCTCTCCCCCTTTGCCATATATCAAAAAAATAATATAGTAAAACAATATAGCAAAAGAAGTAAGGTGTTGTACTGAACCAATTCAAAGTATAAACTGGACCAAATCAATTTGAATTATCTCTTTCGGGTCCTATCTAACCCAATTAGCTACTTACTTAATGTTATAAACAGTAGTTTTCGCTAGGGTTAGTCAAGTTAAGTGTTCTGTTCAAGTTAGATTTTCTAAGCTTGACACTTAACCTGATTGCTGTTTAATTTGTATTTAGTGCCCCAATTACTACAGATGCACTGACTTAAAGCATCTTGAATTAAGGCAAGGACCTAAGCATCTCAACTCATTCTAGTTTATCAATCAAAAGTACCCTAAGGTGCTTGTGAGATGCTGACTTCTAGATCTATAGGTGCATGCAGTTCTAGGATTAAGGCCTAGGCTAAGTCTATTTGCGAAAAAGCCCTAGTTTTGAAAGGGGTAATTTTTCTTTAAAAAAAACTAAGTCGAAAAATTATTTTAAAAATACATAAAGAAAATGATTCTTCAAAATTAAGTAGGAACTGATTTTAAAATCAAGTAATAAAGCAGTTACAAAAAAACAGAAGTAGAGCAAACCTATTCTACCAAGCATAACCCTAACTGCCTTCTTAGTGAGCTGAACTCAGACTCAGGTAGGGGTTCGGTGAATCAGCTAAGTTAGATTTAGAGTCTACATGCTTAAGGATTATCTCACCCCTGGCTACATGATCTCTTATGAAGTGGTGTTTGAATTCTATGTGTTTAGTTCTTGAGTGTTGAATTGGATTCTTATTTAGATTAATTGAACTTATATTGTCAATGTAGACTTTGTAGGACCGGTGTCGTCGATAGAAGGGGGGTGAATATCGACCGTGAAATCTTTCTCGTGAAACCTTCGTAAAACTTTCGATCTACTCAGAGCGTTAGTGCAGCGGAAAATAAACAGAAAGACTAAAGCAATACAAAGGACACAGCGGGATTTTTACTTGGTTCCCGACCCCCCAGGGTCAGTACATCCAAGGCCTATGCACGGAAACGCCCGTCCACTATTGGTCTCCTTCCCTGACTTTCCGGAGGTCGAGAAACCCGACTTACAGTGCAAGATTACAATCAAAAGGATAAATTAATTGAATGCGTAATAGTAAAATCAAACCGAACAAACAAGATCTGAAACTCGACCAATCTGGACCTCCAAAGTGCCGCGCACTTCCTCCTGGAGCCTCCCGGTCATAGAGCCTTGTCTTTAGCATGTTGTCGTCGGTCAGAAAGATCAGAATGGTACTTGGCAGTTGTTGTTGAAGCAGAGGGGTCGAAGCCTTATATAGCACTCCTGGGGGCGCCCTGGACGTTGGCGGCGCCCCGATAAGCCCGGTCAAACCTTATCCTTGCGCCTACCTCGCCGCAGGTGATAAAATCTTTGACCAAGGTGCCCCGAACCTCCCGGGCACCCTCCTGACCGCTTATCTACATTTCGAACCTCAAACAGCAAATATAGGTTTCAACCCGAGCGCCCCGGATCTTCCGAGCACCCCCCTTGACACCTATTCTGCTTACTTCACGAAAACTGCATTTTCCTCTTTACTCCGGGCGCCCCCATCATTCCGGGCGCCCCCAATCATGGTTTAAACCCAAGACTAGGTTTATGCCTTGCTCTGGGCGCCCCCAACACTGGGGGCGCCCCCAACAGCCATTTTCCAGCAACTTGCTTTGTCTCCGGTTCTTGGTACCTACAAGATACACAAACACAAAGCACATATACATACAATATTAGGCTTAAGGACTTGGTTCAGACTTTGGATCTCCACAAAACCCTAGGTCGAACCGGCGCAAGTTCCCACCCCCGAGAACGCGCCTTTCACCTACTCCTTTCAGGAGACGGTTGCCACCCAGTCCTTCGGGTGGACTTTTGCTTAGCTTCTAATATCTCCGGACCTCGAGACGCCCAAACCCTGACCCGTCTCTACTCCTGTCCTTAGTCATCGCTCAGCTAAGTTGCTCAGTCCCTCGGACCAAGACTCCATTACCTAGCAGTCCTTCGCCAGGTGCCTAGCAGTCCTTCACCAGGTGCCTATTCCCTAGCAGTCCTTCGCCAGGTGCCTAGCAGTCCTTCGCTAGGTCTTCGATGCCTAGCAGCCCTTCGCTAGGTCTTTGATGCCTAGCAACCCTTCGCTAGGTGCCTAGCAGCCCTTCGCTAGGTCTTGGAGTTTCGATACCTAGCAGCCCTTCGCTAGGTCTTAAGGTTTCGATACCTAACAGCCCTTCGCTAGGTGCCTAGCAGCCCTTCGCTAGGTCTTAGGGTTTCGATACCTAGCAGCCCTTCGCTAGGTGCCTAGCAGCCCTTCGCTAGGTCTTAAGGTTTCGATACCTAGCAGCCCTTTGCTAGGTGCCCAGCAGCCCTTCGCTGGGACTTAGGGTTTCGATGCCTAGATTAACTAGGACTTTTCTTCAGCTTAGTTTACTTCTCCTTTGCTCCCCTTTGTCTGTTCATTGTATCACTGACTTAAGTGTATTGTCAAACATTAAAACACTTAAAGGAGAACATCATTGATGCAACTTGCACCAACAGACTTGTGTTTGGGTATAGTTAAGCTGGAAGTCTTTAAGAGTGTGCATCATCCATAAGAGTTGTGCTACACATTCTCCCAAAGCAACATACTCGGCTTCAGTTGTGGATAGAGCTACACAGTGTTATTTTCTGCTGCACCAACTTACTAGATTATTTCCTAACAGTTGGCAGCTTCCACTTGTACTCTTTCTATCTAGTTTACAACCAGCATAGTCAGAAACCGAGTATCCTGACAAGTCAAAAGTTGAGGTCCTAGGATACCAAATCCCTACATTTAGGGTGCCCTTAACGTATCTTAGTATTCTTTTTAGGGCTGCTAAGTGAGTTTCCTTAGCACAGGTTTGGTATCTAGCACACATTCCTACAGCAAAAAGGATATCAGGTCTGCTGGTTGTAAGATACAGTAGACTTCCAATTATACTTCTATAAAGTTTAAGGTCTACTAGTTTACCATCAGGGTCACTATCTATTTTTACATTTATGGTCATGGGGGTACATATGCTTTTAGAGTTATCCATTTTGAATTTCTTTATTAACTCCTTAGCATATTTGGATTGATGGACATAGTTTCCATCACTAGTTTGCTTAATTTGTAACCCTAGAAAGAAGTTGAGCTCACCAACTAATCTCATTTCAAATTCATTTTCCATTATTTTAACAAATTCTTTTAGGAAATTTGAGTTGGTGGATCCAAAAATTATATCGTCGACGTAGATTTGTGCAATAAAAATGTCCTTTTCTAAGGTTGAGTCAATTTGTCCCTGTTTAAATTCTTTAGAAATTAGGTAGGTTGATAAGCGTTCATACCATGCCCTAGGTGCTTGTTTTAGTCCATAAAGTGCTTTAGTGAGTTTGTAAACATGGTCAGGTCTTTCTAAGTCCTCAAAATCGGGGGTCCTACATAGACCTCTTCCTTAATAAATCCATTTAGAAAGGTTGACTTTACATCCATTTGGTAGAGTTTAAATCCTTTATGGGATGCAAAGGCTAACAACATCCTAATGGACTCAAGTCTAGCTACTGGGGCATAGGTTTCGTCATAATCTAACCCTTCTACTTGATTGAATCCTTTGGCTACTAATGTAACGCCCGTCTTTTTCCCAGACCTTACGGTGTGGCGAGAGATGGCGTTACGCTAACATACATATAGGCATATGAACATCGTAATGCAGCGGAATAATTTAAAACTTTATACCTACATGCAACTAACACTTGAATCATGTATGCATGCCTTAACTATCATTCCTAAACATAGTTGTTGATGCAGTCTGACCCTGATTGTTGTTTTGGTGTTGACACCGATTTTAGTTTAGGTTGATGATTATGATTAAGTCCTGATCGGGGATCAGGCAGGGTATGGGAAATCCTAGCTTGGAGGGCTAGGTATTAGAAAATCCTAACCTGGAGGGTTAGGTGTGGAAAATCCTAGCTTGGAGGGCTAGGTGTTGAAAAGTCCTAATTCGGAAGGGTTGGGTGAAAAGTCCTAGCTTGGAGGGCTTGGTGAAAAGTCCTAACTTGGAGGGTTAGGTGAAAAGTCCCAACTTGGAGAGTTAGGTGAAAAAGTCCTGGCTTGGAGGGTCAGGTCCTAGCTTGGAGGCTAGGTTTGGAAAAGTCCTAATCTGGAAGAGTTGGGTGAAAAGTCCTAGCTTGGAGGGCTAGGTGCAAATTCCCAACTTGGAGGGTTAGGTGAAAAATCCTTATCTTGGAGGGCTAAGGTGGATGAAACCCAAGCTTGGAGGGCTAGGTTGGAGCCCCTGGATCGGTCTGGTGACCGATCAGGGAGTTGGCACGGTGCTCCTTCGTGGATCGGTCTGGTGACCGATCCAGTGATGACTGATCGGTCTGGTGACCGATCAGGGAGTATGCGTTTCACCCATTGCTTTGCTCCGATCGGTCTGGTGACCGATCAGGGAGCAAACAGTGAGGTTGAGTTCCTTTGCTGATCTGCTCCTGATCGGTCTGGTGACCGATCAGGATCACTGTGCAGATCATTCTGGAGAACGATCCAGCATCGCGGGTTCCTCTCTATGATCGATCAGGACGGAGCCTGATCTGTCTGGTCTTGACCTGATCGGTCTGGTGACCGATCAGGAGGCTCCCTGATCGGTCCAGTGACCGATCAGGAGGTTTGGACTGCGAAGCTCAGAAATCACCCGATAAAGGGGTGGATCGGTCTGGTGATCGATCCACAACCTGGGATCGGTCTGGTGATCAATCCAGGAGAGTCCCAAAGAAATCATGATTTCTAATTGAGCGTTGGGGACCGATCAAGACGGAGCCTGATCGGTCTGGACCCAGCCTGATCGGTCTGGTGACCGATCAGGAGGCTCTCTGATCGGTCCGGTGACCGATCACTTTAATTCAAAATGCACTGTCAGACGCTCTGATCGCGTCTGAACGTATCCGATTCTCTGCGCTTAACATCTGATATATGATTTGCTGTGTGATATGCTGCTCTAATACACTGATTAAGCTGCAGGTGACAGGGAATGATTCAAACACTCAGGGAGAGTCAATGGTGGCCTTTCCTTAGAGTAGGTTTGTCTGTTTTCCATCTCCGGTTGCAACGGCTGGAGCTGCTGACTAGAGCTTGGCTGAGGGAGGCTCAGGAAGTCCAGGGAGAGCTCAGTGGTAGCTGGCGTTGGTAGGGAAGCAGCTGGAGGCTGCAGGAGATGGTGTCACCTGATGCTGAGTGGAGAAACAAAAGGGCGGAAGAAAGCTTCTTTGAAGCAGAGTTCGCAAATTGAGTTCTGGCTGCGCCTTTGGGTTCTCCACAACTTGCTTGCGAGTTCTGAAATTTCATCACCTTGAGCAAGCTACTACAATCTTGAAGCAACCATTCATTACTTGAGCGCTAGAAGGAAGGAACAAGAAGCTCCGAGTCCAACAGCGAGAAGACACGAGGAGAAGGCTCTTCCGTGAGATCGTCGCTGGGTGGAGCTCTGAGGGAGCTTGCTGTGTTCTTGTCTTTGCTAAGTGCTAAGTAAGATCTTTCTTTGTGTTTCATTGTGCTTAAACCTATATCTGTGATTGAAACGCTGTGGAGAGGTTTCTCCACCGAGAAGGAGGTTGTCTTCTATCCGGTGTTAACCAGGGCTTGATCTGCCGACGATCAAGGGATCGCCCACCTTAAGGGCATGCCAAGGAGTAGGGGCAAGTTATCCCCGAACCTTGTAAACCCTCCTTGTTAGCGATCTTGCTAGTTGTGTTTGATTGCCTTCGTTTTCTGTTTTTGTTTTCTGCACTTCTTTGTTTCCATTGATTCTTCCACTGTGCTACTGATAAATTTGAGTGCAGAATTCGATAAGTGCCTAAAGTCCAAGTGTTTGGCTATATTCACCCCCCCCTCTCTAGCCATCCGGGTTCCAACAATGGTGACATGGTAACTTAGCATATTAACATCATACGTAGCATCATGATATAAAAATCACATAAGTCATCCATAAGCAACATAAGTAGCAAGTGTATCAAACCATCATAAGTATAGCATGAGACTTAAGAGGACAATGCAAAATATAGAACATGTGACAAAGTATAAATATTAAAAGATTTTCTTTTTCTTCTGCCATGTCACTGCCACACACACACTCTTGCCCCTCCTGCTGCTTCACTTAATATCCTCTTGCTTGATCTGCGGTATAAGGAAGTAAAACTATAAGCACATAGGCTTAGTAAGACTCTTTCCTACTCACTAAAACCATACATCACATACATAAAACATATAACATGCTTAACATATAGAAGTTCTTGATACAAAACATAGGCATATAAAATACTTAACATAGCATAGTTCTTGACTTAAATATAAACATAACATGGCATGGTTCTTGACATAAACATAACATGGCATGGTTCTTGACATAAACATAAACATATGAAGTTTTTATCATAAACATAAACATAGGAAGTTCTTATCATAAACATAAACAAATCATGGCATGGTTCCTGACATAAACATAAACATATGAAGTTCTTATCATAAACATAAACATATCATGGCATGGTTCGTGACATAAACATAAACATAAACATATGAAGTTCTTATCATAGACATAAACGTAGGAAGTTCTTATCATAAATATAAACATAGGAAATACTTAACATGGAGTAGATGCATAACATGAATGGATGCATGAGTCAAATGCATATAACATAAGGATACTTACTTGAAAACCATAATTATAAATACTTAAACATAATCATAACATCATGGGGGTCCCCGGATTGTACCACATACATACATCATATGCGCGCATCCCTAAGTAAATACGAGGTAGCTAGTCTCGACCTACTAGGGTAGGAACAGCTACGGTAGTTCCAAAAACCGAGGCGTTCTTAAGGTGTCCATCCCTGTTGGACAGCTACGGTAGTCCCAGAACCGTGGACAGCTACGGTAGTCCAGAACCGAGGCGTTCTTAAGGTGCCCATCCCTTGGACCCTTACTTCGGTCCGGTACAAGCCCATTCATAAAGTAAAATAACTTCACATGCTTCATCATTCATAGAACATACATAGCATACTTAAAGACATAAACATAATCTTGTTATATGAAGCATGACATAAAGCATACTTGGCATTTCATCATTCATACTTAATTCATAACATCATTATGCCCTTAAGGCATAAACATTATCTTCATTTATCATCTTCATTCATAAGACATGGCATACATACATAATTATGCCTTAAGGCATAAACATCATCTTAGTTCATAAAGCTTGCATGATCATGGTACATAAGGTAAGCATGCATTTCATACATAGTACATGTCACTTAGCATACATAATCATAGTACCTATCATAAGCGTGCATGGGTAGAATTTATATGAACATGATACATACTACCTAGGTCCATGGCATTTAACATAGAGCACGCATAGGTCTACTTAACCATATAGCTATCATAGGCGTTTAACTTAAAATATGCATCATTTTACACAAACATGAGACCTTCTTCATAACGCATGTGTTCATGGCCTAGAACTTAAAACCCTATGCTTTAACTTAAAATTCATACCACATGCTTGAACCTATATATGTACATCATAATAAGTCATAAATAAGTATTCTTGAAACCCTAACTCAACCTATACCCTAATTGGGGTGCTTGGCCAAAAGTTGGATGAAGAGGGATCCTAACATATAAGATACCATAAGTGAAGAAAACTCATACATTACATACTATGCCATAGGAAGCCATTAGAACCCATGATTAGGGCTAACCCTAAATTTTAGCCCTATAAATTGACCTTGGCCGAAACCCTATAGGGTCCCAAGTATATGGAAAAATTCATACACTTCCCAATTTACATCTAATACCTTACATACAACACCATAGGAAACCATTAGAACCTTTGCTTGGAGTTAGCCCTAACTCCTTGCCCCATAACCTAACTTGGACGAAACTTACAAGGGTCATAAGGCATGTAAAAATTCACATAAATCACCATTAACATCCCTTGCATCATGAGAAAATATAAGAAATATTATTAGAGAGTTAGATCCAATCCTAACCATGAAACCATGTTGGTGGCCGAAACTTGTATAGGACTTTAGGGTGCTACAAAATTTCCCCAAGTCATACTTTATTCTTTATTTATCATAAGAGAACATTAGGGAGCATGGGTGAGGGTTGACATCATCCCCAAACCTAAATACAAGGCTTGGCCGAAACCCTAGGACCCAAGCCTCATGGTTTTCTCAACTTAGATCCTAAACACAAACTTAAATCATGATACACATCAAGGAAAACAATTATACCACAGGTGAGGGAGTCTTACTCTTGGTGTCTTGGTTATAGACCCTAAATAGAGAAGAGGATGAAGACCTTGTTGTCCCTTGATCACCCCTAGCGCTTGTAGCCTTGTAGGAAGCCTTGGATCTTCAAGAGAGAGTCCCCTTGTGAAGATTTTCCAAGAGAGAAAACCCCTTGTGGGTTTCGGCTAGGAGGAGGAAGAAGGAGAGAGGGAAGCTTTGATGGAGGAGAAGAGGAGGAGAAGCTATAACTTAAGTGTCAAGTTATCTCTTCATTTCCCATCCCTCTCTTATATACTAAGCAAGGAGGCAAGTGAAGGGGCATGGTGCCTCTTCTCATGGTGACCCTTCACTTCCTTAAGCCTTAACTAAAATCCTCTTCATTCTCTACTAGCACTCCCTTGCTAGGTGAATTGGTTAGTACATGCATGGTGATACACTAGGTCCAAGGTTTAATCCTTGGTGCATGCACTTCTTTTTATTATTTTTATAATTATTTTTGCCAAGGCCCATATAAGAGCCCACTAAGGCTCATGTTAATATTTCTAATTGAAATCCATTTCCATTCATGATAAAATTTTACCTAAGGTCCCTTAATGGCCATGGTATTAGAAGGGCCCATGTAAGACCCATTATTACTTAGCTTCTAATCTATATGGGAAAATCATGGATAATCATGCTAAGATTCATACTAGTATCCCTATGTTCCTCGAGAATCTATCTAGGCATGATCAATATTTTAAAGAAAATATTGATAAAATTTTATGGGTCGTTACAATCCCCCATACCTCGTGAAAGTTCGTCCTCGAACTTAGAATAGCTCTGGGCACTTGCGTCTGATCTCGTCCTCGCGTTCCCAGGTAGCTTCCTCGAACCTTTGACTTTACCATAGGACCTTGACTAAGGGTACCTCCTTGTTCCTCAGCTTTTTGATTTCCCTATCCAAGATCTGGATAGGTCGGCTTTCAAAACTCAGGTCCTCCTGAACTTGTACCGTCTATGGCTAGATCACTTGATCTGTGTTTGGAATGCACTTCTTGAGCATCGACACATGGAACACGTTATGGATAGCCGACATCTCTTGAGGCAACTCCAGCTCGTAAACTACCCTACCGACTCTTCTCAAGATCCGGTACGGTCCCACATAACGCGGACCTAGCTTCCCTTTCTTCCCAAATCTCGTTACCCCTTTCATAGGGGTCACTTTGAGAAATACCCAATCCCTAATATCGAATTCCAGTGGCCTACGCCGGACATCTACATAACTCTTCTGCCGGTTCTGAGCAGCTTCTATCCGTCGTCGAATGTTCTGTATAGCTCGGGTGGTGTCGTCGATGAGATCCGTCTTGAGCCCCATTTCCTTCTTTTCACCACCTTCGTACCAACAGATTGGAGACCTACATCTCCTCCCGTACAAGGCTTCATAGGGTGTCATTCCGATAGTAGCTTGGTAGCTATTATTGTAAGCGAATTCCGCTAAACATAGATATCGGCACCAACTCCCCTTGAAATCCAGGGCACAAGCCCGCAACATGTCCTCCAGTACTTGATTCACTCGTTCAGTTTGCCCGTCAGTCTGAGGGTGAAAGGCGGTGCTGAATCGTAATTTAGTGCCGAGAGACTTCTGGACACACTCCCAAAAATGTGAAGTAAAGCGACCATCCCTATCTGAGATGATGGTCTTGGGAACTCCATGAAGTCTAATTATCTCCTTAGCATATAACTGAGCTAGTTGCTCAATCGGATAGGTCATCTTGATTGCTAGGAAGTGGGCAGACTTCGTCAACCTGTCCACAATTACCCATATCGCATCATATCCGTTTGTAGTCCTGGGAAGTCCTGAAATAAAGTCCATAGAGATATCTTCCCACTTCCATTCCGGAATTGGAAGTGGCTGCAGGACTCCTCCGGGTCGCTGGTGCTCTGCTTTCACTTGTTGGCAGGTCATGCAAGTGCTAACATGCTGAGCCACGTCTCTCTTCATACCGGACCACCAGAATTTCCCCTTCAGGTCTTGATACATTTTGGTGGATCCCGGATGCATCGAATAAGGGGTTCCGTGAGCTTCTGCTAAAATTTCTCTCCGCAACTCTGGAACATTAGGGATACATAGACAATCCCTAAGGTATAGTACTCCCCCGTCGGCAATACGAAAACCATCGTCCTTTCCTTCTAAGATCTCCTGTTTGATTCTCTGAAGACTCGGATCGCCATTTTGTTTTTCCAATATGTCCTCGAACAGCGTCAGTGCTATTATCATGCTAGAAAGCCGTCCGGAGATAACCTCGATCCCAAAATTCATAATTTCTCTTTCGAGTGGGCGGGGTAATATAAATATGGACATCAAGGTGACACTCAACTTCCGGCTGAGTGCATCGGCCACTTTGTTTGCCTTCCCTGGATGGTAGAAGATCTCGCAGTCGTAGTCCTTCACCAACTCAAGTCATCGGCGTTGTCTCATATTTAGGTCTTTCTGAGTAAAGAAATATCGCAGACTCTGGTGGTCTGTATAAATCCTACACCGCGCTCCATATAGATAATGCCTCCATATCTTAAGAGCGAAGACCACCGCTGCCAGTTCTAGGTCATGAGTGGGGTAGTTCTGTTCATGTTCTTTGAGTTGCCTAGAGGCGTAGGCAATGACCTTACCACTCTGCATAAGTATAGCTCCTAGTCCCAGTTTGGAGGCATTGCTGTACATGTCGAAACTCTGGTTACTTTCCGGAAGGGTATGAATTGGAGCACTTGTAAGTCTCCTTTTTAACTCCAAGAAACTCCTCTCATAGTTTTCCGTCCATTCGTACTTTTTATCCTTCCGGGTGAGAGTTGTTAGAGGGGCTGCAATTCTCGCGAAGTCCTCCACAAATTTTCAATAATAGCCCGCCAGCCTGAGAAAGCTTCTAATTTCGCTGGCGTTCTTTGGCCAGCTCCAGTTATTCACAGCTTCAATCTTTGTTGGGTCTACCATAATCCCATCTTTGGAAATAATATGACCCAAAAAGCCTACTTGGTCGAGCCAGAACTCACATTTGGAGAACTTTGCGTACAGTTGCTTTTCCCGAAGAATCTGTAATACTATCTTCAGGTGCTCAGCGTGCTCTTCTTGGGTTCTCGAATAAATAAGGATATCGTCAATGAAGACGATCACAAATTTGATGAGGAAGGACGAGAATACCCGATTATAAAGTTCATAAACATAGCAGGAGCATTTGTCACGCCGAAGGGCATAACAACGAATTCAAAATGCCCGTACCTTGATCGGAATTCCGTGAACTCGTCGTAGTGTTTGTTTGTGACACGCATATTGAAGAATTCTTCGAAGAACTCTGATTCGAAATCTGACCACGACATCTGGTTCACCTGTCTCTTGGCCTTGACTCTTTCCCACCACATTCTGGCATCCCCAGAAAGGCAGAATGATGCACACTTGATCATCTCATGTTCAGGCCAGTCCAGCAGCTCCATTGTACTTTCTACTGTCTTGAACCACGCTTGGGCATCCCATGGTTCGCCGGTGTTAGTATTGTGAGAGAAGTGTCCTAAGGCAATCGCCTTATGAATGTAATCATTTATTTTAATAAATGAATATTCACTATTTGAGTATACATGTTTGTGTATTTGATTGAGATCTTAAACTCATTTACTGAATGTCCGTAATACAATTCACAGCATGAGAGAATTTGTGATGAATTCACAACTAGTAATTATCTCTACATGTGCAATTGTGAAGTATTGAAATTGTCCCTAGTCGATGAATTGATAAATACGGACACTATCAATTCAGTTGAGACTAGCATGGGTTATTCTCTAATCAGCTGATTCTCACTGGCTGGTGACATTGGGATGTCCGGAGATAAACATGAATGCTAGAACCAAGATGCATAGAGTACGGGGTACTGTGGCCTTCTTCTAAAATATTCTTTCTTAGTTCCTCATCATTGGGGACGCAAAGGCGGTCTCCAAGATAGAGGATGCCACTATCTGATACTCGAAACTCTGAATTTTCTGCCTCTTGGATCCCCTGCTTGATCTTCTGGATTTCTGGGTCTTGATCTTGCTTTTCTTGTATATCTATAAGCAAGGTTGACTCTAGGGTCAATGCAGAAAATTGCCCAATTATTACCTCGACTCCAAAATCTTTTATTTCTTTCTGAAGTGGTAGAGACAGTGATGATAAGGACATCAGTGCCGCACAGGATTTTCTGCTCAGTGCATCGGCCACTTTATTAGCTTTACCTGGGTGGTAGAGGATTTCACAGTCATAATCTTTGACCAACTCTAGCCACCTGCGCTGCCTCATATTCAGGTCCTTCTGAGTGAAGAAGTACTTCAAACTCTGATGGTCTGTGAAGATTCTGCACTGCACTCCATACAGGTAGTGTCTCCAGAGCTTCAGTGCAAAAACCACAGCTGCTAGCTCAAGGTCGTGGGTAGGGTAATTCTTCTCATAGTCCTTGAGCTGTCTGGAGGCATATGCTATTACTTTACCATCTTGCATGAGGACAGCTCCAAGGCCCATCTTGGATGCATCACTGTAAATGTCAAAGGCCTTGTCACTCTCTGGAACAGTCAGGATGGGAGCACTAGTCAATCTTTTCTTCAGTTCTAGGAAGCTGTGCTCGCATTTATCTGACCACTCAAACTTCTGATTCTTTTTGGTCAGGGCTGTGAGAGGAGAGGCTATTCTGGAAAAGTTCTCCACAAATTTTCTGTAATATCCTGCCAGGCCTAAGAAGCTTCTGATTTCACTGGCATTCTTGGGTCTACACCAGTTGCTGACTGCTTCTATCTTGGCTGGATCAACTTGAATGCCTTCTTTGGATACAATGTGACCTAGGAAGGTCACCTGATCTAGCCAAAACTCACACTTTGAGAATTTTGCATAGAGCTTCTCCTGCTGAAGGATTTGCAGCACTATCCTCAAGTGTGTAGCATGGTCCTCTGGAGTCTGTGAGTATATGAGAATATCATCAATAAATACAATGACGAATTTATCGAGATACTCCCTGAAGATGTGGTTCATCAGCTCCATGAAGACTGCTGGAGCATTGGTTACTCCAAAAGGCATTACTACAAATTCGTAGTGGCCGTATCTTGTCCTGAAGGCCGTCCTGGGGATGTCACTTTCTTTAACCTTTAGCTGATGATACCCAGAACGCAGGTCTATCTTCGAGAACACTGTAGCCCCTTTGAGTTGATCAAATAAATCATCTATTCTAGGAAGGGGTACTTGTTCTTGATGGTCACCTTGTTCAGAGCTCTGTAGTCTATGCATAGACGCATAGACCCATCCTTCTTCTTGACGAAAAGTACAGGAGCTCCCCAGGGTGAATGACTCGGGCGAATGAAGCCCTTGTCTAGTAGCTCCTGGAGTTGCTCTTGTAATTCCTTCAACTCTGCTGGAGACATACGATATGGGGCCTTCGAGACCGGACCGGTACCGGGCACTAGCTCGATCTCGAATTCCACTTCTCTGTTGGGAGGTAGTCCAGGTAATTCTTCTGGGAACACTTCTGGATATTCGCAGACTACCCGTACATCCTCCTGCTTGAGTTCTTCCTTTGCTTCTGAGTCCACTATGTGTGCAAGAAAACCAGCACACCCTTGCTCTAGCATCTGGTGGGCTGTCAAGGCTGAGAGAAATTTCTGAGTCTTCCTCCTTGGGGCTCCTTGAAACTCGAATGGTGGTTCTCCTTCTGGGCTGAAAACCACCTTCCTTCTACGGCAGTCCACTGAAGCGCTGTACTTACTGAGGAAATCCATGCCCAGTATGATGTCGAAGTCCTGCATCGCAAGGACTATCAGATCGACATGTAGCTCTCGGTCTGAAATCTTGATTGGCACAGCCCGGAGCCGCTGGGTGGATTCCATGATTTTCCCTGAAGGGAGAGTTGTCAGGAATCTAGACTCCCAACTCTCTGTAGGCACCTGTAACTTACTAGCAAAAGGTACTGATACGAAAGAATGAGTCGCCCCAGTGTCAAACAGTGTAGTAGCTAAATGCTGAAAAATAACTATTTGACCTGTTACGACCGTGGAGGCGCTGGCAGCTTCTTCCTTCGTGAGGGAAAAGACTCTGGCATTGGTTGGAACTGGTGCTGCTTCCAACCCTCCTTGACTGATCTGAGGTCCCTCCAGTATAGTAGGCATGTAATGTAACTGAGGCTGGCCTCCATACTGTACGGACTGCTGAGGAAGTACCTTGAACTTGTTTGGGCAGTCTTTCTGTGTCCCTCTTGTCCACATGAATAGCATCCAGTTACACCCAAAAGGCATGTCCTGGATGGTTCCTCCCACAC
>JAGFNQ010004543.1:154007-187489 GCA_024364735.1 Boesenbergia rotunda
ACTCCGGACGTCGGTAAAGAAGAGCGTTGTTTTTTTATTATTGTTTACTGTACTTATTTTGTAATCAAATTCTGTAAACTGTTTGCGCCGTATATAGAATTGCCCAAAGTAAACGGTCAACGACCGTGGGCCTTGGAGTAGGAGTCGACACAGGCTCCGAACCAAGTAAAATCGACTGTGTCTCTGTGTTGTGATTTTTAATTTCCGCTGCGTACTTGCTCTAAAATTTCCGAAAAACGATTTCCGATATTCACCCCCCCCTCTATCGGTTTTCTCAATCCAACAAGTGGTATCAGAGCAGGGAAGTTCAAACTTGGTGCAACCACCAGTTTGAAATTTTTTTCGGATTTTTATTTCTTTTTCTCATTCGAATTTTTTTTACCAAAAAATAATTTTTTTTCAATATTTTATTATCCTTATCCCGCACTACTAATCCAAGACCAAGTCTTGGGAAATTTTTTTTTTAGTTTTCTTTTACAGATCAAATGGCCATACAAGAGGGATTCAGCACCGCCAGACCTCCACTTTTCAGTGGAAAAGACTTTTCTTACTAGAAAAGTCGAATGGAGGTCCACCTGAAAACTCAGGTGGACATGTGGATCATCATCCAGTCCGGACTGGAGATACCCAAAAATGCTGATGGACTTCCTCAAAGCTACACAGAGTGGGACACCGCTCTGAAACAAAAAATTGAAGCTGACACTAAAGCGACTCAGACTCTTCAATGCGGATTGATGAAAGAGGAGCTGAACAGCGTGGGCCCCTTCAACAGTGCCAAGGAGCTGTGGGCAAAATTGATCGAGCTGCACGAAGGGACATGTGATACTCGGATCAGTAAGAGGGATCTGCTCCTGAACAAACTCTATACCATCAAGATGGCCGACAACGAAACAGCAGCCCAGCTCCACGCACGAATCCAAGAGTTGATGAACGGTCTTCACACTATAGGTCACAAGGTTGAAAACCGTGACTTAATAAGGTATGCCTTAAACGCTTTCCTAGAAACACCTTGTGGGCATCTATGGTAGATGCATACAAGGTCTCAAGGGATCTTTCAAAAATAAAATTAGACGAATTGTTTTCCGAACTAGAACTGCACGAACAAACTAACACCAATATGATCGAGAAAGGTATTGCCTTCGTTGCAGGTAAAACTGGAAGGACAACAAAGAAGAAGCCTGAACCTGAACCCGAGTCTAACTCAGACTCAGACTCAGAAGACGAAGAAGGAGATCAAACTAAGCTGGTCCGACTAGCCCGAAGCTACTACAAGGAGCTGAAGAACCGAACCAACAAATGGAAAATCAGCCGAAGAAAGGACGAACCAGCTGAACCCGCGAATGACAAAAACAAGCCCAACGTAACCTGCTACGAGTGCAAGAAGAAGGGCCACTACAAGACAGAATGTCCAAACTTAAAGGAAATCAAAAAGACAAGAAGAAAGAATGCGCTCCAAGCAACCTGGGACGAATCTTCCTCAGAAGAAGAAGAAGAAGCACCCCAATCAAACCTACTAGCTCTGACCGCCTCAGAAAAAGTCGAGACTGAGTCAGAATCAGAACAGGACGACGGCGAGCTGACCTTTACAGAAGACGGCGAAATTAAGGTAACTGGTTTCAATAGATGTCAATTAAGTGAACTAATTTCATTTCTTTCTCGAGATTTGGCAAAAGCCAAACTCCGAGTCGAATCCCTCCGACAGGAAGTAAAACTCCTGAAAGAGGGAGCTGACTCTAAACCCTTAACCGAGAAGGTTCAGGAAGGAACTCCTACTCAAGTTGAAAAACTTGAAAAGGAGAACTCCTCCCTGAAAACTCAGGTTAAGGATCTTAGATCAGCTTTAGAATGATTTACATCTAGTTCCAAGGGTCTTGACATGATCCTTGGAAAACAGAAATCAGTTCTAAATCGATCCGGACTTGGCTATAGAACCAAATCCCGACAAAGATCTTACTTTGCTGTACTGAATCAGTCCAGAGGTAAAATTCAGGCATGGGTACCTAAACTATACCTGAACAAACCAACTGGATCAAATCAGTATTGGATCCCCAAGGACAAGATTCACATCTTGCCTAACCATCACCGTGGCTTTAGTCCAGGGGGAGCCAAACTGAAAACAATATTCATTATTAGATAAGAATTTAATTCGTGATTGCAATTGCTTGATTGATTGTTTATTTAAAATTCCTGCAATTTACCATGCTGAGATTTAGGAATGGTTAGTTTAAGGACTGAACAAACTTAACTGAAACTTGACAACATAGTATTGGGTGGAGGTGAGATGATAGTACGTTAGGGAAGCCAATTTGGCGGAACTAGCCGAAGCTACCGATCCAAGACCCAAACTAGTTAGACCAGAAATTTTTCAAAAAATAATTTTGAAAATGAAATTTCATTAAAAGGCTTTGTCAAGGAAAGGGTGGATGATCCCATAAGGCTACGGCCAAAGAAGGCCTAGTGCCTCGCCAAGACCTGGAAGCCAATTTTTGAAATTCAAATTCAAATTATTTTTTTTCAAATTCGAATCTAACACAAAATTTCAGTTATTTGTAGATTTAAACATCTTTTCAAAAATTTCAAAATTAATTAAGTTTTCAAAATTTAATTGTTTTCAAAATTAATCAAAATTTTTAAAATAGTCTTAACTATCAAAACCTGTCTCACGAAACCTATAAGGCTAACGTGATTGAAAACCCTAGATTTGGGTGAGACATACTAGGCAGTGAAACTCAATTTAAGCTATTCCTGACTCTAATTGGATCCAAATCAAGAAAACTCTTTATGTGTAGGAACATAAAGATTTGGACCAATGGATGTTGGATAGCGGTTGCTCCAGACACATGACTGGAGATAAATTGAAGTTCAACAAGCTCAAGTTCAAAAACCTAGGCTCAGTGGCATTTGGCAATAATGCTACACTCAAGGTAATTGGGTCAGGTAATATTGAACTTAAATCCGATTTTATTATTAAGAAAGTTCTATTGGTTGAAAACTTTAATTTTAACTTTCTTAGCATAAGTCAGTTATGTGATTCTGGTTATATAGTTACTTTCAACAATTCTAACTCCCTGATTAGAAATGTACAACACTCAGAAATCATGCTTAAGGGCACTAGGAAAAACAATGTATACACTATAAACCTTCCCCTTGTACCCAAATGTATGTTAACACAATTAGAACAATCAAACCTCTGGCATAGGAGATTAGGTCATACCAATCTGAGAACTATCTCAAAAATTATCCAACTTGGCTTAATCAAAGGTATCCCCAAAATTAAAAATAATGAAAACCTAATATGTGAATCATGTAATCAAGGTAAACAAACCAAATCCAATCACAAACTAACCCAATCTAATTTAACTCAAACTACACTTGAGCTCCTACACCTTGACCTATTTGATTCACATGGAGCCAAGTCACTAAGCGGGAACCGATACTGCTTAGTAATAGTTGATGATTACTCTAGGTTTACCTGGGTTAGGTTTCTAAAACCAAAGATGAAACCCTAAACCTATTTAATGAATTCTGTAAACTAGTTGAAAATCAAAACGACACTAAAATTAAAAGACTTAGGAGTGATCACGGGGGAGAGTTTGAAAATCAACGATTCGAGGAATTCTGTAAGGTAAATGGGTACTTACATGAATTTTCATGTCCTAGAACCCCCCAACAAAATGGGATAGTCGAGCGAAGGAATAGAACATTACAAGAAGCCGCTAGGGCTATGCTCAACGAATTTAATCTAGCAAACCAATTTTGGGCAGAAGCGATTAGTACGGCTTGTTATATCCAAAATAGGGTTTTGATTAACAAGCGACACAACAAAACCCCCTATGAACTGTACTACCATAGAATCCCAAACCTAGACTACCTAAGGGTCTTTAGATGCAAAATCCATATCCTAAACACCAAAGACTATTTAGGAAAATTTCAGTCCAAGTCAAACCCAGGTATCTTCCTAGGATACTCAACCACAAGTAGAGCCTATAGAGTTTACAACAAACAAACTAAGAAAATTAAAGAAACAACAAACTTAATTTTTGATGAAGAAATCAACTCAACATCTAATAATCCAGATTTAACTTCATCAAACTCTGACCAAGAAAATAATGAACAAACTATTGAACCCTTAATTGAACCCTTAAACGAACTAACCATTGAACCAATTAATGAGTCAACTGAACCAAGTATCGAACCAACAAATGAACCTGCCCAAAGAGTCGAATCAAATAGTGAACCAAACCGACCAGCTAGACCTGAGGCTGAACCAAGCTCTAGAAGAACCAAGAAACCCAGACTCAGTCACCCAACCGATCAAATTGTGGGTGATCCAACTCTAGGAGTCAGGACTAGATCCTCCTATAGAAACCTTAGTCAAATAGCTATGATATCGAAAATAGAACCTAAAACTATAGATGAAGCTCTACCTGATCCTGATTGGATCATAGCTATGTAAGAAGAGTTAGCCCAATTTGAGAGGAACCAAGTCTGGGAACTAGTGCCTAAACCTGAGAGCAAATCCGTCATTGACACTAAGTGAGTCTTTAGGAATAAGCTGAATGATCAAGGAGAAATAGTCAGAAATAAAGTCCGCTTAGTAGCAAAGGGTTTCAGCCAAGTAGAGGGATTAGACTACGATGAAACATATGCCCCAGTAGCTAGACTTGAGTCCATTAGAATGTTGTTAGCCTTTGCATCCCATAAAGGATTTAAATTATATCAAATGGATGTAAAGTCAGCCTTTTTAAATGGATTCATTAAAGAAGAAGTTTATGTAGGACAACCCCCAGGGTTTGAGGACTTAGACAAACCTAACCACGTTTACAAACTAACCAAAGCATTATATGGGCTAAAACAAGCACCTAGGGCCTGGTATGAACGGTTATCAACCTATTTAACTTCTAAAGAATTTAAACAAGGCCAAATTGACTCAACTTTATTTATTAAAACCCTAGGAAAAAATATATTTATTGTCCAAATTTACGTAGATGACATAATCTTTGGATCCACCAACACAAACTTCCTAAAAGAGTTTGTCAAAATAATGGAAGATGAATTTGAAATGAGCCTAGTTTGTGAGCTTACCTTTTTCCTAGGACTACAAATCAAACAAACTAGGGATGGTAACTACGTTCATCAATTTAAATATGCTAAAGAGTTAATAAAGAAATTTAAAATGGATAACTCTAAAAGCATAAGTACCCCCATGGCCACTAATGTAAAAATAGATAGTGACCCTGATGGTAAACCAGTGGACCTTAAACTCTATAGGAGTATGATAGGTAGCCTACTGTACCTTACAGCCAGTAGACCTGATATTCTTTTTGCTGTAGGAATGTGTGCTAGATACCAAACCTGTGCTAAGGAAACGCACCTAGCAGCCCTAAAAAGAATACTAAGATATGTAAAGGGCACCCTAAATGTAGGGATTTGGTATCCTAGGACCTCAACTTTTGATTTGACAGGATACTCAGATTCTGACTATGTTGGCTGTAAATTAGATAGAAAGAGCACAAGTGGAAGCTGCCAACTGTTAGGTCAGAGTCTAGTTAGTTGGTGCAGCAGAAAACAACACTGTGTAGCTATATCCACAACTGAAGCTGAGTATGTGGCCTTAGGAGAGTGTGTTGCTCAACTTTTATGGATGATGCACACACTTAAGGACTTCCAGCTCAACTACACCCAAACTCAAGTATTTATTGACAATATAAGTTCAATTAATTTAACTAAGAACCCAATCCAACATTCCAGAACCAAACATATAGAAGTCAAACATCATTTTGTAAGAGACCATGTAGCCAGGGGTGAAATAGTACTTAAGCATATTGACTCTAAATCCAACTTAGCTGATATATTCACAAAACCCTTACCTGAATCTGAGTTCAGTTCACTAAGAAGGCAGTTAGGATTGTGCTCTGTAGAATAGATTAACTTTATTTTTTACTGCTCTACTTGATTTAAAAATTTGTTTCTAAAAATAGAATTTGAAAAACTGTTTTACTTAATTTCAAAATCAGTTTTCATTTTCGACTTAGTTTTATTTTTATTTCAAAACTACCCCCTTTCAAAACTAGGGCTCTTTCGAAAATGGACTTAGCCTAGGCCCTAACCCTAGAACTGCATGCACCTATAGACTTAGAAGTCAGCATCTCACAAGCACCTTAGGGTACTTTTGATTGATAACCTAGAAAGGGTTGAGATGCTTAGGTCTTTGCCTTAATTCAAGATGCTTTAAGTCAGTGCATCTGCAGCAATTGGGGCACTAAATACAACTTACACAGCAATCAAGTTAAGTGTCAAGTTTAGAAAATCTAACTTGAACAGAAACACTTAACTTGACTAACCCTAGCAAAAACTACTGTTTCTAACAGCTAGTAAGTAGCTAATTGGGTTAGACAGGTCCCTACAGAGAAAATTGTCTGATTTATTTTAAGTCTAATTATGAATTGGTTCAGTACAGCAAAATCTTACTTATTTCCTTTATGCAATCTTATTTCTGCTATATTTATCTGTTTTGATATATGGCAAAGGGGGAGAGATAGGAAAGGAGAGAGTAAAATTAATTTTCTTTATTCAAAAAAGAAAATTTCTTTATTCAAAAAAGTTTTCAAAAATTTTCTTATCCTTTATTCAAGAAGTTTTAAAAAATTTTCTTATCCTTTATTCAAAAATTTTCAAAAATACTTAAGCTTTTCAAAATTGACTAAAGTACTTAAGTTCTTAAAGCTTTCAAAAAATTTTTACTTAAGCTTTCAAAATTTTGCTAAATACTCAAGCCCTTCAAAATGTTCTTACTTAAGCTTGTCAAAATTTTTTTAAACTTCTATAAATACTTTAAGCTTAAGTTTTTTTTCAAAACTGTATAAGTACAATGTTACTAAGTACTTAGGGTTTTCAAATTTAATTAAGTACTTAAAGTTTTCCAAATGTACTTTATTTATTAAGTACTTAAGTTTTCCAAATGTACTAAGCTTTTTAAAGTTTACTAAGTACTTAAGCTAACACTTTCAAAACTTTTAAGTACCTTAAAACTTAAAGCTTCAAACTTTTTAAGTACTCTAAAATCATGCTTCAAAAACTCTCCTATGTACTTTTAACTTAAGTTATTAAAAGATTTCTAAGTACCTAAAACTTAAGTTTTCAAAGTACAAGTAAAGTTTTTTTAACCCCACGAATTTTTGAAAAATCTAGGGGGAGATTCCTTCCAGGGGGAGGGAACAAAATTTAACCTTTTCATGCTTGCTTAAACTTAACTTTTTGAACTAGGGTTGCCATAAATCAAAAAGGGGGAGATTGTTGGTGCAGAATGCACCCAAGTCAAACCTGTGTTTTCATAATGGCAATAGAGGTCAAAAGTTAAGTCTTACTTGTTTTCTAACAAGTTACTCTAGTGTGCAGGAAAAGCCCTAGCGAAGGACTGCTAGGCGCCAGGCGAAGGGCAGCCTGGGACTGAAGCCCTAGCGAAGGAATGCTAGGCACCGGGCGAAGGGCAGCTCGGCATCCAAGACCTGACAAAGGACCGTCAGGCAAAAGTCCAACCAGAGGAACGGTTGGCATCAGGTAAATTCTCCCGAGAGGAGTAGGTGAGGACGTGTTCCCCGTCGAGGGAACAGTAGGCGTCGGTTCGACCTAGGGTTCCATTTTGGAGGCCCAAAGTCAAAATCAAGACAGCTAAGGCTGTATAAACTAACCACTTAATGTCTTGTTGTGTTTTGGACTAACCCTGGATGCAGGACCGAAGGAACGAGTGTCTGCAGCTCAGAGAGCCTCAAAGGAGTGAGGCAACAGCTGACCAGGGTGCCCGGAGTGTCCCGGGCGCCCCCAAGGTGAACATAAAACACACAAGTAAAAAGCAGCTTCAAACAGTACAACTCCCGGGCGCCCCCTGCGCTCCGGGCGCCCCCAGCACCAACTGTAGAAGCAGCTCTCTTCGAAGCCAGATAACACTTTGACCCGGTCAATCCAGGCACCCCGAGCGCTCCGGGCGCCCCGGTCAAAGCTGATCCTGACGTTAAAGGGATCAGACGCTGACCGAGACTTTGGCGGATCAAAGGCCACGTGGGGGGGCGCCCCCGACGTCCCGGGCGCCCCCAGGCCCTATATAAAGGGCCCTCGACCAAGGCTTCAGAACATCAATTCAATCAACGTCTCAAAGCTCTTCTGCTCTCGCGCCTTGCTCCGGAAACCTTCCAACTCGAGCCGACGACGTCCCGCTGCTCCGAAAAAGTCGATCTACTCCGGACATCGGTAAAGAAGAGCGTTGTTTTTTTTATTATTGTTTACTGCACTTATTTTGTAATCAAATTCTGTAAACTGTTTGCGCCGTATATAGAATTGCCCAAAGTAAACGGTCAACGACCGAGGGCCTTGGAGTAGGAGTCGACACAGGCTCCGAACCAAGTAAAATCGACTGTGTCTCTGTGTTGTGATTTTTAATTTCCGCTGCGTACTTGCTCTAAAATTTCCGAAAAACGATTTCCGATATTCACCCCCCCTCTATCGGTTTTCTCGATCCAACATAAATTTCTTATGAAAAATTTATTCCGTTAAGAGGAGAATTGGCGATTAAGAGGCTACTATATAAAGGTACCAAGGCAGGCTTGGAAATTAATCCAAGAGATCAAGGATTCTTGCCTAGCCTCTCTCCCTCTCCTTCTCTCCTTCTCCCTCTTCTAGTGTCGCCGGCCCTAGAGCCCTTCCCCTTTGCCGTGAGCTTCCACCACCAAGAAGAAGCCGAAGAAGAAGAAGAAGCGGGCGCGACTCCTTCCTTCCTCCCGGAATCTTGATTCCGTTCTTCGTTTGGTGGTTAGTTTTTCATCTCTCTCTTGGTATTCTTGTCGTGCCTTTGGAGAATCTAGTAGTTCTTGTCGGCATGAAACTCGTGGCTTTGCGAAGTCATCCCGAAGAAAACTCGACGTGGACGCGAATAGAGGCGGAGCTTCCAAGGGACGCTACTGTTGGATCTCGTCCCTTTCTACGAGTTACGCGAGGTATTAAGTAAATTAGTTTACTTTCTGTAAAATTTTAAATGTATGATCATGCCTCCACAACATAAGGTTGCATGCTAGATACGTGGTTAAAATAATTTGAGAAATTATTTATGCTAAACCTTCCGCTGCACGTAATTAAATTTTAAAATTACGAACCCGTATCCATGTCAACATGCACCCGGTCCCAACAGTGGTATCAGAGCCGGTTAGTGTTCGACATAATCATGTAATTGTTTTGCGGAAAACTTTGTCATGATCTCAATTTTGGAAAATTTTTCAATTATGGAAACTTTCCAATTATGATAAATTTTAGATTTAGGAATTTCAAAATTTGGAAATCCTCATTAAATTTCGCAAACTTTTTGAAATATCCTAGTTTCTGAAATTTTATGATAATTGTGAAAACTTCCCATTTTTGGACCATTCTCATCTTTTATTTGGTGATGATAGTATTATTGATGGTCCTAATTTTTCTAATGTTGTTGTTGCAGATATTACAGGAGAAGCATGCATAGAAGATGATTCCATAGGTGTAGGGGAGTGCACTAAGCCCCAGGGACCACCAACAGTGATGGATACATTAGAAGATTCAGAGGATGAACAAGAAAGTGTAGGGACTTGCATGGTGGAAGCAAGAACCCAAGGATCACCTATTCCAGTTGAGTGTCCACCAGAGTTTGAGGCTGATGAGGAGCATGTACTTGATCAGGAGGAGGCCATGGATACATCTACTCTTGTAGAACCTCCAGGTATTCTCCAGCACGCTCAGGTAAGTATTTCTCCTCTTTGTTCAGAAAAATTCAGCGAGGTACCTAGTGTTGACTTTATTGGTTATGATGAATTTATTGATATACCTTGTGTAGAAATTGCTTGTGCAAATCCAATAGAGGTACCAAAAATTGATTTCCTTGGTGGTAATGCATTACCTGATACATCTTTTGTAGATATGGATTGCGAAATAATTTTAGAGGCACCAATAATTGATGTTGTTTGTTATGATGAATTACTTGATATATCTTTTGTGGATATGGATAGTGAAAATTTTTTAGAAGTGTCTGAAATTGATGTTATTTATTTTGATGAATCTCTTGCTATATCTTATGCTGAGGTTGAATGTGAAAAACTTATGGAGATATCTGAGAGTGATTTCATTGGCTGTGACCCATTGCTTGATACATTCTTGATAGGAAATAATTGTGAAAATATTATTGATGTGCCAAAAGTTGATTTCATGGGGTGTGATAAGTTTCTTGATATACCTTTGGAGGATATTACTTATGAAAAATTCATTGAGATACCAGAATTTGATTTTATTGGATATGATGCAGTTTTGGATACATTTCATGCAGAGACTAATATTATTTTATTTCTTTCTGACCCTGCACGCTTGAGAGAGGTATTACATTGTTTTGCAGGGTCCAGAAGACTTCAGGAGTGGATACTCCAACTGAACAGACTTCAACCTCCTGGAAGGACTTCTAAAAGGCAGGAAGAAGGAGGAGATGATTTTACTTTAATTCGAAGCACTCCATTCCTTCAATGGATTTTGAACCTAAATCGCCTTCGGCCACCGGAGCATATTTTTGTAAAGTTCAAGTGTGGGGAGTCCTAATTCTCTCAGTCACCCATGCTCCTCCACTACCACGATGGAGGCTACTGCTTAACAGACTCCGTCCACCAGAAATAAAGGGGAGATTATTCTTTCTTGTATCTTCTTTTATTTCATTTTTCATTTTCATGCTTTCTAGAATTAGAATTTTCCTTTGAATTGAGTCCTTACTAATAAATGCATGAGTAGAGTAGAATGCATAGGAGTCATTGTAAATACCTTGTTATTTCTTTTCGTACTTTTTCTTGCATGACTAGGAATAAATGTATCCCTCTAGGTTATTCCTATAGCATTTTAGATTCTTTTGAAAATAAATTAAATTTGGTTGTTAAAACTTAGGGTTTGAGCTAATGGATGAAATCTTGGATGCTTGAGTACTACTTTGCTTTAGATTCTTAATTGAGGATTTGAGATGAATTCTTTTTGCCTAGTGAGAATTAGCCTTATATTTGTAACACATACATGTTATTGTACTCTAGAACTTGCTTAGGTTCTTTCAAAACCATATTTCAATGATTGGATCACATTTATAGAGGCTAATTAATTTGTTTCTTTTCCATACAACTTCTTGGCAATTATCATGTTCATTCCATTTTTCTTATTATTATTTCCTACTCTTACCCTTACTTTTCTATGGACTTGTTGTTTGGGATGTTTCTTAATGCTACTTTGCCCGAGATGGACAAAGAATTAAGTGTGGGGGAGTGATTGGTGATTTGGAATGAATTTTCATCAATGATGCAACTCATTTCGAAAAAAAATTTTGCCAAGTGAGTTGAGTTTGGTGTCAAAAATGAGCAAGAGAGGTGGGAGCCATTGGAGACTTAGATTCTTTACTACATTTTGAAGATCAAAGTGGCATGCAATGAAAAGAAAAATCTTCAATGCAAGAAAAAGAAAAAGAAATGGAACAGATTAAGCAAAAGTTTGTGCCAACATGAAGTTATCTTGGGTCGGAATTGGCTTGGATGAAGAATTGAGAAGTTGGAATTATGGAAGTTTGGATCAGCAACACCTTGTAAAGTCCGAGTTGAAGCTGAGAAAAAGTCTAAATTCTGTGCAGGAATTTCTGCCAAAAACAATTTGTGCAGATCAGTGAGGGAAGCAAGATGAATTTGCAGCTTAACACAAGCTGAATTCTAGCTGGATACAATCTGAATTGAAGGCTGATAAAGTTGGAATTGAAGCTGAATTGAAACTGAGATACTTCGACTTTGAGTTGCTGAATTGATACAAACTGCTGTGCCAAGAAAAAAATGCAGAAATCTGGGCAAGGGGGCAGTTATAACAGAGAAAAATCAGTGAATGTTATAAGGCAGATTTGTACCAACTTTAAGTTGAACTTGTGCTTCCTTAATCAGCAGTGCCTTGCCGAATCTTAACAGAACTTGCAGAATGGTTTTTGATTGAACTAAACTTCTTGGGAGCAGAATTTAAACTGCTAAATGAAATTAGCAATGAGGTGATAAGGAAGGAATGGTAGTGTAGTGCCGAAATACCAATGTGGAGGCTGGAATCTAACCTTCTGCAATCATCAGAAACTGAGCAGGATTGCAAGGTTGCTGGTAAAGGTTAAGCACAGTTATTCAGCAATGAAAAGCAGTAAGATCGGAAAGGTGAGCTGGGAATGCAGCTGAAAAAGAAACAAGTCAAATTGTAATGTTCCTTGCAAGTAGTTTGGTATCAATGGGAAATGAAATTAAGTTTTCAAGGGCTGTGAATCACGAAATGAGGTGGATGAATGTATCATAAATTGAAGCACATCACAGCCTATCAGAACAAGAAAAAATTCTGGCTGCTAGGAGTTTCGAGGCAGAACAGAAAATGGAAAGAAGTTGGCTAAAACTCAACTTGTTGAGCAGAATTTTTGAGTGGAATACTTTAAGTGATCAACTACTTTTAGATGCCAACTGATATGAAGGAATTAGAGTTTTGCATGATCTGATATGCTCCATTAGAAGACTTGAGAGCAGAGAAAAAAAAACAGAAAAACAGTTTGAAAAAAAAAGAGAAACAAGATGGCACAAGGATGTAATGTGGGTACCATGAAACAAGTGAATATCTTTCTCATCCGAATTAAAGCCTTGTTCCATGTCATTTCTGACTTTACAAGAATGAAAGAAAGAAGAAAAAGAAGAATGAGAAAAGAAAAGCAAGCAAAGTTGGCACGCAAAAGGAAATTGGCACAAAGGGACTAAAGAGGTCTTCTCATCGAATTTTTGAAGGGCAAGGCAAAATTTTACTCCACCACACTTTTGATATCACTAGAGGACTGTGAAGATGGGGCAAAGCACATTGGAAACATTCTTGAGCACTCAAGTCTTCCATTCCATCAATTTTCTATTTCCTTGGTTTTTATTCCACACTTTACCTTTTTCTGTGTTTTTATTTGTTTTTGTAGATGTTGATCCTAATCATGAATAATGGTGGAGAGTAGACAACAAGCAAGCCTATGGTAGTGCAAGAAGCATGTGTGTTTGAGTGAGCTCCACTTCCATGATCAACTTAGAACTTAAGGAGAGAGCCACCAAAACTTCCCTTGAAAGGCTAGTGATTTAAATTCATCTCAATGACTCATGATGGATGAAAAGGCTAAGTTGTTGATTTAAGGACAAGATACTAATCCATAGAGCTTAGATTTATGAGAATTGACAACCTTAGGTAATTTCTTTTCATTTGCTTCTAATTATGCTTAAGAAAATCTAGGGGATACATATTTAGTGATTTCGCGAGACACTCAAGGTTAAGTGTGGGGGAGTTGATAGATACTATTTTGTTGATTATTTTAATTGCTAAAATCCATGTTTGACCTATATTTTTATTGCTTAATTGTGAAATTTCCCTAGGTTTTAGAACTTACTCTTATTTTGGACTTAATTGCAAATTTACACATATTTGGATTATTTGGCCACTAAATTCTTGATCTATTTTTGTAGGCATGAAAGGTTCATGGATCTAGGGCATATTGGGTCGAACTTGAGTCGGAAGTGACCCGGATCGAGTTATCAAGATTATGATTAAATCTGGGTCGTCCGATTCAAAAGCGGCTAGATCTGAGCCATCCGGGACCATCTGAAGTAATCCGAGCTAGGGTTAGGGTTGATCAAGCATTCTGATCAAGATCTGAAGGTTTCATCCCAATCAGAGCTCATCAACCGTTGGATCAAACTCGGAGGGCTCTAGATCGTCCATTCAAAGGTTAAGTTGATCTGGACCATCCGTTGCAAATCTGGAGGATCCGAGCTACCACAAGGAAGATCCTGACCCCTGATCAACATCCTCAAAGTTTGGCTCAAATCAGAGCAAGATCAGCCGTTGGATTCATCCAAATCAATCAGGGTCGTCCATTGATAAGTATTTAATCAAAAATACCCAGCCTTTCTTCCTCGTCGCGTCTTCGCCGCAACAGTCGGCTTCTTCATCGTTTTCCTTCGTTTCTTTTGCAAGTTTCTTAGTTTTGAAGGCGCAAACCCTCAATTTCTCCATTTGATCATCATCTGAATCCTTGGAAGACAGTTTCGATCGAGATTTCAGCTTAATTTGTGCCAGAACAGGGGTGTTTGAGGGTTTCGGCATCTCTGCTACCCAATCGATTGTGTCTCATCCACAAGCCATTTCTGATCATTTGAGCTGCTTGTAGGGGTTCTTAGGTGAGCTCAGATGTTCTTCAAATCATCATCGCAAGCCATCCATTGAGACAGAAGAGATTGGACTAGAATTTTCTCAGCTGAGGCAGTTTGAGCAGATTGGTCGATTGAAGCTGCGCTCCACTGATTTGCTGAGCTTAGGGGTTCGAGGCCAGCCCTTGCTTGACGACCAAGGAGATTTTGAGCTTAGGGAGGATTGAGGCTTAGTTCTTTAGCAAATTTCAGTTGTTTTAGCCGTAGATTTTATTTCTGCACTTGGTTTCGGTTATGTTTTGTATCAGGATACTTAGATTTGGTTTTCTGAATTGTTTAGCTTAATTAGGTTTTTAATCTTCAAGTTAAGTAGTTTAGGAGCGTGTTTAGTGAACAATAGCTTCTAGTTTCAGTTTACTTTGGTTTATTTTGCTTGCGTGCCAATTTCATGTTTGCGTATCAGCTGAGTATCAGTTTTTACCTTGTTTTGCCATTTCATTTCTGATTTTTGTAGCTTAATTCCAATTCGATTTATGTCCAGCTAAATGCTTGCAATTAGAGATCATATTTAGTGTGTTAATGTATTAGATTCAAGTTTATTTCTCAATCAGTTTTATTTCTGAAATTAAGTTCAGTTGTGGCGTATCAAACCCCTATTCCAATTTTGGTTTTCAGTTTCTGCACACCATCTGTGCTGAATTCAGTTTCTGTTTTGCGTATCAGATTTGTGTTTCCGAAAATTGCATCAAGAGAATATTGATTGATGAATTGTCCCTGATCTAAATTTACAGCTTGTAGACTTTACTGAACATTGCAGCGAGCTGAAATTCTGGGCACTTCATTCGATCTGATTTCTGAAGTTTTTCATCCATTTGTATTCAGTTTGGTTTCCATATTGATTAGAGTTCATTTCTACCCATCGAATTCAGCTCTGTGCTCTAGTTTCACCTATGGTTACTTCTGAATTTAGTGGTCTGTTCATGCGCATAAAACTATAAATCTGCAGTTGTGTCAGGGGGGGATTTAAAACTGATTGGAGGATCATGTTCTTCAATTAGTATCAGTTTTTGGCACATAGATTTCTTCCTTTTGGTATCAAGTTGTTCATTTCTGAAGTATCAAGTCATAGATTCTGCATTTGATCTATTTCTGCACTTGCATCAATTCTGCATCAGATTCTGCAAATTTGGCAGATTCAATACCATCTGTGTTCAGTCTTTAGTTCCGAAATTGCAATCAATTAAATTGAATTCTTAGGAATCTTATGTGGCTA
Source organism: Boesenbergia rotunda (assembly GCA_024364735.1). Lineage (NCBI taxonomy): Eukaryota > Viridiplantae > Streptophyta > Magnoliopsida > Zingiberales > Zingiberaceae > Boesenbergia > Boesenbergia rotunda. Next base: position 169,500 of record JAGFNQ010004543.1, read on the forward strand.
TTAGTTTGGAGCAAAAGATTTCAGTTGTTGTTTGGTTTTAGCATCCAAATCAGTTTCGGAATTTTGCAAGTTACTCCTGCATTTCTGCATTCAATCCTTGCGAGTTCATTTCAGGTTTTAGGTTGATTGAATTGATCAGATTTTGGTCTGAAATTCTGCATTTACTTTTGCAAACTTCTTCATTGAAAACTTTGTTTTCCAACTTGCATCGAACAGCTTTGGCACAGCTTTGGCACAAGGAATTTCAGATTTCATGCCAAGCTGTTTTGGCACTTATTTCGCAATAAATTTGCTTGAGTAGTAATTTCCTAAGTTGGACACAAGTTGTAGTGCAATATTTCATTTGGTATTAGTTTGATTTCCGAATTTTGCTACTTGGCATTAGCTATATTGAGTTGCTTATTGGTTGAGTTTATCAATTGTCATTATCTAGTTTTAATTTGTCCAGCTAAGTCATTGCCTTTTCCTTGAGTTTTCATTTCCGAATTTACAACCTAAAACCCAATTACTTATTCGAAACCCAAATTCATAAATGACACATAAACACGAGCTCGAATCAAACAACTTCAACTAGTCCCCAGGAAAAATACGACCTGTGGCCCCTTTACTACGTTTTCATATTTTGATTGCAAAAAGGGTTTCCAGCACATTTTATAAATTCTAAATTCTGACGGATCCACACATTTCGTGACAACTTAACTTAGCTAAATCGGGTCCGTCAAAAGGCCAAAGAAAAGAATAAAGGAAAGAAGAAAAAGGCCAAAAAGACTGAAAAAATACCAAAAGGCACTTGCCATCACTGTGGCAAGGAGGGTCACTGGCGAAGAAACTGCAAGGTTTATCTTGAGTCCTTGAAGAAGAAGGCATCCGATGCCCCATCCTCTTCAGGTATCATCGTTATTGAATGTCACTCTATTTCCTCAACCACCTGGGTACTTGATACTGGGTGTAGCTCACATATATGTAATGACATACAGGGGCTAAGGAATAGAAGAAGACTCGTCAAGGGAGAAGCGAATCTGCGAGTTGGAAATGGAGCAAAGATTGCTGCTATTGCCATCGGAACATATTTGCTAAAGCTCCCTACTGGATGTGTCTTAGAATTGGATAATTGTTATTTTGTTTCTTCATTAATAAAGAACATTGTATCTATTTCATGCTTGAATGAAAAGGGTTATCATTTAACTTTTAGTAACAATTGTTGTTACATGACTTTAAATGGTGTTCTTTATGGAACCGGAACTTTATGCAATGGTATCTACACGTTAGATTTATCCGGTGACGTTTTCAATATCGAAGTTAGCAACAAACGTGCTCAAATAGATAATCGAATAGACTCCTATACGTGGCATTGTCGTCTTGGCCATGTAAGTAAAAAACGCATGACCAAATTACACCGATGTGGAATTTTGGAATCATTTGAACCCGATTCATTTGATACATGTGAATCATGCTAAAAGGCAAGATGGCCAAATTACTCTTTTCCGGAAAAGGTAATCCAGTGGGAGAATTGCTTGGTCTAATACATACTAATGTATGTGGACCAATGTCAACTCCTGCACAAGGAGGCTATAGCTACTTCATTACCTTTATCGATGATCACTCACGATTCGGGTATGTGTTCTTGATGAAACATAAATCTGAAGCTTTTGAGAAATTCAAAGAGTTCAGAAATGAAGTAGAGAAACAGCTTGGCAAAAGTATTAAGATACTTCGATCCGATCGGGGTGATGAATACTTAAGTCAAGAGTTTCAAGATTATCTTAGGGACAATGGGATATTGTCTCAATGGACTCCGCCATATACACCACAGCATAATGGTGTATCTAAGAGGCGTAACCGAACCTTGATGGACATGGTTAGATCTATGATGAACCATGCAACTCTTCCAAAATCCTTTTGGGGCTATGCACTTAAGACAGCTGTTTACTTGCTAAACAGAGTCCCGACCAAGGTAGTCTCTACTACTCCATATGAGACGTGGAATAGTAAGAAACCTCATTTAACTCTCCTTAAAATATGGGGTTGTCCTGCTTATGTGAAGCGGACTGTATCAGACAAATTGGATGCTAAGTCTGATAAATGTCTATTTATTAGATACCCTAAGGAAACGAAGAATTACCAATTCTATCATCCCTTGGAACAAAAGGTGTTTGTTTCAAGGCATGTTGCGTTTCTGGAAAAGGAATTTCTTTTACAAGAAAATAGTGGGAGTGGCATTGAACTTGATGAAGTTCAAGAAACTCCAATAGACATTACAGAGACACCTAGTCTAGACCCACAACCAACAACTCATAATAATGAGCTATCAGTTGAACCTAAAACAACACCACCTCTTCGTAGGTCTGATAGGACACGCAATATTCCAGAGAGATACGGATTTCTCATAAGTGAATCGAACGACGTGTTACTCATAAGCAATGACGAACCTATCAGTTATGAAGATGTTCTGAAAAGTTCAGAAAGGGACAAATGGCTTGAAGCCATGAAGTCGGAAATGGATTCCATGTACGAAAATCAAGTATGGGACTTGGTTAACCCACCTGAAGGGATTAAGCCATAGGGTGCAAGTGGGTTTTCAAGAAGAAAACTGACATGGAAGGTAATGTTGTTACCATTAAGGCTAGATTAGTGGCAAAAGGATATCGTCAGAAACAAGGAATTGATTATGACGAAACCTATTCGCCAGTAGCTATGCTTAAATCCATTCGGATGCTACTGGTCATAGCAGCTCATTATGATTATGAGATATGGCAAATGGATGTGAAAACAACTTTCCTTAATGGAAACCTGCTTGAGGATGTATACATGATACAACCTGAAGGTTTCACATCGGTTGATAAAACCAAAATATGCAAGCTTCAACGATCCATATATGGACTGAAGCAAGCATCCAAGAGCTGGAACATCCGTTTTGATGAGACAATCAAAGAGTTTGATTTCTCACAAAATCCTGACGAACCTTGTGTGTACAAGAAGGTTAGTGGGAGTGCAGTCGTATTCCTAGTATTATATGTCGATGACATATTATTTATAGGAAACGATATATCAGTCTTACAATCGGTTAAAATTTGGTTGTCCAAAACTTTTTCCATGAAAGACCTGGGAGAAGCAACCTATATCCTTGGGATTAGAATCTATAGAGATAGATCAAAACGGTTGTTTGGTCTTTCGCAGTCTATATATATAGATCGAGAGCTAAAAAGGTTTAGCATGTCGGAATCCAAGAAAGGTTACCTTCCCATCAGGCATGGGATCAACCTTTCAAAGTCTATGTGTCCGCGCACAGAAGACGAGAGGATTTGCATGAATAAGATTCCTTATGCATCCGCGATAGGATCTATCATGTATGTTATGTTATGTACTAGGCCCGATGTATCGTATGCTCTGAGCGTCACGAGCATATACCAGTCTGATCCAGTAATGGATCATTGGGCGGCTGTCAAGACAATCCTTAAGTACTTAAGAAGAACTAAGGATGTGTTCCTAATATATAGAGAAGGAGATATGGTAATACGTGGGTATACAGATGCCAGTTTCCAGACAGATAAGGATGACTCCAAATCTTAGTCTGGATACTTATTTACTTTGAATGGAGGCGCAATAAGTTGGAAAAGTTCCAAACAAGACACCGTAGCGGATTCTACCACGGAAGCGGAATATATTACAGCTTCGGAAGCAGCAAAGGAAGCAGTCTGGATCAAGAAGTTTGTCTCAGAACTTGGTGTAGTTCCAACCATTGATGAAGCAGTGCCGGTTTACTGCGACAACAATGGAGCTATTGCACAAGCAAAGGAACCAAGGTCTCATCAGCGATCCAAACATGTTCTTCGCCGCTATCATCTGATCAGAGAGATTATAAGTAGGAATGATATACAAATTGAGAAAATTCCCACTGAAAGGAATGTAGCGGATCCTTTAACTAAGGTCTTGCCTCAAAGCAAGTTTGAGGGTCATGTTAGAGCCTGTGGTATTGGATACCGTAGCGATTGGCATTAGGCCAAGTGGGAGTTTGTTAGTATTGTGAGAGAAGTATCCTAAGGCAATCGCCTTATGAATGTAATCATTTATTTTAATAAATGAATATTCACTATTTGAGTATACATGTTTGTATATTTGTTTGAGATCTTAAACTCATTTACTGAATGTCTGTAATACAATTCATAGCATGAGAGAATTTGTGATGAATTCACAACTAGTGATTATCTCTACATGTGCAATTGTGAAGTATTGAAATTGTCCCTAGTCGATGAATTGATAAATACGGACACTATCAATTCTGTTGAGACTAGCATGGGTTATTCTCTAATCAGCTGATTCTCACTGGCTGGTGACATTGGGATGTCCGGAGATAAACATGAATGCTAGTTAAGGGAACTAGTTCATTGGAGTGACTGGCTGTAAAACTTCATATGGTAGTCTACATATAGACATGTCAATGAAGTTCTTACTGCAGCTTAAGTGCGATGTTCCTTTGACTTGCGGTGTTTGAGTCATCTTGGTCATGAAGACTTATACTTTGACATCTTAAGCAAGCATCTCCAAGGAGGTGTGGACCCAGGATGATTGGGTATAAGCCGAAGTGCCCGAAGATGTTTGAACAGCCTACAAAGGATTCACCACTCCTTGCGAGGAGATGTATACCCAAGGCCTATCATCGGATTGTTACTCAAAGCCTCTGGCTAGAGCATCACATGTTCCGAGTATGAATCTCTCAGAAACATGAGAGTAATTAGAATCCGTTGGACGAGAAAGACATTACTTGGGCTAGGTGTGACGTAGTCAGCCTAGTGGGGACTGACACACATAGACCGTGTCCTGAACCAAGTGGGTATAAGATGGTGAAGGGAATGAAGCACGATTCATTAGAGCTGCTGAAGGGTTTCAGAATAATTTCTGAGGTCAACCGTTGATCTTTCGATTAATTAGGGATCATGATGTACTACTAGGTGCCACTCATGATCGTTCTATAATTGGAAAATTATAGACGGCCAACATAAATCGAAAACCTATTTAGTCACACGCACTATGAGTAATCCAAGGGATTTAAAACGAGTTGAAAATTGGATTTTCCGATCAAGAGAGATAAGTCAAATCTGAATTTTTCAAAGACACATCGGAAGCATAAAATAGCTAAGTCTTTTGAAGACTTATTGAACGAATTAAATGAGTTTAATTCGTGAAGTCGAGGCTTGGGTTTGGCCGGCCAAAGAGGGTCCCCACCCTCTTTGTTTGGCCGGCCAAATTAAAAGGGGGAGAACCGAATTTTTGGTTCAAATTATAAAATAAACCGCACATGGTTTGTTTTATAAAATTATGGATAAAGAAATTTATATAAAGAAATTTATATAAAGAAATTTATTTTTCATAGAAATTAAAATAAACCTTGGATTGGTTTATTTTATTTTATAAAATCAATAACAGATTAATTTACCATGATAAAGAAATTTATATAAAGAAATTTCTTTCCATAATAAAAGAGGAGACATGGTTGTTTTTATTATAAATTAAGTTATAATAAAAACTTGGCATAACGGAATAATTCATAGAAAAATTTATAAGATAAATTTCTTATGAAAAATTTATTCCGTTAAGAGGAGACTTGGCGATTAAGAGGCTACTATATAAAGGTACCAAGGCAAGGCTTGGAAATTAATCCAAGAGATCAAGGATTCTTGCCAGGCCTCTCTCCCTCTCCTTCTCTCCCTCTCCCTCTTCTAATGCCACCGGCCCTAGAGCCCTTCCCCTTTGCCGTGAGCTTCCACCACCAAGAAGAAGCCGAAGAAGAAGAAGAAGCGGGCGCGACTCCTTCCTTCCTCCCGGAATCTTGATTCCGTTCTTCGTTTGGTGGTTAGTTTTTCATCTCTCTCTTGATATTCTTGTCGTGCCTTTGGAGAATCTAGTAGTTCTTGTCGGCACGAAACTCGTGGCTTTGCGAAGTCATCCCGAAGAAAACTCGGCGTGGACGCGAATAGAGGCGGTGCTTCCAAGGGACGCTACGGTTGGATCTCGTCCCTTTCTACGAGTTACGCGAGGTATTAAGTAAATTAGTTTACTTTCTACAAAATTTTAAATGTATGATCATGCCTCCACAACATAAGGTTGCATGCTAGATACGTGGTTAAAATAATTTGAGAAATTATTTATGCTAAACCTTCCGCTGCACGTAATTAAAATTTAAAATTACGAACCCCTATCCATGTCAACATGCACCCGGTCCCAACAGCCGGTACCCGAGAAATTTTCCGGTTTCAGCCTCAACCACTGGATCAGATAAGCCTCTTGTCGTGCTACAGTGGTCGGGCCTGTCAGAGGGGTTTGCATAACCGTGGGCGCGACGGGTATAGCAGTCTGGTTCACGGGTGGAGTGGTAGAATTTTCTTGTTGATTCATCAAGGTATTAATGGTTTGCTGCTACTCGATAACTTGACGCTGAAGCTGGGTCGCTAATTCCATCAAGTCAGGCGATGGAGTTGTCTCATTAAGTCTGTTACTCTGTCTTCTAGCCATGCTTCTCTTCATAAAAAGACAAGTATGACTAATATAAGTTTTTGTTATTCCTACCCGCATATCCAATTCTAAAGTATTTGGTTTCATAAAAATAAGGTAAAGTATCGTTCATATTACATACCCTAAAAGTACTTTTTTTTATCATAAGGTATCATTCATGCTTGCATATTCTAGAATCATAAGGTATCATCCACACTTGCATATTCTAGAATCATAAAGGAAAATAAGGTATGCATAGAGGTCATCATTCATACTTGCATATTCTAGAATCATAAGGTATCATCCATACTTGCATATTCTAGAATCATAAGGGAAAATAAGGTATGCATAGAGGTACTTACTTGGAAGCTGCAGGAAGAAGTCTTGATGTGTGTGTAGTGAGATGGCAAACGGCTCTGATACCAACCTGTAACGCCCATCTTTTTCCCAGACCTTACGGTGTGGCGAGAGACAGTGTTACGCTAACATACATATAGGCATATGAACATCGTAATGCAGCAGAATAATTTAAAACTTTATACCTACATGCAACTAACACTTGAATCATGTATACATGCCTTAACTATCATTCCTAAACATGGTGACATGGTAACTTAGCATATTAACATCATACGTAGCATCATGATATAAAAATCACATAAGTCATCCATAAGCAACATAAGTAGCAAGTGTATCAAACCATTATAAGTATAGCATGAGACTTAAGAGGACAATGCAAAATATAGAACATGTGACAAAGTATAAATATTAAAAGCTTTTCTTTTTCTTCTGCCATGTCACTGCCACACACACACTCTTGCCCCTCCTGCTGCTTCCCTTAATATCCTCTTGCTTGATCTGCAGTATAAGGAAGTAAAACTATAAGCACATAGGCTTGGTAAGACTCTTTCCTACTCACTAAAACCATACATCGCATACATAAAACATATAACATGCTTAACATATAGAAGTTCTTGATACAAAACATAGGCATATAAAATACTTAACATAGCATGGTTCTTGACTTAAATATAAACATAACATGGCATGGTTCTTGACATAAACATAACATGGCATGGTTCTTGACATAAACATAAACATAGCATGGCATGGTTCTTGACATAAACATAAACATATGAAGTTCTTATCATAAACATAAACATAGGAAGTTCTTATCATAAACATAAACATATCATGGCATGGTTCCTGACATAAACATAAACATATGAAGTTCTTATCATAAACTTATATCATGGCATGGTTCTTGACATAAACATAAACATATGAAGTTCTTATCATAAACATAAACATAGGAAGTTCTTATCATAAACATAGGAAATACTTAACATGGAGTAGATGCATAACATGAATGGATGCATGAGTCAAATGCATATAACATAAGGATGCTTACTTGAAAACCATAATTATAAATACTTAAACATAATCATAACATCATGGGGGTCCCCGGCTTGTACCACATACATACATCATATGCGCGCATCCCTAAGTAAATATGAAGTATCTAGTCTCGACCTACTAGGGTAGGAACAGCTACGGTAGTTCCAAAAACCGAGGCGTTCTTAAGGTGCCCATCCCTGTTGGACAGCTACGGTAGTCCCAGAACCGTGGACAGCTACGGTAGTCCAGAACCGAGGCGTTCTTAAGGTGCCCTTCCCTTGGACCCTTACTTCGGTCCAGTACAAGCCCATTCATAAAGTAAAATAACTTCACATGCTTCATCATTCATAGAACATACATAGCATACTTAAAGACATAAACATAACCTTGTTACATGAAGCATGACATAAAGCATACTTGGCATTTCATCATTCATACTTAATTCATAACATCATTATGCCCTCAAGGCATAAACATTATCTTCATTCATCATCTTCATTCATAAGACATGACATACATACATAATTATGCCTTAAGGCATAAACATCATCTTAGTTCATAATGCTTGCATGATCATGGTACATAAGGTAAGCATGCATTTCATACATAGTACATGTCACTTAGCATACATAATCATAGTACCTATCATAAGCGTGCATGGGTAGAATTCATATGAACATGATACATACTACCTAGGTCCATGATATTCAACATAGAGCATGCATAGGTCTACTTAACCATATAGCTATCATAGGCATTTAACTTAAAATATGCATCATTTTACACAAACATGAGACCTTCTTCATAACACATGTGTTCATGGCTTAGAACTTAAAACATTCATGAATGAAACTTACTAAACATGGTATCTAACATAAACATATAAAATTATGAAGCATAGCACTTAAGGTTAGGGTTTTAGGTAACATAAAATTCATACCACATGCTTAAACCTATATATGTACATCATAATAAGCCATAAATAAGTATTCTTGAAACCCTAACTCAACCTAAACCCTAATTGGGGTGCTTGGCCGAAAGTTGGAAGAAGAGGGATCCTAACATATAAGATACCATAAGTGAAGAAAATTCATACATTACATACTATGCCATAGGAAGCCATTAGAACCCATGATTAGGGCTAACCCTAAGTTTTAGCCCTACAAATTGACCTTGGCCCAAACCCTATAGGGTCCCAAGTACATGGAAAAATTCATACACTTCCCAATTTACATCTAATACCTTACATACAACACCATAGGAAATTATTAGAACCTTTGCTTGGAGTTAACCCTAACTCCTTGCCCCATAACCTAACATGGCCGAAACTTACAAGGGTCATAAGGCATGTAAAAATTCACATAAATCACCATTAACATCCCTTGCATCATGAGAAAACATAAGAAATATTATTAGAGAGTTAGATCCAATCCTAACCATGAAACCATGTTGGTGGCCGAAACTTGTATAGGGCTTTAGGGTGCTACAAAATTTCCCCAAGTCATAATTTATTCTTTATTTATCATAAGAGAACATTAGGGAGCATGGGTGAGGGTTTACATCATCCCCAAACCTAAATACAAGGCTTGGCTGAAACCCTAGGACCAAGCCTCATGGTTTTCTCAACTTAGATCCTAAACACAAACTTAAATCATGATAGACATCAAGGAAAACAATTATACCACAGGTGAGGGAGTCTTACACTTGGTGTCTTAGTTATAGACCCTAAATAGAGAAGAGGATGAAGACCTTGTTGTCCCTTGATCACCCCTAGCCCTTGTAGCCTTGTAGGAAACCTTGGATCTTCAAGAGAGAGTCCCCTTGTGAAGCTTTTCCAAGTGAGAAAACCCCTTGTGGGTTTCGGCTAGGAGGAGGAAGAAGGAGAGAGGGAAGCTTTGATGGAAGAGAAGAGGAGGAGAAGCTATAACTTTTTTTTTTGCCAAGTTATCTCTTCATTTCCCATCCCTCTCTTATATACTAAGCAAGGAGGCAAGTGAAGGGGCATGGTGCCTCTTCTCATGGTGACCCTTCACTTCCTTAAGCCTTAACTAAAATCCTCTTCATTCTCTACTAGCACTCCCTTGCTAGGTGAATTGGTTAGTACATGCATGGTGATACACTAGGTCTAAGGTTCAATCCTTGGTGCATCCACTTCTTTTTATTATTTTTATAATTATTTTTGTCAAGGCCCATATAAGAGCCCACTAAGGCTCATGTTAATATTTCTAATTGAAATCCATTTCCATTCATGATAAAATTTTACCTAAGGTCCCTTAATGGCCATGGTATTAGAAGGGTCCATGTAAGGCCCATTATTACTTAGCTTCTTAATCTATATGGGGAAATCATGGATAATCATGCTAAGGTTCATACTAGTATCCCTATGTTCCTCAAGAATCTATCTAGCCATGATCAATATTTTAAAGAAAATATTGATAAAATTTTACGGGTCATTACAACTAAGCGGGCTTTGTTTCTCACTATTTCTCCTTGATCATTTAGCTTATTCCTAAAACCCCACTTAGTATCAATTATGTGTTTGCCCTCAGGTTTAGGTACTAGTTGTTGGTGCAAGTTGCATCAATAATGTTCTCCTTTAAGTGTTTTAATGTTTGACAATACACTTAAGTCAGTGATACATTGAATAGACAAAGGGGAGCAAAGGAGAAGTAACCTAAGTGGAAGAAAAGTCCTAGTTAACCTAGGCACTAAGACCTGCTTGGAAGGTGGGCACTAAGTCCTGATCGAGGATTGGGAACTAAGTCCTGGCAAAGGGCTGGGCACCAAAGACCTGCTCGGAAGGTGGGCACTAAGTCTTGGTCGAGGACTGGGCAAGAAGACCTGGCCAAGGGTTGGGCACCGAAGTCCTGGTTAGGGGAATTGGGCACGAAGACCTGGCCGAGGGTTGGGCACCTAAGTCCTGGACCTAGGGTTTGGGCACGAAGTCTTGGTCCGAGGGACTGAGCAACTTAGCTGAGCGATGACTAAGGACAGAAGTAGATACGGGTTAGGGTTCGGGCATCTCGAGGTCCGAAAGTATCGGAAGCTAAGCAAATGTCCACCCGAAGGACAGGGTGGCAACCATCTCCTGAAAGGAGTAGGTGAAAGGCGCATTCTCGGGGGTGGGAACTTGCGCCAATTCAACCTAGGGTTTCGTGCAAATCCGAAGTCAGAACCAAGTCCATAAGGCTAATATTGGATGTATATGTGCTTTGTGTTTGTGTATCTTGCAAGTACCAAGATTGGAAGACAAAGCAGGCAAAAAAAACAGGGTTGGAGGCTTTGAAGCCAGGCGCCCCCATCAGTGGGGGCGCCCCTAAGCATCCAGGGTGCCCCCAGTGTTCCGAGCGCCCAAGACAAAGAAGGAAAAAGCAGTTCTCATGTGGTAAGCAGAATAGGCTTCAAGCGGGGCGCCCGGGAGGTCCGGGGCGCCCAAGTTGAAAGTTGTATTTGCTGTTTCGAGTTCGAAACACAGATAAGCCTTCACGCGGGTGCCCGGGAGGTCCGGGGTGCCCTGGTCAAAGGTTTTATCAGCTGCGGCGAGGTCGGCGCGGGGATAAGGTTTGACCGAGTTTATAGGGGCGTCCCCGACGTCTAGGGCGCCCCCAGAAGCACTATAAAAGGGGCTTCGACCCCTCTGCTTCAGATACAACTGCTAAGAGCGATTATGATCATTCTGACCGACGACAACACACTAAAGATGAGGCTCTATGACCGGGAGACTCTAGGAGGAAGTGCGCGGCATTTCGGAGGTCCAGATCGGCCGAGTTTCAGATTCTTGTTCGGTTTGCATTTATTCCGTACTTAATTTTCTGTACTTGTGCTTGTAACTATCAACTGTAAGACGGGATTTCTCAGCCTCCGAAAATTCTGGAAAGGAGACCAATAGTGGACTCACGCCGAGTACATAGGCCTTGGACGCACTAACCCAGGGGGGTTGGGAACCAAGTAAATAAATCCCGCATGTCTGTTGTACTGTTTTCTTTTTCTGTTTTACTTTTCCGCTGTGCTACTAACTCTGATCCTAGAATGTTCAAAAGATTTACGAAGTTTACCGAAAGATTTTCAAGGTCGATATTCTGTAACACCCCGAAATTTCCATATTGAAGTTCTTAAAGTCCTTAGAACTATTTAAAAATGTTTTAGAAATATTTTAGATATTTTTAGGAATTTTTAGAATATTTTTATGGAAATTTCCGAGTCCGTTTAGTATTTTTAAAAAAAGAAAAACTTTAAAGGGCAGCAGGGGGGTTCGAACTCGCGACCACAGGAGGAGCAAGCCCTTAAGGGCGCGCAAGTGACCGGCTGGGCTAGGGTATCAAGCACAACAAAAGGTGGAGAGAAATAATTTTATAGAGTAGTTACGTTTTTTCATGAAGAGGTATTTAAACCCCGCTTAAGTCGCGTGAAACCCTTGGAGGAGAATTTTCGGCTGCGTGCGAGAAGGGGGCGAGGGAGGGGCGGCGAAAACAAAAGGGAACCTAGGTTTTCTTTCCTCCTCTCCTCTCCTAAGGGGCGCCGGCTAAGGGAATCTCAAGGGGGTCGGAGCGTTTCGTTCGTCTCGACGAGAAGAACACGTAGGCGTGGACGGTTCGTAGAGATCTCAAGTTTCACCCGAGCCCTAGTCGTCTAATTTCGGTTGTAAGTCCAAGAAATCAAGGTAAGTACTGCTCACCTGTAGTAAGAGGCGGTTTCCGCAAGAATTTTCCCTTAAATGTTTTAAAGGAGATATTTACTTTTAGTTAAGATGTTGCATGTGATCTTAGTTCATTATATGCTTATATATATATTTGATAGAGTACCCTATGTGAGTTTAGGGTCTAAGAAACTTATAAGAAAAGAAAAGAAAGATGAAGAAAAAGAAAAGAGAAGGCCAAGGCCTTACGAAATCCCCAAAAGTCAAGACTTAGGGACTTGGGCACACAAGGTGTTCGATAAAATGCCAAGGCATTTAAAGATAAGAAAGAAAAGAAAGAAAAGCTATTTTATTTTCTAAGGCGAGTACCCGGCGTCCAAGGGCGTCGTTAAAGAAATCCAGGTGTCCAATTTCAAGGTCTTGGCCCTGGTAGACCAAGGTCTGCTCTATTAGGATTGGCGGCTCGCTACCCCAACCTTTTAGGGAACGCGCATAAGATGGTACTTACGTCTTAAGTGGATCCAAGTGAGTTATTATTTTCAAGTATATACTTTAGCAAAGTTTTTCTAAAGTTTAAGGAAATTTTCTAAAAGTTAAAGAAAGATTTAAAATTAAAGAATTTCTAAAGTTTCAAGTTAAGCCAAGAAAAAGTGAGTTAAGACTTATTAATGCTTGAGTATGCATGTTTTGAGTTATACATGTTTTAGTGTTTCTTTTAAGCATAAAAGTATCTCATGTGATTTCACATTGTTTAAAAAGCATGCTTGCACATTTCGAGATTTTGTGAGCTAGATAGTACTTGCTAAGCTTTATGCTTATTAGTTGCATTTCCTCTTACTGCAGGTAAAGGTAAAGACAAGCAATTCTGAAGGAAGGCGACGAGGCGGTGCTGAGTGACGTGTGTGGTGGCTGACCTTGGAGAGATCCTTGGGACGAGACAGTTTAGCTTATTTGAAATGCAATGTTTAAGGTTTCCAAGTTATTGTGTTATGGAGTTTATTAAGCATTTATGCTTCGGATAGTTTTACATGCTCAATTTTGTAGAATGGAGATTCCATGTCATTTCAATTAGTATGCATACTTTTGTGAATGCACTAGATGAGCAAGGGCATGAGTAGTTTAGCATGTTGATACCTTGAATTTTAGACTTATTCTTGAGCTTAGTATTCCCTTTTGGACTAAGTCCTAATTGTGCTTAAAATACTTGTAAATTCGGTAGAAAAGTAAGGTTTACATTCTATCTATTTGATGCATGTGCCAAGATGTTGTTAGTCTCCTTTTGAATTAAGTTTGTGTTGCTTTAAATATGCTTAGAAAAGTTGCATTCATATTCCATAATGCTTTAGTAATATTATAGAACCTTGTGTGATGAATTTAAATGCATGACTATTAAAGTTAGAATATCATTCTTAGATAGAAAAAAAATGATTAAGAAAGTTTCGCATTTTTAGTCGTTGCATTAGAGTCAAGATGTAGACAAAGTAACGGTCCGTCTAAGGTAGAGAAGGCGGGTCGCTACAGTTGGTATCAGAGCAGTTCCCATTCTCCAGCATCACACACACATCAGCATCAACCTTGCCGTCTTCAAGTAAGAAAGCTTTAAGTTTCAGTTTTCTATTGCTCTTTTACTTAATTGCAGTATAGAGAAATGCTTAAGTACTTACTCATATGTGCATAGAACAAGGAAGCATGTTTAATACCTTAGTATCACGGAATCATGTTTAATCCCTAGAATGGATATTAGGTTACTAAGTAAGAAAACAAGTTCTATACCTAGAAATATAGTAGTGATTCTTGTTCCCTTATGCATTATTAGATGGCAAGAAGAGGCTGAGCTCCTAATGCAAGGAACAGAACTCCAGTTCAAGATAACAATGAGCCTGGCACAGAACAGCCAAACCTGATGGCAGTCATTGCTCAAATGCAAGCTCAGATTACAGAGCAACAGAAGACCATCGCCACACTGATGGCAAATCAGCACCCAGTGCCCCCTACACCACCCACAGCAGGAGTGGGAACTCCAGTGGTGGCTGAAGTTCCACCAGTCACACAGGAGACCCCTGCCGTGAACCGAAGACAAGAAGCATACCTCGTCCAGTGGCAGAGGCTGAAACCAGAAAGCTTCTCAGGCGCGACTGAGCCCTGGGATGCCCAGGCTTGGTTCAAGACTTTAGAGAGCACAATGGAGCTTCTTGACTGGCCAGAAGTCGAGAAGGTCAAATGTGCCTCCTTCTGCCTAACTGGAGATGCTCGTATATGGTGGGAGCGAGTCAAGAGTAAGAGGATAGTCAACCAGATGAGCTGGGCAGATTTCGAGCAAGAGTTCTATGAGGAGTTCTTCCACATGCGGGTTACCAACAAGCACTACGAGGACTTCATGGAGTTCAGACAAGGTAACCTACCAGTGGGAGAAGCAGTCGCGAAGTTCAACAGACTAGCTCACCTCTGCCCAGAGCTAGTCAGCACAGAGAAGGAGCGAGTCAGACTGATGCTCCGCATGCTGAACCCTGAAATAGCACTCAACGTGAACAGCGGGATGCACCGACCCCAGACCAGCGAGGAGTTGGTCAGTAGTGCTCTAATCTCAGAGCACTATCTGAATAGCATCAAGGCACAGCAAACACAGCAGAAGCCAGTCCTGATTGAGAACAAGACAACAGGAGGCCAGAAGCCTCAGCCAAATAACCCGAACTGGAAGAACAAGAACCACAAAAGGAAGCAGTGGCCTGGCAGCCAAAAAGGAAACCCAGAGAACAAGCAAGCTAGGTATCCACCTTGTCCTAAGTGTGGGAGGACCCATCCAGGAGCATGCCTTTTGGGTGTAACTGGATGCTACTCATGTGGACAAGAGGGACACAGATCCAGAGACTGCCCAAACAAGTTTAAGGTACTTCCTCAGCAGTCCGTACAGTATGGAGGCAAGCCTCAGTTACATTACATGCCTACTATACTGGAGGGACCTCAGATCAGTCAGGGAGGGTTGGAAGCAGCACCAGTTCCAACCAATGACAGAGTCTTTTCCCTCACGAAGGAAGAAGCTGCCAGCGCCTCCATGGTCGTAACAGGTCAAATAGTTATTTTTCAGCATTTAGCTACTACACTG
Organism: Boesenbergia rotunda; assembly: GCA_024364735.1. Classification (NCBI taxonomy): domain Eukaryota; kingdom Viridiplantae; phylum Streptophyta; class Magnoliopsida; order Zingiberales; family Zingiberaceae; genus Boesenbergia; species Boesenbergia rotunda. The sequence continues at coordinate 185,126 of JAGFNQ010004543.1, forward strand.
TTTGACACTGGGGCGACCCATTCTTTCGTATCAGTACCTTTTGCTAGTAAGTTACAGGTGCCTGCAGAGAGTTGGGAGTCCAGATTCCTGACAACTCTCCCTTCAGGGGAGATCATGGAATCCACCCAGCGGCTCCGGGCTGTGCCAATCAAGATTTCAGACCGAGAGCTATATGTCGATCTGATAGTCCTTGCGATGCAAGACTTCGACATCATACTGGGCATGGATTTCCTCAGTAAGTACAGCGCTTCAGTGGACTGCCGTAGAAGGAAGGTGGTTTTCAGCCAGAAGGAGAACCACCATTCGAGTTTCAAGGAGCCCCAAAGAGGAAGACTCAGAAATTCCTCTCAGCCTTGGCAGCCCACCAGATGCTAGAGCAAGGGTGTGCTGGTTTTCTTGCACACATAGTGGACTCAGAGGCAAAGAAAGAACTCAAGCAGGAGGATGTACGGGTAGTCTGCGAATATCCAGAAAGTGTTCCAGAAGAACTACCTGGACTACCGCCCAACAGGGAGGTGGAATTGAGATTGAGCTGGTGCCAGGTATCGGTCCGGTCTCAAAAGCCCCATATCGTATGTCTCCTGCAGAGCTGAAAGAATTACAAGAGCAACTCCAGGAGCTACTAGACAAGGGCTTCATCCGCCCGAGTCATTCACCCTGGGGAGCTCCTGTACTTTTCGTCAAGAAGAAGGATGGGTCAATGCGTCTGTGCATAGACTACAGAGCTCTGAACAAGGTAACCATCAAGAACAAGTACCCCCTTCCTAGAATAGATGATTTATTTGATCAACTCAAAGGGGCTACAGTGTTCTCGAAGATAGACCTGCATTCTGGGTATCATCAGCTAAAGGTTAAAGAAAGTGACATCCCCAGGACGGCCTTCAGGACAAGATACGGCCACTACGAATTTGTAGTGATGCCTTTTGAAGTAACCAATGCTCCAGCAGTCTTCATGGAGCTGATGAACCACATCTTCAGGGAGTATCTCGATAAATTCATCATTGTATTTATTGATGATATTCTCATATACTCACAGACTCCAGAGGACCATGCTACACACTTGAGGATAGTGCTGCAGATCCTTCAGCAGGAGAAGCTCTATGCAAAATTCTCAAAGTGTGAGTTTTGGCTAGATCAGGTGACCTTCCTAGGTCACATTGTATCCAAAGAAGGCATTCAAGTTGATCCAACCAAGATAGAAGCAGTCAGCAACTAGTGTAGACCCAAGAATGCCAGTGAAATCAGAAGCTTCTTAGGCCTGGCAGGATATTACAGAAAATTTATGGAGGACTTTTCCAGAATAGCCTCTCCACTCACAGCCTTGACCAGAAAGAACAAGAAGTTTGAATGGTCAGATAAATGCGAGCACAATTTTCTAGAGCTGAAAAAGAGACTGACCAGTGCTCCCATCCTGACGGTTCCAGAAAGTGACAAGGCCTTTGACATCTACAGTGATGCATCCAAGATGGGCCTTGGAGCTGTCCTCATGCAAGAAGGAAAGGTAATAGCGTATGCCTCCAGACAGCTCAAGGATTATGAGAAGAATTACCCTACTCATGACCTTGAGCTAGCAGCTGTGGTCTTCGCACTGAAGCTCTGGCGACATTACCTGTATGGGGTGCAGTGCAGAATCTTCACAGACCATCAGAGTTTGAAGTACTTCTTCACTCAGAAGGATCTGAATATGAGGCAGCGCAGGTGGCTAGAGTTGGTCAAGGATTATGACTGTGAAATCCTCTACCACCCAGGTAAAGCTAATAAAGTGGCAGATGCACTGAGCAGAAAATCCTGTGCAGCACTGATGTCCCTATCATCACTGTCTCCACCACTTCAGAAAGAAATAAAAGATTTTAGAGTCGAGGTTATGGTTAGGCAATTTTCTGCATTGACCCTAGAGTCAACCCTACTTATAGATATACAAGAAAAGCAAGATCAAGACCCAGAGATCCAGAAGATCAAGCAGGGGGTCCAAGAGGCAGAAAATTTAGAGTTTCGAGTATCAGACAGTGGCATCCTCTACCTTGGAGACCGCCTTTGCGTCCCCAATGACGAGGAACTGAGAAAGAGCATCTTGGAAGAGCCCACAGTACTCCTTATTCGATGCATCCAGGTTCCACCAAGATGTATCAAGATCTAAGGAAAAGATTCTGGTGGTCTGGACTCAAGCGAGACGTGGCCAGATATATCAGTACCTGCTTGACTGCCAGAGAGTCAAGGCAGAGCACCAGAGACCAGGAGGAGTTCTACAGCCACTTCCCATTCCAGAGTGGAAGTGGGGAAGAAAATATCCATGGACTTTATCACAGGTCTTCCAAAGAACCACCCATGGACACGATGCAATTTGGGTGATAGTGGACAGATTGA